>JAODOF010000009.1:2834223-2853320 GCA_027576175.1 Sciades proops | reverse complement strand
AGTTTTGTATCTTGTGGACATTCTGTTATACTGTACACTGTATGAGGTGTTTTTGTACAGGGATGTTGTTGATTTGTTTCACTGTGGTTCACGAGCGCAGTAACACACAGCTGTGTCTTCAGTCAGTCTGCATGTTCTGCCCAGTTAATGTTACTGTGCTGCTGGACATGTCTCTGGAAACCTGAAACCTGCTTTTCAGTTTCTCACTGTAGGCAGAGCTCCCATCATAACATATCTCTCCGACCCACTCCAGAGTTTTTCCTGCAGGTTGTCGGATCCAGTCTGTACAGTACGTGCTCGTTAATGAATATCCAGACACTTTACAGGTCAGAGTCAGTGACTGACCAGGGGTTAATACTGTGGATTCGGTTTGGATCAGCTCAACACAGTGAACACCTGGGAAAGAAAAGTTATTTTAAATGTTGGAAAAGCAAAAAGCTCTAAGGAAGAAAAAGTGTCTTAAATGTCAAATGTAAAAACACTTACAGTGTACGGCTGCCAGCAGCAGCAGCAGCAGGGATGTAGAGATCATGGTGTGTGTTGAAGCAGAAGAAGTAAAAGCTCTTGGTCTTCATTGCTTCAATATATAACAGGGAAGGACATTTTCATCGAGACACTCCTTATCTTTGGGGAAATTTGATGGATTCTTCTCCATGAGAAAACCTCCCCATCTCTCAAACATCTCTAATCTGTGAGTTTAAATGTATAATAATTGAAAACATTGTGTCATGTCTGTCTGTAGATTGATCTATCAGTCCTGTTTGTGTTTTAATAAATAAGAAGCTGAAGGCAGTTGTTCATGAGAGAGTTTCTCAGGTTTTTTCTGGTGAATTTATTCAAAGAAGATGAAATTCTATGTTTATTCATTAATAGTTCTGTTTAATTTGGACCCTTACATTATAACACCATTATAAAATGCATCTTATCATGTTCCTGAGAAACCTCACACACCACAGAAGGATGCCGTTCCATAATACACAGCTGTCTCTTCACTTTCTGTCCTTATCAAGTTTTAATTTGTCCAACCGGTGCTGTGGATTTTCCTCCATACTGAGGTAAGATGAATTGATGAGACCATATGAGCAACCTCACTTTATCATCAATCTCTCAAGTGAAGAACAGACTCTTACACAGCTTCTTCAGAACAGTCTTTGTCTCACAGCTCTTTATCCTGTTTCTACTGAGAAGATGAAGTGGAACCAGTTCACACACATGTCTTACTTGTTAGTCAGCTTTTATCCAAAGTGGACACCAGAATGTGTTCTCGCAATATTATCAGTGTGGTGTCCTCATCAAGATTACAGAGAAACTTCCAGAAGAAAACACAGCCCTCAGATTAAAAGACAAATATGGAGCTGGAAGAATTCAGCGTCTGATGAAAAACAGTAGTTTTACATCAAATAATAAAATGTTTGCAATTACACAATCAAATTTAAACCTTGATGAAACAACGCTGCTCAGAAATCTCTCATTAAAATGGAAGAGAGTTTTAGTCTCCGACGTCATGATGGAATAAATGTGTGAGTCCTGATGATGTAACAGAGGAGAAACACGCTGTAGTTTTCCTGAATCCACTCATTAAACATTTATTCCAACTGTAAAATGAAGGGATGAATAATGGTTTTGGAAATTAAGTTTTTGGAAGGAAAAAACACAGCTGAAAATGACTGTTGTCAAAATTCCTCTTCTCTTCCTCCTCCATGCCTATTGCCTATCGATTCTATTTGAAAAATCTCCAGTATAATGGTTTTTCTAGGTCCTGAAATTTCATGACTTTCAATTATCGCACAAAACAAGCAAATTAATTAATTGATTGATTGATTGACTGATTGATTGATTGATTAATAAATGTTTTCATAAAGGCACAGCAGGCTTAAAAAGATGAGACATTCCCTGCAAATGTAAAAACGCTTACAAATTCACAAAATAGAAGAGTTCCTGACTATTTACTGACTAATTCACCAAACAGTTTGGATTCTGCAGCCCGGTTTAATGAGACACTGATGTAATCGAACTGTAAGGTCTTAGCTTCATAACAATGTTGTAGTTAGAGTTTCTGATTTTAATGTAAATCCCAGGACAACATGTTCTCATATTTATTCCACTCTCTCAGTCCTTTGAAGCTCAGCATGCTGGGTAGATGTTGTGTGAATAGAGAAAGAGCACCCCTCACAGACCTTAAAGCTGAAAGAAAAAAATCATGTTCAGATATTTCTAATGTGGCTGCAGGATAAATATACAGGAGACACTACAAGACCAAAGGTGGAGGAAACTTTCTAAATTTGACTGTCAAAAAAGGAAAATAATTTTCACTTCTACTGATGAGAAACAGCTGCATTATTTTTCTCTGGCTGTTCAATAGCTTCTTGATGGCAGATAATAGATTTATGGATGATTTACTCAACCTTCCTTTTTCCCCAGAATGCCTTTGGAGGAGAAACTAAAAGTCAGTGGACTAATGACACATTTTCTGATCAAAAACAAATTACACAAAAGGACAGACAACAAAACTGCACTTTTAATGTTTTGTTGTAATAATTTATTCCACATTATTCGGATGATGCCATGGATCTAAAAATAGCACAAACTATTCAAACTTAATTTTCTTTCCATTGCAAGAAAGTATAACTGAGAGGGCATGGCAGCGGGGGCGTAGTTGAGCCCCAGTTTGTGACTGGAGGGTGAGGCCAGGGAAGGTCAGTGGCAAAATGATCACACCTGTGTCAAATTACTGGTCCGTATATACGTGTGTTTGTGTGTGTGTCTTTGTCTTTCAGTGCCAGCTGAGGGCTGATGTGGAGGGAGAAAGCGCCTCCCTGTGTGCTGTGTTTGGATGTGAAATCAGCAGAAAAGCTGAAATAAAAATTGCCTTGCAGTGAACCCGCCTGTCCCAGTGCTTCAATGTTTCACCACCACAAAAAAAATTTTTTTACAAATGGTTTACAGAGCTATAAGCACCGAGGTCATGACTGAAGTGAAACTCACAGGATGAAGCTGCCAGCAGCAGCAAAAATGGAAGGAACATCATTGAACTAAAAGCAGTGCAAAACTCCAGAGCCCACAGTGACCGAGGCTGATATTTCTCTATATGTAGTTGGAAGGGGGAAAATTTTGCATATTGTGATGCTGGTCCATTCAAAACAGCCTGCTGGTTTCTGTCCTCGACAGGTTTTAATCATCAGAATGAAAAATGTTCTTTGGTGTTGAATTTGGTTTGTATTTATGAAAGCCTGAATATAAAAGTTAAATTTACTCCTGTAAATTATTTTAAATCTCCTTACTCATGGAAACTGGATGTCCAAAATCAACACACACTTGCCTCATGGGAAATTATTTTGTTAAAATCTTGAATAAATTTCCTGATCTGAGCAGAAATCTCCATCAATGTCAATAATTTCTCACTAAAAGACAACAGCAATATTTTGGGAGGCACATCACATTAAAATGAAAAACTCTTTCATTCGTTTACAGGAAACACTTTATCCTTGTCAGGGTTGCAGTGGATCTGGAGTCTATTCCAGGAAATACTGGGTGTGGTGAGGGGAAATGTACGGGATAAGACACCATTCTATCACAGGGCACCACACACACATTGATCTGCTCATTCCCAAATATATGGGAGCTTTGCTATAAATAAACAAGCGCACATGAAACTCTGCTGCAATTTGTGGGATTATTATTATTTTTTATTTGACGTGGATTGATAAATTGTGTATCTTGTGGTCATTCTGTTATACTGTACACTGTCTGAGGTGTTTTTGTACAGGGATGTTGTTGATTTGTCTCACTGTGGGTCACGAGCGCAGTAATACACAGCTGTCTCTTCACTCTGCATGTTCTGTCCCTGTAAGGTCACAGTGTTACTGGACGTGTCTCGAGAGATGACAAACTTGTCTTTCAGTGAATCTTTCTTTGCAATGTTCCCATTATAATAAATGGTGTTGATCCATTCCAAAGGTTTTCCTGCAGGGTGTCGAATCCAAGCTGTTCCAAAGTGGCTGCTGCTATCAGTGATCGAAGCTCCAGACACTCTACAGGTGAGGGTTAAAGTCTCTCCTGGCTTTATCACCACTGAGTCTGGCTGGATGAGCTCAGTAGCACAGAACACATCTGTGAAAAGAGAAAAAGAAAAGGTTGACATGTTGAACTGAAAGGATCAGATGAACTCATAAAGCTTCGATCCAAACACTCACAGGGGGCGAGAGCCAGCAGCAGCAGTGGAGCTGAAGCAAACATGTTTGTGTTGAAGGAGGACTAATGAGAACCGCTTCCTCTCGATATAAGCACAGTGCTAATATTACAAGAGGAGACAAAGATTTGCATAAACATGACAGAGGACCTGTGTTGAGTGCAGCTCTGCACAGTCACATCCCATTTCTTGATTTCACATGTTTAATGTGGGAAACAATTTCATTATTTATGATGTGAAATCTTATGAACCTCTCATAAATGTAAAATCTTTAAGTTTTATTTATAGATATAGATCAGCAGTGTATCATTAAACCCTTCATTCAAATAGTGTTGGTTCTCAAGTAATGAGCACAATTATTTGTTGTCTTGTGGAGTCCTAAACACAAATCATCATGGCGTTGATCAGTGAAGGATTTGCATCCAACGCATCACATGACCTTGAAGACTCAAGTTTAAAACTAAACACCTTCATATCTCTCTGACCAACTGATTCAACCCTCACATTTCTAGAACAGCGGTTCTGACAGTAGTTCCATCTGCAATGTTTACAGAGAGGTTGTTGTTCTAATATGTTATCGTTTCTATATAATTTACACAAAGGCTTATATAATAGACACTCCACATAAATGGACTAAAAAAAAATTTTGTCAGTGTTGACCTGCTGAAGTTTTGTGTGAGGAGTATGGAAAGAGAAATATGAATGCATGATTTGGAATGAACAGAAGGTAATGTGTACTGAACAGATATGAATATAAATTGGAGGTTTGTGAATGAGGAATCTTCCAGTAAATCTGGTTGAGAGTAGAGGTGTGTATTGGGACTGGGATTTCTCTTAGTTTGCTGGGTGAAGAACCATCAGAGCCACAATTCACACACCATGCTGACACTGATGCCATTTCTACCTATGGGATTTTTTCCAGTGTTTCCAGGGACAAAGTGAACGGGTTCATAGATATATGGATCTATTTTGGAAAAAAAAAAAATCTAGTTCAGGCCAATCCTGTGTTTGTGTTAAATCCAGAAACACATGGATATTTGGAGCAGTAAACAGATACAGAGAATGTTTTCCTGCCCATCAGTTACAGCTGAAGCAGCTTCAGTTAGTTCAGATACAATGTGTGTCAGGTTTTTGTACAGCTGCTTCCTCAGCTCCAGTCACTGTGGGTCTTCGGGCACAGTAATAAACCGCAGTGTCCTCTGACCTCAGATTCTTGGCCTCTAAGTACTGTGTGCTTGCTGGGACATCTTCTGTCATGATGAACTGGTTCTTCACAGACTCTGCATATGTTGCTTCATTATTGCCTGTATTCATCTCAACAATCCATTCCAGAGCTTTCCCTGGTTTCTGCCATATCCAGTGTACGTTTTTGCTCATCATTGAATATCCACTTATTTTACAAGAGATCTTCACAGTTTCTCCAGGTCTCTTCACCACAGCAGGAGACTGGTCCAGTCTGATCTCAGCACTGCAAAAACCTGCCAGATAAAACTATCAGAAATAATCATGAACACATTCAATCATATACTCAGTGGGAAACATATAAAGAAGTCTCAGAGGCCTTGTGTTCACATGAAGATAAAAATGCACTGCTGAATGACGCTCAGCCCCATAATCAAACTCTGTGATGGCTGGAAGTTCTGGAATTCAGTTGGGTGATATGAGCTTTAGCTGAGCAATGAGCTGATTTTTATGCAGAGCAAATAAGAACAGGATGGAATTGCATTAACATCCTTTTAACCAGTAGAGTCAGGTCTATAACATGAAGATCCATGGGCTGATTTTGCATGTGCCGAGGATGAGAGCGATGACACATTTTACAGTTTGTCAGTTCAGTTTAGTGGTTGTTTTTAATAATTGGTGAACATGCAAGTGACCTTCAGAGTTCCTGTAATTTAGCAATTTCCTTCACTTTAGAGATGGTTGTTAATAATTAATGAACATATTTTATAGAACGAATAAATGTTTTTAGTCACTGTCGATATTAGTGTTTATAATATAAATATTGAAGGTGTCTGAATTGATGAGTGTGCTACGGTTATTTAGATGATGTCTCTGCTCCTAAGTGAGAGATAATACTTGTGTATTTTCTCATTTAAGCATAAAAAGTAAGTTTCATGAGCTTAACCTCAGGAGAAGTGAGATACTGCCCTCTATAGGTGCAGAAACATTGAGATTTTATTCATGAAATATTCTGTGAAATGAAGAAATGAATAAAGTGTTCAATATGACTAATCTTGAAAGAATATAATTTTAATGCAGTTCTTTGAGCAAAACTATTTTTTGCATGTTTGAAATGGCACAAACTATTAAAACTTCATTCCAGTTAAATTTATTAAAAACACGGGGAGGAGATTCATCTGATGGAGAATGTGTGGCTTTTAATGGAACAGAAGCCTCCTTATCAAATACTATAATATTCAATCAAATATGAAAGGATCAGTGAAATAGGATTGATAAGTTTTCTATCTTGTGGACATTCTGTAATTCTGTACACTGTACGAGGTGTTTTTGTACAGGGATGTTGTTGATTTGTCTCACTGTGGATGACGAGCACAGAAATACACAGCTGTGTCTTCAGTCTGCATGTTCTGCCCTGTTAATGTTACTGTGCTGCTGGACGTGTCTCTGGAAACCTGAAAGCTGCTTTTCAGTTTCTCACTGTAATAAGTGTTACCAGCAGAACCTCTCTCTCCAATCCACTCCAGAGTTTTTCCTGCAGGTTGTCGGATCCAGTCTGTCCAGTAGCTGCTATCAGTTAATGAATATCCTGACACTTTACAGGTCAGAGTCAGTGACTGACCAGCGGTTAATACTGTGGATCCGGTCTGGATCAGATCAACACAGTGAACACCTGGGAAAGAAAAGTTATTTTAATGTTGGAAAGAAAAAAGCTCTAAGAAAGAAAACCTGCATGAAATGTCAAATGTAAAAACACTTAAAGTGTATGGCTGCCAGCAGCAGCAGGAGGGATGTAGAGATCATGGTGTGTGTTGAAGCAAAAGAAGTAAAAGCTCTTGGTCTTCACTGCTTAAATATATAACAGGGAAGTACATTTGCATTGAGATACTCCTTATCTTTGGGGAAATTTAATGGATTCTTTTGTATGAGAAAACGTCCCCATCTCTCAAACATCTCTAATCTGTGAGTTTAAATAATTTCAAACATCTTGTCATGTCTGTTTGTAGATCAATCTATCAGTCCTGTTTGTATTTAAACCAATAAGAAGCCGAAGGTAGTTGTTAATGAATGAGTTTAATCGGATGTTTTCAGGTGAATTTATTCAAAAAAAGAGACAATTTTACTTTTATTCACTAATAGTTCTGTTTAAATTTGAACTCTTACATTATAACAGCAGTATAAAATGCATCTTGTCATGTTCCTGAGAAACCTCACACACCACAGAAGGATGCCATTCCATAATACAACAACTGTGTCTTCACTTTCTGTCCTTATCGAGTTTTAATTTGTCGAACCTTTGCTGTGGATTTTCCTAGATACTGAGATCAGATGAAGTGATGAGACCATATGAGCAACCTCACTTTATTATCAATCTCTCAAGTGAAGAACAGATTCTTATACAGCATCTTCAGAACAGTCTTTGTCTCACAGCTCTTTATCCTGTTTCTACTGAGAAGCTGAAGTGGAACCAGTTCACTCACTCACATCTTTTTTGTCAGCTTTTATCCAAAGTGGACACCAGAATGTGTTCTTGCAATATTATCAGTCTCATGTTCTCATCAAGATTACAGAGAAACTTCCAGGAGAATAAACACTCCTCAGATTAAAAGACAAATATGGAGCTGGAAGAATTCAGCATCTGATGAAAAACAGTAGTTTTACATCAAATAATAAAATGTTTGCTATAACACGATCAAATTTAAACCTCTATTAAACAACGCTGCTCAGAAATCTCTGATAAAAATGGAACAGAGTTTTAGTCTCCCATGTCATGATGGAATAAATGTTGGAGTCCTGATGATGTAACAGAGGAGAAACACACTATTTTTTTTCCTGAATCCACTCCTTACACATTTATTCCAACTGTACAATGAAGGAATTAATAATGGTTTTGGAAATTAAGTTTTTGGAAGGAAAAAACACAGCTGAATATGACTGCTGTCAAAATTGTTCTTCTCTTCCTCCTCCATGCCCATTGCCTATCGATTTTATTTGAAAAACGTCCAGTATAATGGTATTTGTAGGTCCTGAAATTTCATGACTTTCAATTTTACCACAAAACAAGCAAATAAATAAAATCAACACACAAACAAATGAACAAATGAATGAATGAGAATGAATGAATGAAAAATTAAATGCTTTCATAAAGGTACAGCAGTCTTAAAGACATGAGGCATTTCTGGCAAATGTAAAAACACTTATACATTCACAAAATATAAGTGTTATTGACTATTTACTAACTAATTCACCAAACAGTGTGGATTCTGCAGCCTGGTTTAATGAGACACTGATATAATCGATCTGTAAGATCTTAGCTTCATGACAATGTTGTCGTTAGAGTTTCTGACTTTTATGCAAATCCCACGAGAACATGTTCTCATATTTATTCCACTCTCTCAATCCTTTGAAGCTCAGCATGTTGGGTAGATGTTGTGTGAATAGAGAAAGAGCACCCCTCACAGGCCTTAAAGCTGAAAGAAAAAATATCATGTTCAGACATTACTAATGTGGCTACAGGATAAATATACAGGAGACACTACAAGACCAAAGGTGCAGGAAACTTTCTAAATTTGACTGTTTGTCAAAAAAGGAAAATAATTTTCACTTCTACTGGTTAGAAATGGCTGCATCATTTTTCTCTGGCTGTTCAATAACATATTGATGTCAGAGAACAGATTTATGTGTAGCGCCCATCCCAGGTAGCTATTTATCGAATATGCTTTAAAGCAGTGTTATAGTGCCATGGGTGGGGCCCTGGGTTCCTTTAATTATTGGCTTTGCTGTAAACCTTTATTAATTACCAAATGAAATTCTCTTTTTACTTTTAAATAAACTATTTATGATGGTTGGTGCCTCCACTTAGTAGAAATATAGGATAAATTAGTTATTTAATCTACTAAGAATTAGTTTTTATGTACTTGTTTTAACCCACTCTTTTAAAACCTTGTTTAAACCACAAAATATGAATTAACTCAAAACAATATAAAACACGACCACACACAACGACTTTATATAAAAGTAAAGGATTATTATTAAATGAAATGGGGTTTTAAATGGCTTTTCAATAAACATAAATAAAAATTAATTAGGTACAAAACAAATTCGATATTTAACACAAAATGACTTTTTGAATTGCTGTATAGTAAAATAAAATTACTCAATATGTACTCTTAACTTTCTCAAATGATGCTGTATTTATACGCTAGATTAACTGAGGGTGCACTCCTCACACACACACACACACACACACACACACACACACACACTCAGTCTGCAATAAAACAAAATGTCCCTGAAAAGAACTAAAACGTTGCAGGCCTAAGTCGATGCTTGTGAGCGTTGAGGTCTGAAACTTAGTGACCCTTTCGCTTGCAAAACAAGCAAACTACCTAAGGCAGTGCAGTCTGATCAAGGCTCTAATTTCATGTCAGGCATTTTTCAGCAGGCTATGTATGAACTTGGTCTTATATATAAGTTGTCTGCGTACCATCACGAAAGCCAGGGTGCATTGGAAAGATTTCATCAGACTCTGAAGAATATGATGAGAATTTATTGTTTTGATACTGAGAAAGATTGGGATGAGGGTATGCCTTTCCTAATGTTTGCGGTAAGAGAGTCTATGCAAGAATCCTTAGGATTTAGTCCATTTGAACTTGTATTTGGACATACACTTCGAGGTCCACTGCAAGTGTTTAAGGAGAAGTTTTTGTCTGATGATAATGGAAACATAAACTTATTCAGTTATGTGTCAGACTTTCACACAAAGCTCCATAACGCCTGTGAGTTGGCCAAGGCAAATTTGAAATCTTCACAAGCATCAATGAAACGTAGCTATAATAAGCACGCCATTGAGCGCAAATTTGAGCCTGGTCAACAAGTGTTAGCCATACTTCCTGTACCTGGTAAGCCATTAGAGGCTAGGCATTCTGGTCCTTAAACCCAGCGCACACCTTCCCGATTTCACCGGGGCTTCGTGTGTCAGGCGATCGGTTCAGCCCGAATAGATGGTCACATAGTTTTATATATCACCTACATATGTACATACATACATACATACATACATAGAGAAGTATTAAATTTTGAATATTAGAATCAAAAAGGGATAATAATCCCAACTAGACAAATCAATAATAAGAATTTATTCTAATTTGTTCAGTCGTTCTTAAAATTCAACTTATTCCGGGATTCCGTACAAGCGATTTCTGTACCACTGACAATACTTTACCAGGCATTTTCAAAGCTGACACGGTTACAGCCATAGCCTTGTTCCTCTTTTCCCGTTTGCTGTAATCAGGTGAACTAATGTCATAAAGACAGGTGGATGCTTCCCAAAGTGACAAGTTGTACTTCCCGGTCTGCAGTCCACGTGTGATTGTCGCAAGTTGCCATTTTGCCTTATTTACACCATGTGATCAATCCTGGCACCCCAGTTGGCTGTTTAAAATTATTGTAACCAATGAGATCGTAGTAACAACGCACACACTACCGACTGTGTTGCGTACAAGGAGATCGCGTCCGAAAATATCAAGACCAGTTTGATCTGAACCGAGCAACCAAGAACCGATGAAATCTGCTACGAGGTGCCCCTGCACACATTTACAATTCACAAGCGATTTAATCAGCCCAACAAAATCGTAAGCGAATCGGGAAGGCGTGCGGTGGGCTTTAGACAGTTTTTGTTTACAGACAGTACTTGATGGAAGATGGATATGATGCCTTAGTACCTGAAGATACAGTATTAATTGAACAGCATACATTTTGCTCATGTGAGAGAATCTCTTTCAGAGTCTATAGATACAGAAGATAATTCCCCCCTCCCCCCAAAAACCCCCAATGAGTTAGGTGAGAGAGATAACAGGATGGCGTGTCCATTCATTTGATACTGAAATCATGTTTTTAGATGCAATATGTCACATGCGTTTCAGTGGACAAAAAGGCAACGACAAGATTCAGAAATACACAGGGATAATTTAATCACTCTGTGATAAACTTAAGTTAATCTTGTAATGGCCTTTTCCTTTGCACCAATCCCATGATTATTGTCGGAACTTTACCATAAAATTTCAAACAGGTTCAACTCACCTTAAAATCAGCTTTCCGTAAAGGGACACCACAAGATCATAGGTTTTGGAATTTTGAAAAAAATCTTATGATTACAGAGATTTTAGTGAAAAATAAATAATGGTAATTGCACGCTGATCTCCCCCCCCCCCCCCAACTCTACTTCTTATTGTAACACAAAATAGAAAGGGTCTACATGGTCTTAACTGGTACTATTAGAACCAGAAAAGGTTGTAGTTTTATGAGCAACTTAGTTTTGGAGGTGAACCCTAATAAATTCCTGGCTGTTGCATGCTCACTGCACACAATGCATATGGCACAATGTGACACCCGCTCCTGCCAGCTCCAGCACTAAAAGTGAAAGTATCTAATTACTGCCATTATTTAGCCTCGCGCCTACCAGGTGAGGTTACAAAGATGACAAAGAGACACTGCTTTATCATAACTGTGAAAGCTGAACACCAAATCAGAAATAAATAAAAACGAATTAGCAAACTATGATTTGAACTATGTATTAACTTCCTGGGTTTCAGAAAACCACTGGAGCAGTTGTTGCTCCTCTTCTTCACGAGCGAGTTGGCTTGCGCATTTGTCCACCTTTTTCTCCGTGGCTATAGGTTATAAATCGTACTCAGACAACCAAACAAAGATTGAGGACGAATTTGAAGAGTTTTTGTGTCTTTCAAAAGAATCAGTATCAAGATTCTGCACTGCCACTGCAAAGAACAGTATTCGAGTCCGTGCAGACCCAAAAGACGGCAGTGATGCATATGATGTCATACATGCAGCACCGTTGATCTGTAAGTCACTGCAATCTAATAATTTTAGTGATTAAAATTATTAGCTTTAAAAAAAAAAGATAAAAATGTGATTTTTTTTTAGTGATTTTTGGAACAAAATTCAGATGCAAAAAATTTTTCAAACCAGTTTTTTTTTTTAAACTTATCGGTGAACTTTACAACCTATTTGAGCACATCACACACAGAAAACCCAGGATCTTATGATGTAGTTTTCATTAGACTAGCACTTTAAAACAAATTCACTTGGAGTAGTCTTGGGGCATGTGTCCATATAGCATTCATTCTTACAGCTCAGGATAGACAGAAACATCCACAACAAGCTTCTCTTCCATTTTCTTGGTTACCAGAGTGATAAGTCCTACCTACACGATTGCTGCTCGTTTTCAGGCAATGACAACACGCCTTTCTGAAAAGTTCACAAAAAAGGCAGAGTGCTGGGGAGGGGGAGGAGGGGGGGGGGGGAGACAATGACCCCAAAAAAATTATTTGTGTGTAAGAGACAGACATTTTTAAAAAAAAGTTGTTGTGGGTTTTTTTTTTTTGTTTAAGTGTGTGAGATATATCATTGGGAACAACTGGGGGCTGGGAAAGAAGGGAAAAAGAAGAAAAAAAAAAAAAGGACGGTAGTGCTCAGGGGGCGGGGGAAGGCACTATGTGGACACACACCCTTACAGTATTCTCCCCTATATGGTACACATCAAAAGGTTTAACTAAACATGAAAATGACAAACTGCACTCACTGCCCCAGTTAACATGTCATACATCAGTGCTCCAAGACTCCACCAGTCAACAGCACGATTGTGTCCATTTCTTGTCAGGATCTCTGGAGCCCTAATACAAAAAAAAAAAAAAAATAATAATAATAATAAATAAAAAGAGATTTTATTACTCGACCTGTTGATCTTGACGCATTTTGTTTAGGAGCTCTGCAATTTAACATAGTATGTGGTATCGCTCAACTATATCCCTAAAGAGCAGTCTTTCTCCCCAATAAAATGGGACAGGAGCTGTACATTTATCTGGGTTTGATCTGTGCAGGTGTTTTCAATTTGCCAATATTAACAGAGTTCCTGCAAGCCCCACCCACTTCACATGCACTCATTGTCAACCTAAACATAGAGCCAATTAAATGTAGCTAACAGACAATTACTGAATATTGTCCATCACCTCACTTCATTGGGGGGGATATTGACCTATAAAAATGAAAAAGACACTTGCAAAGTGTTGAGTCCAACACTTCACAATGTTAATTAACCAGCCAAATTAACTGGTGCTCACTTTGACTGGTCACGCCATCAATAACATTACTCCAAAAATTACCTAAAACTCCTCCAGACTGCACAGCTGCTAATATAATCACCCCCCAATCCTCTCCTTTAAACTGAAAATGCTCGTTTATAGGAGTCAACATTCATAATTTTTTACGATTATCAGACTCAGAAGTTGAAAATTTCCTTGCTGATAAGAGTTATGTATGCAAATATCTGATGCAGCCATATTTAAATAAAAAAAAACAAAAACCACCCCACACACACACTTCTGTTGTCAGACATCGGGCACAGCGGCCGGCCTACAGTGTTCTTGGATTGCTTAACGTGGATGATGCATCAAGTAAAAACCAAACAACCAACACTTCTGCAGTCTGTCTACATGTCACACCTGCAGCGCTATTAAATTGGTAGAAATGTGGACCATGTGTTGATTAAATCCAATCAAATCATGCTTTTTGGTGTTTGTGAGAAAGGTGGATATAAAGCAGCACCTACAATTGCTTTAACAGTGAGAGGAAAGGTAAGAACATGCAGAAGTTGAACAACGCAGTTGGCAAAAAACACGATGCATTCGATCATAATTTCACTCATTTGTGCTCTCACACACATTGAAATGACTGCTGTTAGTTTTCACACTGTTTTTGTTCAAAGCACTTTTTTAATAAAACATTAAAGTACATTTACTTTAGGATCAAGGCTGGACATTAACAGTAGTCCGACTATCTGGGACAACCAAACGTTTGGTCAGGACAAATCAAATTCACATCTACCTGTCTGATGGGACAAGTTTAATATTTGTTTAAAAAAAAAAAAAAAAAAAAAATCACCTTTTTTTGGTAATTATTCCAGAGTTACACCAATAAAGTTCCAACAAAACTAGTTCAATCCCCTCAGTGATCTGGCCGTGTTATTGTTTACGAAATTCCGGGGAAGTCGAGTACAGCAGGCGCGTGTGTAAAAACCACGTTGTAATCGCTATAGATTTTTGATGAATTCAAAGTCTAATAATCAGAAAAATGGTCATCAAATACCTCAAAAAAAAAAAAAAAAACCTCTGTGGTGAATATTCATTTCATTCAGACAATTCACTGTATTTCTTTTGTATGGTTCACACTAACCATAACAAATGTAAAATATTTCAAGGGAATTTTACAACTGTGCCAAACTCACTTACGGTTTGTGTTCATTCACAACACGATTGTCCCCCTTATGTCCAACTTGTTTTCTTTCGATTCCATTTCTTTAAATTAATTTATACTTTAAGTTTTATTGGATTAATCTAAGATGTAACTTCATTTCCTCCAGAAGCTTTGAATTTGGGTGAGTCTGACTTAAAACTGCAGATCAGGTAATGGGTTAGAACGCCACACGCACCATAATGGGGCATTGGATAGTTTTTGGTTATTGTTAAAGTTTTACTGAAAAAAATTATAACTCATTAAAGCCTCATTAAAGGATTGCCATAACTAGATCTGTTTTTTGATTAACAAAGTTTAATCACTTTCCTTTCATTTAAAGGAGAACTGAAGTCATTTTTTTAACTTGCTTTATTTCTTAAAGGAATAGAAAATGCAAAAAAGTAAATAAATGCATGAGTTGGTAGCTTGTAATATAGAGAGCCTGTAAGAAAAGTTTCAGGCATGTTTGACCATTTATAAGAAAAGTTATGAGCATTTTTGTATCGCTACTCTAATGCCACCAGGAGGCTGCCACATTGCCTGTTGGAAAGGCGATGCATGACATCACTTGGGCACAAGGCTGCATGTATACTTCAGTACTGAAGGGGCAAAGCGAAAGGTCTACTAAGGTGACAGTCAATTTTTTCACTATACATCTGAAATAGCGTATTAATGAGCTGCAACCCTGACTTACGGACAACCCTGAATTCTTTACCTGTAAAACGAGGCTGAAACTGAGTTATACTACTCGTTAACATGCTCTTAAATCATCCATGAAAAACTCCAGACGTCCCCAGGCTAGCCTACCGTAATTACCATAGTAGGCAGTCCAACCCCCATGGCAATGCAGAAAGAGGGTAAACAAACATTGCTTTACTATACAGGATTCATGTGAACATTACAGTAAGATGCACTTGTACGAGAAAAGGCGGAAATATCGCCAGAAACACCCGAGCTGCTGGAATGGTATGGATTTATTTGGTAAAATTCATACATGTAAAAAAGATACAGTATTAATAGCACAGAGGATAACACAAAGTATAAAATACACTTATTTCCAATATGATCCTCTTGATGACAGCACGAAACAAAATATAAAAAAGAGACAATAATAAAATTGACAATTGTATAAATGAATCAAACAAACCAAAAAAAAAAAAAAATGCTAACTCTAATCACCACAGAATACAACTAGATTACAGA
Source organism: Sciades proops (assembly GCA_027576175.1). Classification (NCBI taxonomy): domain Eukaryota; kingdom Metazoa; phylum Chordata; class Actinopteri; order Siluriformes; family Ariidae; genus Sciades; species Sciades proops. The sequence continues at coordinate 2,837,437 of JAODOF010000009.1, read as the reverse complement.
AATGGCACCAAAATGATAAAAAAAAAAATAAAAAAAAGTTATACACACAATCATAAAACGGTTTGAAATTTACTCCATAAAAACTTTCACCCGTTTCTTAAAATGATCACGTGTTTGACTAGATTGCAGCGATCGAGGTCGGCTATTCCATAAACAAATTCCTGTTTACCTAAAAGAACTCCAAATGGTTTCCATAAAGTGTGACGTCACTTACAATACATGGCCATATTCAACAAAATGGACCATAGTGCCAGCGACATTTCTTCACTGATTTCCTCGAGTATTTCGAACAATGACATGAATAAAGACGATGATCATGATAAGCATTACCATGTCAGCTGGTTGCACACAAGTGAATATAGAGTTGTTTTAGTCAGTCATTACCGAGGCTTTTCTGACAACACTAAATCAAAGCAAAGACACCCAACAAACATCAAGCTGCTTAGATGCATTAGCAATTATTACACTTATGCCCAAAGAAACTCAAAATAACATCACGCTAATTAAAAAAAGGTAAGGGAAACCATAAAAAGTGTCTTCTTACCCTTTGAAGTTCTCTTTCGCAGACTACTGACCGTGTTCTCGTTTGTCTTGTCCGCTTTTTGGCCGAAGATTGTGGAAACCATAACTGGATTCAGCGTTGGCTTGTACAGTATTCCTAACGCCCGGTACATCAGAGTCGTTGGAAACAATTTTCTTCAAAATGTTCAGAGTACACAAGCTGCATAAAGCAGTGTTTGTTTACTCTCTTTCTGCGTTGCCACAGGGGATGGACATTCTACTACAGTAATTACGGTAGGCTAGCCTGGTGATGTCTTGACGAGGAAGTTATTCATGAATGAGTCGAGAGCATGTGAAGTGTGCTAACGAGTGCTTATGCTTCCAGGAATATGTAAAAACTCACGCACTTGCCTCTTCAACAGCTTTAGGTAAATCAGATTATATGCATATCTGTTTGTAGGTAGTCTAGCAAGGTTACAGTCTGCAGAATGAGGCTGTCACGGCAGCACTACTTGTACCAGGGATATAAATATGAGAAGTTGCCTCCCTCCATTCAGTCACATATGAGAAGATCAGCTGTTCACCATTCCCTCGCTGTTCATCAGTGACATCAGTATTATCTTTCCCCCTTCCACTTTTTTGTTAGAGAAAGGGAATTTAAATTTTTTTTCATATAAACTTTTAATGAAATAATCTCCAGCCAGGGGCAGCTTCAAGTCTTACTCGCTATGCGGGGCTTCCGTGTCTTGCGCCCAAATGACGTCAGAGCAGTGCCGGAAACGATCAGGGGGATTTTTCTGATTGGTTAAAATATTTTAAATGGTGGCCTCCGTGAAGTCCATCCTGCATAGAAACTGACTTTCGGAGATGGATCTCTTAGTTGTGTGAGCTCCTTATTTTCTATTATTCACATGAATCGTTAGTTTAGTTCATAATACATCTTCATATCCATTTTAAAAATGGGTTTTCTTTTCTTTTAAAGAACGTGCTATTCCATTACATTTTTGGTTTTAGTAACCTTATATTGTGACTTGTATGCCAATACGACCAACACACTGGCAACCAATTGCAATTAAATATTATACTTACCAGCCTATTCAGTTTTTAGCCATGTTGAATTTAGTTCATTTGGCCCATGGCAGGCGTCGCTTATCCGCACAATCTTCACGAGACTTGTGCAAGACTTCAAAACGTGAAGTGTTAGCGCCGCCATTTTGAAAACTGTTTTCCAAACTAAATATTGCACAAAAACGAGTTTAAAATGATTACTGCCTACTTTTTTTCAAACTTTCCTGATTGCTAGCAAAACAAACAAAACTTCTGGCTTACATCCGCATTCGAAAGAGGGCGCGTGCGTCTTTTGACAACGTTGCCAGATGTTGGTCACTGCTGTAAGTTTTACTTCTGCCCTATGTCGTCTCGCACAGGTCTCACCGAATCTCGTTTACAGCCATTGCTTTGACATACGGACTGATATATTACATAGCATATTTCAAACACTCAACCTGTTATAACAGTGACAAAACAGCTATCAAAAATGCATTCCTATATTTAATAAAATGAGAAATAGAATTGATTTTTTTAAAATAAAGTTTAAAAAAAAAAAAAGCACCTTCAGTTCTCCTTTAACTAGTAAAAGCACAGGAATAAAAAGGTTATGGTCAGGACAAGTGAAAAATCTTGCTGCTTGTCTGACTGGAAATGTGGATTAAAAAGTCAAGCCCTGAAATTGTGAGTAAGAATTGAATTCTTGTACATTTTCAAATTACAAAACATCGTCATTTACAGTAAATGAGTATCAACCCCAAAAACCCGTGTCCTTGAATCCTAATCATTTTCTATCTGGCGGTGGGGTGTGTGGGTGGGAGATATACCCACATATTAGCATATCAGTCAACGCCTACTCACTTTCCTATATCTTTTTTTAGGTCATTGGTTTTGGATGATTAAATCATTTATCATGATATTCTGAAATGGAAATTCATGAGAAGGGGGGAAAAGAAAAAAAAGTCAGTGTTGTGCAAGCCTAATTCCCAACATGGAAGCTTAAAAGGAGTTGCAGATATGACTCAATGAATTTGTTAACAGGTTCACTAATGCAGCTGCGACAGAAATAAGTTCACGCTTGTAACGAAATGACTTACATGTACTCAATAGTTCCACAAAACGTGTGCGTGACTGTCCCGTCATGAATGGATTCCTTACACAGCCCAAAGTCAGTCAATTTCACATGGCCTTTACAAGACAAAGATAAATACACAATAAATTGCAGCCAAAAAAGAACCACTTGTATCGCAATAAATTGAATCAAAACACCAATCACTTTCAGTGTCAGGAGCATTTTTAGTACTGTAACTAATGGAACACATCTAAAGCTAAACCTGGAAACTTAGCATTATAATTCACACAAATATAACTACAATCATCTTATCATTTATGATATGCATCAGTTTTACCTTGGCTATTGAGCATGATGTTTTCAGGTTTAAGGTCTCTGTAGATGATGCCCTTCTGATGCAGGTGGCCGAGGGCCATCGAAATTTCTGCCAAGTAAAAGCTGCAAGTAAAAAGCCTCCAGGATCATTCTGGTGATTTTAGTTCATTTTGGCCAATCAAGAGAGCTCATCTGATCTTTCTACAACCCCGATTCCAAAAAAGTTGGGACAAAGTACAAATTGTAAATAAAAACGGAATGCAATAATTTACAAATCTC
>JAODOF010000009.1:2699619-2710132 GCA_027576175.1 Sciades proops | reverse complement strand
GGCATTATGGTTTCAGGTTGTCCATGCATGTCAGAGTCTTGTTAGCACAATATTTCAAGAACAGGTCACTGAATGTCTGCAGGATTTGTATGGAATTATAACTGAAACCAGCAGATGGACTGATTAGATTTTGGAATTGAGCCAAACAAAGTTGAGGTCACAGGCAAGGTCAAAGTTTAATACATTCCTTCATGATTGAAGGATACCTTAAGGGCATTTGACGTACAAATTAATAAGAAGCACTAGATGAGTCAGTGGCATCAATTTGGACTGGTTTCTAAATATTTCACTAGACAATCCTTTTAGGAAGTAGTAATACATTCAGACATTTAAATACAGAAAGAACTAAAAAGTCACAAATTAAAAATTGGGCAAAACAGTAGTCCATCAGGACCACAAAAAAAAAAAAAAAAACACCCTGCAGCATCTCAGTGTATAGCAGTGTCATGCAGGGAGAGCCAAACATTAAGAGGATTAGAGATCTCATCACCACATCCCACTGTTCACAATGCTGGAGCCTGTAGGGCACTGACAGCCACAACTGTAGTTCTTGGTATTGTTGGATTCCAGGGCCATAGCATGGAGGCCCATCCACACACACTTTACCCAGTCTCAAGGCTGGATGCTGTTGGGAATAGGCTAGCACAAACGTAGACTTAAGAAGGCAAAGCTACAACGAAGAGTGGTCATCTTCTCACTCACTGCATATTTCATGGCTCAGAAACCTGTGCTAGGAAATTATTTATCACCTGGAAGCATAATGTTACAGCAAACAGAAGGCAAGCACAAGTGTCTTCAGCTTGAATCTACTGTTTAGAGCATGGAAACAAAAATCACCTGGATCCTCAGTGTCAGTCCATGGAAATATGCCTGCATGTCAAAAGCCTAGCTGGATAGTTATTTAGAATTATTAAAAAAAAAAAAAAAAAAAACCCACACCCCCACCTGTCCTTTCCTGTTGACTCCAATAATGCCAGAAGTAGCCTCATGAGGAGCAGTGACAAAGATGGTCTCCCCACTGATCCTGTTCATGTAGATGCAAGTGCCAGTCTCAAGGTCATACAGGTGGATGTAGCCATACTTGGTGATGAGAAAAACCACATCCTGCTTGGGGCTGATCTGCATAAGCAAAAGCCATAACATCCATAAATCGTGGACATCTCAGAACAGAAAAACCACTACCTGTTCAACTGGGAATTGAAAGGGAGTTTATAAATTTGCTAAATCTGAACAGCTGTAATAACTGATTCCAATATACTGCAAAGACAAATGATAAGTCACTGAAATTTAGAGACAGAATACCTGCATAGCAACAGGGAAGTCATTCTGGGCTTCTGGTGGAAAGAACACATCTACGGCTTTCTTCGGGAAAGGCTGATTGCCGGACGGAGGCGTTCCGACTTCAATAATGTGCAGCTAAAGATTCAGTTAATATTTATTTAAAAAAAAAAAAACAAAACCCTGTTATTCACAGATCCTCTCACTTAAGTGTTCTGAGGTCATTTTATGAAATCTAGTCAAGTTTTAGACCTTTCCTCCTGCTTGACCACGAACAGCAAAGCAAAACAGAGTAGATTCTTCAGCATTTCCATCCATTTTGAACTGAGCAAAGCCTGCAGCATGGCCCTCAATAGGCTGTGACACTTTCCTGTCCACAGAGTACAGCTGCATTGCTCCAACCACACGGTTTTGCTGCGAAGGAATAAGTATGAACAAGATAAGGTCCTGGATTTTGCCCTGATAATTGAATAATCAAGTATCAGTTTTGTTCTAGCATAGTAACTTCAGAAAGTAAACAAACATTGACCTAATTATTTATAGATTCTCACCACACCCTTATTTTAAACAAACTTGAACAGCTTGAAACAAGGCCTACCTGTGCAGAAATCCCAATAAGCAGCAGCCATTTCTGTTTGGCGTCAGTGCGGTAGTTGATAATTTGACAACCAGCTAAGCTGGAGTGCCGGTCGAACACTTTAACAGGCTGCGAGTCGCCTTCCATACTCCAGTGGTAGACTGCGTTGTCCGTTACAAGTGCTACGGTGTTCAGAGAGATCCACTTCCAGAATGTCACATCATCAGTCATGGTGTGCGCCTTCATCTTGCTCTTCATTTCAATGTTGAAAATCTGGAGGGTTTTTGCAGCTGAAATTCAGAAAATGGAGTGGACTTGAACATTTTGTTGGCATAGCCAATGGCTACACAAATGTATTCAGTGTTAAACACACAACAGACAAACGTGTTCAAATGTCAAAAACGTGTGCAGACGGCGTTACTTGGGACAAACAACTGCAGTGCAAAGAAGACCTCAAGACCCAACACCGCAAAAAACACTCACATACACACAAACCTTTGCTCTGCATTTAGTCCAATGTGCTAGTGTCCTAACAGGTTGATGTGTTTAAAAAAAAAAAAAAAAAAAAAAAGGGATTATCCAATTCAGAAAATTTGGGACTTTGGTCATAACACTTTTTTTGGGGGGGGGTATTAAATCTAACCAGACTACCTCCAAGACATTCATTTGCAATTGTACTTCTATTGGCTTTTACAAAATAAACAAATTTTAAAACCCCTTCGTTATTATACACCTTGACATGAATTTGTTGCCTCTACAGGAGTTACAGTACCAAGGGTTTCTCAGGCAGAACAAAAGCTATGACTCTGAGAACAGAGTCATACTTGGCCTACACAAGCACTTTAACAACTGAAAACATCCCTAATTAATGAGTATTGCAAGCACAATGGCAAAGTCAGTACAAAACTGGAGTGACTGACAAAACGGAGACCTTAACCCAAGTAGATGTACAGCATTTCAGCACTTTAATACGTTTTGTCCACAAAAAATGAATGCAGTTCCCCCAAGTCTAAACAGATTCGGCATTTGTTTAGATTTTCAGTCCTGAAAAAGACTTGACATTACCCTTTGTGAAACCTGCAATCCCACCCCCTTGTTAATACATTAGCTATTGAAAAGCTCACGTCACAAGAAAACCTCACAATTCAGTATATATGAAATTGAACTCACCGTCTGCAAACATAAGAAAGCAGTAAGGAACAAAAGAAGAATAAAAACAAGCAAAAAACAGACAAAGCATTTATGACAGCAAGACATTTCCAATGAGTACTTTATGACTACTGTTAACATCAAATTGCTGAAAGAGGCAGGCAAGTGTCAAGGAGCAGACTTTATACAAAATAAAAACAGGCATGGCAGTGAATATGAACAAACGTGGGAAAAGTGAACACTATAGTACAAGTGTGTATGTATATATAAATATATAAACATTATGCAACCTGGAGACACAGCATGGTACACAAGAATGTTAAGCTAATAAATTATGCAACCAAAAATGATGCAGTCATGTCATACACAGTTTCAAGATAACAAGCAGAAGACCTACAAATTTGGCTGGAATACATCTTACCTTTAAGAGCAATCACTTTGCTGGCTGGGTTCATGATTGCACTATCTGCTGAGATGGGCCGGCGAATGGGCGAATTGGGGTCGCTCAGGTCAATAATGACCACCTGTGCTTGCTCTCCGACCTTTTCCCGCACACAGATGAACTTGTCTGACTCCATAGTGAGAGTGCTGAAGCCAATGTTCGCTGGGTTAATGCCCAGGTTCTGGAGCTGGGGGGAGGGGAGAAAAAAAGGCATCAAGATGGAGAGTCCACAGAGGCAGGAGCAGTGGTATGTACAGGAAATCCTGCTGACATTCTGCAATACTCAGCAGAATTCTGGAAAAATCTGCGAGGAGTAAATTTGGCCCAAAATGAGGACTAAAATACAAATACAGCTAAGAGACCACTTAACTGTGACCACCATTAAAAAGTGGTCGAGTTTTTTTTCCGTAGTTATTTCGACAAATTAAACCAAGGAATTTGAAGTGAGGACTGAATATGAAACATTATGCGTGGTTTTTAATCAACGTACACACCTTTGCAGATATTCACCTGCGCTACAAAAAAAAAAAAATTGCTTTTTAACGGTCAGGTTTAATATCTCTGAATATCAGGGTCACAGCATTATTTCAGCGTTTACACGGACATATCTGTTCGTCATCTGATCTGGAATTAAATGAAGTTACAAATGCTAGCCATCATTGTACAACACGAAAGAAGTGACAAAGAGCCATATTGAGCTAAAAGCTTATTTTCAGTAACAGCGGTGTCCAGGTTCAGGATGCCTGGGCCGCTGGCTAATGTGTTCCCAAGGCTAGTCACCGAGTCAATAATTTAGCTAGTCAGCTGAGCCAGCGCTCTTTTAGCACACTAGCTCTGTCTGCCATAAATGTTACCAATTAATATTAAAATATCGCGCACAAATAACTTAAACAACTGTTTTTCGACACCGTTTTTTATTTTATGGCTAATTTGAATATTAGCCGCTAGGATACAGCTAAGCGTTTCATAAACCTACAGGAGGTCATTCATTTGGCTCGAGCCTTCAAGCTAGCACACGAAAAGGCGGACTCTGTGTTAGCAAACTCAAACCAACTCACTCCAAGTTTATTACAAAGCTAACCGCGGTTTTTATATTTATACACATACCCTTCGTGTTTTAAGGTATATAAATGTGTTTGTAACTTACCTGCAGGTGCTCCTGAAAGCGAATCGGAAGGATCTGAGCCATGGTTAGTTTTCTGCTCTCCCGGCCAGATAGCTAAGCTAGCTATTTCACTACGACCTCCTCCTCCACGGACACCGCAATCAAATAAAAAATAGCAATAACGCGCCGAACAGGGAAGATAGAAGACCTCGAAATGATGAACGCTGTTTCGAGGTGTTACACGAACGGCGTCCGTCCTGTCCCAAGGATGACTGGTGTCTCCTCCACTGCTTGAGACGGAACTCAGCAGACCCACAGCTGAAGTCCTTAAACCCGCAATGGCGGCGGAAACGCAGGAGGAAAAGCCTCAACACGGAAGCGTCAAGACGACGAAGGAGGACAAAAAACATCAACCATTTTATCGAACTTTAAATCGTACCCAATATTTTCTGAATTATTCACGAATATATTTTTGGACAAGTAACGTTTTTAAACACGAAATTTAAATATTTCGTGTTGGATAAAGTCCTTAATTAAGTCACTAATTTATTTTTTGCCACATCATTCAGCAGATTACGTGTACGTCACTTCCGGTGAACTTCGTTTCACAATCGCACTACCATACTAAATAGTGTCTAAAAACAGCCCGAGACAGTTCGTATGCAATATATTTTAGCATACTATTTAGTGCGTTAGTATGCGATTAGAGGCGTAGACCCTAATTCATATAAAACCCAAGCTACAAACCATATTGGTAAATATATAGGCTACCAATACACTTTTTCTCTTAGAACTACTGTAATTTCTAAACTTATGGCTGAATGTTTATCACCATCCTGCAAAAACTTTTCCTTGAACAATTTTTTAAATTAATAAAGACTTAAATTTAACCTTATTCATTCATAGATTAGATTAGATAAAACCCTTTGGGCGGGTTCCCTCAGGGAAATTAAGAAATTTCTGAATTCATATTCAGAATCTACTTGATCCTGGTTAGTAGATCTGGATCCTATCCAATGAACACTGAGCCCAAAGCAGTAGAATTCACCTTGGATAGGACACCACTCAGTTGCAGGGCTACATGCGTGCGCACACGCACGGGGGCAATTTAGTGTACCCAAGCCTGGCTGCCTGCATGTTTTTTAGAGGTGTGATGGAACCCACGTGAACACAAGGAGCACACGTAAAACTCAGACCAGAATCAAACCCAAGACCCAGTCAGTTTATTATTCATAAAATGAAATAATGTACAAGCATTATTTACAAACGTACAATTATTACAAAAATATTTATTACACATTTTGAACATCACAGTGATCTTTTATTGGTGGACAAAATGACATCAAAATACTAAAAGAAGTGTGAATCAGTTTTCACTTTATGAATATGAGCACTCCTCAAGAATGTTTTTTCTGGAGTCGATTCTGTTTTCGTTCTAAATATCGAGCACGAGCCTCTGTGATTGAACTTTCATCATTTCTCTTCTCAATCTTTTTCGATGCTTCTTCACTAGGCTCTGTTAAATGAAATCAAATATATTACCATAAAAAGACATGAAATCATGGTTGCAACACAGGTCAAAGTTAGTGCACTCACAGGAAATTACTACACTGCTTGTCTTGCACTTATATAGGGAACTATGTGAGATTTAGTGTACACTATGGCCAAAAGTTTGTTGACACCTGACCATCACACTCATATGGTGGGCCTTCTCCAAACTGTTGACACAAAGTTGGAAGCACACAATGTATAGAACATCTATGTATGCTGTCGTATTACAATTTCTCTTCACTGGAACTAAGAGGTCCAAGCCTGTTCCAGCAGGACAATGCACCTGTGCACAAACCAAGCTACATGAAGACATGATTTACCAAGGATGGAGTGGAAGAACTCGAGTGTCCTGCACAGAGCCCTGACCTCAACCCCACTGAACACCTTTGAGATAAATTGGAACCCCAAATGGGAACCCCAGGCCTCCTCACGTGACATCAGCACCTGACCTCAATGCTCTAGTAGCTGAATGTACAAATCCCCACAGTCGCGCTCCAAAATCTAGTGGAAAGCTTTCACAGATGAGTGGAGGTCACTATAAAAGATACGGGTGTGATGGTTAGGTGTCCACAAACATTTCGTCATATAGTGTATGTTTCTGTATAACATACCTGTTTGTTTTTGTGCTACTCTTTTCTTTTGCCACCGTGCCATTTCCTCTTCAGTTACTTCCTCCCTTGCAACACTGCTCAGATCATAAACATCAATCTCATGCAGCTTTGGTAGCAGGCCCTTCACCCAGTCATATCGGATTGGGCATACTGTTCTCACATAAACCCGTGATGTGACCAAGACATCATGGAAAATGATCCAGTCTAGCTGTGACTCTTGCCCAAAAAGCTGGAAAAAAACCATAAATGCAATAATTTATGAATCAGTCATCATAATTACAGCTTTAAAAGCCAGTTTAGTGAAATTCCTTACAGATGATGATGGATGAATATGAACTGTTGAGCCATGTCCATCCATAGTACAGAAAGCCTTTCCAACAGATCTCCTTGCCACATTAGTAAAATAACCCTGGCAGAGACACTGCCTCAGAAGTTCACTTTTGCTGCCTTTAAATGTCTCCCGGGGGAAACCCTTTTGCTACAAAAAAAAAAAAACACAAACAAGAACACAACAGGTCCTGTGAGAAAATATGAATTCATCACAACTCCTGCAGTCTTATAGTACTCCAGGAGTCTGAATGAGAGTGAAATTGATGTGCTGATTGATTCACTTTCACACTGCACACAATTAAACGAACCACAAAGCAATACACATTTGCTGAGGAATGTGTGGGAAGGGATGGGGCTGAAAATGTACTTAAACTCTTACATTTTTATTGTCGATATATACACCGGTGGAAAATAAACAAAGTGAAACACACAGAGAAATCACAGAAATCAAAAGAGCATGAAGATCACAGAACCAGTGCTAAATAAATATGAAAGCAACCTTAAGAAGTTTGGGTCAGGGAGAGTATTTTTCCATATGATTGCGATAGCAATAAAATCAAGAGAACTTTAAAATCCATGAAACAACTTGTTAAAGACATGTTTCAGCACATCTTATGCCATTCTCAGTTTAATAAGGAATGACTAGTCTTGCATCACATGACAATATATATACCACGAATCAATCAACCAATTACAACACCAACTAACCAATTAAGATACTGTAAATCACAGGGTAAGGAAAGTGTTAAGGTGTTGAACTTGTTTATTTAATTAAGCATTAATCTGTCTCAAAGCTTCTTTTAGTTCAAAAGATGTTTTAGCAGAATTCAAGATAGAGAAGCAAGCAGGCGTATACTGATTTTTACATGTAGAAAATTGGGAAAGATGTTTAAAAACGTGGGAATGTTTATGTGCTCTTTTATTCTAGTTGAAAAATGGCGAGTGGTTTCACCTATATAATGGGAATTACATCCCGCACAAGTAAACTGTAAAACAACAAGGGATTTTAGAGCTTCAGGAGTGCGATTTTTAAAGCTAAAATGTTCTTGATTTTGGAAGAAGAGGATAGTAAGATCTGTTTTGCCAAAATGTTTAACCAATTGTTTGTTTGATTTCTGAAACTTTGGAGAAATAGCCAATATAAGGAAGTGTGAAATAAAGGTGAATAAAACAACACACATCAAGTTATTTTGGATTTGCTGAAATAATCTTTAAAAGTTTTGTCAATTATGTGAGAGGGAAACAAACTGCACTTGAGGATATCTGAAAGTTTCCTTAAATCTTTGTGAAAACCTGTAGAAGAATTATTGACTTTAAAGGTCCTGTTGACCAGAGTGCGGATTAAGCCAATTTTATAATGAAAAGGAGTACAAACTTAAAAAATTAGTTAAAAGACCTGCGTAAACCTTTTTGTAAAAAATAGAAAAAAATACTCAAAGAATTATCAACCAACACATCTAAAAATGGAAGTTTACCATTGACTTGTTTTTCAAAAGTAAATTTTATGTCAGGATGCCAAGAGTTTATAAAATCAAAGAACAACATGGGATCTTGTTCATTGTTAACGAAACAAAAGATATTGTCAACATATTGTCTATAAAATAAAACATTAGTTATAATTATTTATAATATGTAATAATTCATTGTTATTGATGTGTATTTTTGTATGTCGGATTGTTTATGTCTTGCTGACATTCCTTGTAATTCAGTTGTTACTGCTGAAAGAGCATCGTCACCAATCAATAAATAAACTTATTGATTGATGAATCCTGATATACCTTATGATCTAATACCACAACGCCATTTCCTTTGTCAGGTTTGAGAATTATTATATAAGGATTATTCCTCAGATTACGTAGAATGCAATATTTCTTTATCATTGGAAGTAGGATGAGAAGAAGAGATGTAGTTACATTACCATTACAGGTATTTAGCAGATGCTCTTATCTAGAGTGACGTATAACATACCCAGAGCAGCCTGGGGAGCAGTTAGGGGTTAGGTGCCTTGCTCAAGGGCACTTCAGCCATTTCTGCTGGTCCAGGGAATCAAACCGGTGACTTTTTGGTCCCAAAGTTGCTTCTCTAACCATTAAGCCATGGCTTTTAGTTCTGTGCAAGATGAGTGATTTCAGTTTTCAGGTGTGGAGGAGCATTCTTGTTAAGACGATGCTCCTTCACCATGTAGTGGATCTTTTCAAATGAAGATAGAATGTCAGTCTTATTGAGAAAGGAGGTTTGATCAAAAATCCAAGTCTGTATTTTCAGAGGTTCAGTTTGTCATCAGAGAGTTTAACAGAAGAAAGATTAATAACTGTTTCTTGAGGAGAAAAAGGCAGAACAGAGTGCTTAGTTAGATTTTGAAGTTTCTTGCGATGAGTAAGGATAACCTTATTGATGTTCTTGTCACCGTTCTTCTTCAGGGATTTCTCAAGGAGTAACCAGTCAAACAAGTTGAGTGTTCTTAAGATGGTTAGCCAGCTTGTCATGATCAAGCAAGTATTTCCTAGTTTCTTTCGAACGTTTTAAGATAGCACTCTGCAGAAGACGTTTTTGTATAGCTAGGAGATCATAACAGTTTGTGTTGGGTAGAGGAAAACAGAAGAACTTCGTGAAGAAATTATACATCCAGTTCTGCTTTCCGCTTCTTAATCAACAGTTTTCCAAGTTTCTCAGGTCTTTTAAGGAGATCCTTCCTTGATATTTGCTTGCTACATTGTGAATTATGTTTCTGTATGATCGTGATGGCAATAAAATTAAGAGAAATTTACAAAACACGAAACAACTTTTTAAAGACATGTAGAGGGTATTTTCAGATAATTTAATCTGCAATGAGTCAATACAGATGGCAGTCCGGCACATCCTTGCATATTATGTAGATTTTTGATGTTTTGGTGTCAATTTTCTTTTATCTATAGCTAATAAATCAGGTTGAAATCCTATACAGCAATCTGGTCATTACTGTGAAATAAACCTGACAGGGTCATACAGGAATCGCCTTGAATCCCCTGAAGGGGTTTATTTTGCGATAATGATCTGCTCACTGTACATTATCTTGCTTATTACACTGTTACATACTAAAGAAATCAATAATTAGAAAAAATATTGATTTAAAAATGATTTGTTTCCACTAATGATGTGGTCCATAGCAATGGTCTGTTCCACAGAAATAACAGACCATAGAATGGCATAATTGACCAATCAGAATCGAGTATTCAACAAAGCCGTGTAATAAAGGACAAGAATCAACGATGGGGTGGTGTGATATGGCCTAACACATAGCGGTGTTACTGTTCCCACCCCAAACTTGATTATTTTCCAATAACATTGCATCCTGAAGCGTTTTATTCTTTTTAGAGCACAGCATAGGGCAGCACGGTGGTGTAGTGGTTAGTGCTGTTGCCTCACAGCAAGAAGGTCCGGGTTCGAGCCCCGTGGCCAGCGAGGGCCTTTCTGTGCGGAGTTTGCATGTT
>JAODOF010000009.1:2355478-2365885 GCA_027576175.1 Sciades proops | reverse complement strand
CACACACACACACACACACACACACACACACACACACACACACACACACAGAGAGAGAGAGAGAGAGAGAGAGAGAACCTCATGTTCACATTCAGTGACAACAAAAACAATGCTTTTTAGCCGAACGTGCATTACTGTGGAAACAAATTCAGACAGGGTATTTGTTTTTATGAATATGGATCTGCCCATATGGAGCCTATATTCACCATTAAATCAGCACACACCCAAATGCCTGACTCGATATAATCTGACGTTTTGATATGAGTAAGCAGCTAAAGCCAATGTAGCAGGAGAGGTCAATGCTAAAGCAAGGAACACTTCATCCCCATCATCTGTCTGCTTGTTTGTTTGTTTGAGTGTGTGTGTGTGTGTGTGTGTGTGCGTGCATTCATGAGCACATGTGGAGTTTAATACTCTCATTAAACTCCGAAAATTAAGAGCTATGTGGCACCGTGGCTGGTCACTTGACCTCTCGGTGTGCTCTCGTCCTTTGGTGGGATAAATCCAAAAACAGGGGCCTGAATGGGTCCTTCAGCTGTCAATCAAGCCTCGAACAATAACCAATCAGAGGGAGAATTACTCATTGACAAGGCACTCAACCCAAATGTACCTTAATATGCAGTAACACCTGACCTATCCCTTCTGTGAACCAAAACCTGCTGAAGTGCCAGAGACCCTTCAAATTCTTCCACATTCACACACTCCAGGAAGAAAAAAGAAACTAGGGTTTTGGGATTTGAATCCCTTCTGGACATCAATGTATTTGGAACAAGTGACGTTTGGAATCACTGCTATTTCACTGTTGTAGCAATATGTGTAAATCAGCATCATCCAAAGCCCAGTTTTGGAGGGTGGCTGTGGCTTCTTTTATCACACCTTATATGATGTAGCACATCATCTCACAGTCTCACCACACAGCTCTTGAAGAATGAAAATGAGAAATTATTAGAAAACAGAGTACTAGAAAACAGATTAAAGCAGTAATTACAGGGAAGTGACTGGGAGCCCTTTCCACCGCTCTAAACGACACAAAATAACAAAGTCGTTTATTCAGTGCAGCTGTTGTACAAGACATCAGCTGAATGTGGTTTAGCTGACTCAGCAGGTCTTGCAGAAAATTTATAGTGCTTGATTATGGGTCAGCGGACTGTGGTTAAGCTCGGCTTTAAAATTTGATGCAAGATAGTTCAGCTTCAGAGCACCGGTAATAGGACAGGATCTTATGAGGTTAATTTATTTATTCAAAAATTCTTTCTGGGTATATATTTCTTATTTCGCAGTAATGTAGTCTCAGTAGGCAACATTTAATGAACGTATAATAGCATCTGACATAAATGTGCTTTAACTGTGCGGTGCTGAATGCCATTCAAGTCTGAAATGGTCTTATATTGGTGTCTAACTGCAACTTTATTTAATCACATATGGCTTCAGGATTAACCCAACGAGACCCCAAACTCAGACAGAAACAAGACCTGTGGTCCTCCTGAACATGGGAGCTACTCCATAGTGACACTAGCAATTTGGACTTCTTAATTAAAGTGCAAAAAAGAAAGGGGGTGCAGACAGAGCTAAAGAAATGAAAATGAGACGGGGTCCTCCAGACTGTCTGGGCTAGAGTGTGGGAGTGTGTCACCCTGTGCATGGGTGTGTTCTCAGAGTGGGGGTGTCTGGTAATTGACTTGGGTATTAAACGACCTGACTGAGAGTTCTTGTCACACCCCAGGCCCCTCCGATGCCCCCCACCTTTGAAGCTGTATGCATGAATGTACACACACACACACACACACACACACACACACACACGCTAGTTGAGGATATAGGATGTGCCACAACCACACAAAGAGTAAGAGTTGAAGGTCAAATAAGTGTGCTGGGATGGGCTTTCTTATGCTAATGCTCATACTTATACATGCTCAGTTTGATGGCAAGGATGTTTTATAATTTCCTGTGGTATGCGCCTTTGAGATATAAAGTGTAATGGCATGAAGATACAGCCATCTCCTGCACTCATGTTATAAACTGTAGAACATTATAATGAAGAGATGATTTAAGAAAAGAAGGCTGATTTTTTTTTTACCTTGGTGAAAAACATAAGTAAATGCATTTGTAAAAAGAAAAAAATATTTTATTTTGCATTAGAATAAGTATTTATTGCTTGAACATGTCTCACTAGTATTATTAAAACCTTGAATAAACACACAAGTGCGCACTGGAGGAGTGCTGTATAAAACAACTATGCAAATATCAAAAGTTTATGGCAAATTTTGGAAGCAAATGCTGACAAAATGTACCTGTTTTTTTTTTTTTTGTATATTTATATACATTTGTATTTAACAAGGGTTATCACAATTAGATAGGAATCTTTTTTATAAGTAAGCCCAAGTGAAGAAGGTAGCACAGTAGTTACAACAGAAATACACATAAAACAACACGTAAAGCAATTACACTAAAACAATTTCCTCAATTCCCATAAATAATTTAAAATCAAAATAAAATTAATTGCATAATGGTGTGCTATGACTAAAACCTGCCTTACGGTATTCAGACCTCACCAATGGAACATCAAAATAAATGCAAATACAGGAATATAGATTGTATTGTAA
Source organism: Sciades proops (assembly GCA_027576175.1). Taxonomy (NCBI): domain Eukaryota; kingdom Metazoa; phylum Chordata; class Actinopteri; order Siluriformes; family Ariidae; genus Sciades; species Sciades proops. The sequence continues at coordinate 2,363,282 of JAODOF010000009.1, read as the reverse complement.
AGCTGTATGAATGCAACAATACAAACAAATCCAAAGGATTTGATCAAGAGCCTTTTGAATTGAAAACAAACAGCTAAAGATCACAGTGATGAGTGCGATGCCAACTAAAGCAAGACTTTAAAGTATTATTCTGCATGTATAAAATTTTACCATAATCTTCTTGCATGGTGGGAAAAGTGACATTCGTAGAAAAAAAATTCCATTTTGAATTTCTAATTTTTTTTTTGTTAAAATTCAAAGTATTATAAAACTATTGTCTAATACAAACCCAACAATTTATATAACAATAATGTACATTTTATGATACTTATAGATGTATTCAGATATATTAAAAAATCTTTCTGATTATCTGTCTGTCTGTTGGTACACATACACACTAACATGGGTGAGTCCATGCAAAATTTCAAGCTATTGATCAGCTGTGTAGTTCTATAACATTCAGTGAAATTAAGGTGAGTGAAAGCATCAGTTTTGAGATCAAAATCTGTTGCTACTCAGTCATCAGTATAATTACAGCCAGAAATGCCTTCAAATCTATAGTTTACTCTCTCATCATCTAATAAGCAGGATATAGAGCCAACATGCAAATATACAAACATACAAGTCACAAATATGAAATAGATTAGACTATACTATAGATTAGAGAGAGCACGGGGAGGTGTTAAAGCTGCTTTGTGTGACGTCATGCTCAGTGATCCAGCAGGGTTGCTTTTGTTCAGCTATGTAGGCCATACTAGCTCTCATATTCAAATCCCAATTAAAAGGAATGAAAAAGAAAAGAAATCGGTGACATCATTCTATTTAACCTACATTTGTTAACCAATCACAAGCCAGCAAGCCAGGAACGTCATCTGTGTTATCTTGTGAGGGCAGAAAAAAAATGACAGCTATAGCACAAATATTAGGCCTAAAATAATTATTATTCTATGGGTTTAGATAGACTGTAAATTAAACAGAATAGAATAGGCAGTGTAAATATTGATACATTTATAAGAGCATTCTTGATTTGTTTGCAGCCACGTGACCTTCATGAGTCACTGTTTGTTCTGAGAAATTTACAGCTGTACATTTTTAGTGTAATTAATAACCAAAGAATATAAATTAGAATATAATTAAACAAAATAGATAACATGAACCTGAAAGTGGTGACTTTTTTGCCACAGTCACATGCTTACAATATTTGATTTTTTTGTCTTAGTGTGGAACACTAATCTAATCTAATCTAATCTAATCTAATCTAATCTAAATGAAATGTATGTTATTTCTTTCAGTAAATGACACTAATTGTGATTTTGAGTAGGCTAATTTTGCAATCAGAGCAAAATTAAAACATCTTAAAAAAAAAAATAAAGCTCAGGATCACCTCTCCTGCTTTGAATGTTCATGTTCATTGTTTATTCCTGCCCATAGGTGTGGGAAAGATGCCACCTAAAAGACAACTTAATCAGCAGGCTCTGGAAGGCTTGTCAGTTTGTCAGTTGAACGCAAGAAAAGAAACAAGATTTACTGCCATTTTACTTTGTATTTGAGTAAAGTGAATAAATAAATGGTCTGTGGAAAATACATTTAATCCTGGGAACTGCGTGCACAGGAGTTTATTTTGTGTTTACTACCATGGCTGGCTAATATGAGCCTTAGTGGAAAGCCCTGTATAAACTTGATGTATTTGTCAATAAAAGCCTTTGAAGCTTATAATTGTATTCCAGTATACCATAGAAACATCAGACAAAAGGATCTAAAAACACTGAAGCAGCAAACTTTGTGTAAACCAAAATTTGTGTCAGTCTCAAAACTTTTGGCCACGACTGTAGTTAGCAAGCTATACAGTCCCTCCTGAAGCACTGGAATAGCAAGGCCAATTCTTTAGTATTTGCTATACACTGAAGAAGACATTTGGGCGACGTTCACATTACCAGGCTCAAGTGAAACATTTGCCTTAAGATGAGACAGAGCTGATGTTTTCATACCTGTGTGGACGCAAAAATCAGATTTGTCACTTTCATATGTGGTCCTAAATCGGATATGTATCCAATTCATGGCCATGTGACATGAATGAGAACGATCAGACTGGAATTCCTGCGACTTTTTGCTTCTACACCCATGTATTGGCAAAAAGCTGCATGAATTCCAGTCTGATCGTTCTCATTTATGTCGCATTTATACACTCAATACTTGGTTGGGGCTCCTTTACCACGAATTACTGCATCAATGCGGTGTGGCATGGAGGCGATCAGCCTGTGGCACTGCCGAGGTGTTATTGAAGCCCAGGTTGCTTTGATGGCAGTCTTCAGCCCGTCTGTATTTTTGGGATGGGTATTAGTGCATCTCAAACAATTAGAATATCATGAAAAAGTTACTTTTTTTTTTTTTTCGTAATTTAATTAAAAAAGGTAAACTTGCATATATTCTGTATTCATTACACAGAGTGAAATATTTCAAACCTTTTATTTGTTTCAGTTTTGATGATTATGGCTTATAGCTCATGAAAATTAGAAATCCAGGAGGTCGTGCCATGGCTTGGGCTTGCATGGCTACTTCTGGAACAGCCTCACTTGTCTTTTATTGATGTAATTCAATATGGTAGCAATATAATGAATTCAGAACTCCACAATTCTGTCTGCCAATTTACAAGGAAATGCATCCAATTTAATTGGGGGGAGCTTGATGTCACCGAGACAATGACTTGATGCAGTTTTTGCATATAAAGGATATGCAAACAAATATTTGGTGTGAATTACTTTTAATTTACTTTAAGACTGTCTGTTATACTTTTGCTCAGCTAAAAATCTGGTAGTCTCATGAACATATGATGGATCAGTATATGCGAGGAAATGAAAGCTGAAATTCTGATCTAGCATATCAAATGTTCATCTTTTGATCTCAAACTCAAATGTCTTCAGTGTAAAGCAAAAATGAAAGGCTTGGCATTGCTGTTCCAATACTTTTTGGAGGGGATTGTGAAAGGTGCCTCACTGAAATGGAAGGAAATACATTCACTGTCATAGAGAACCCCAGGAATAATAACCAGCAGTGTATCTGTTTGATTCTAGGTGAATGCTACAGCTTGTGCTATTCCACGCACCATTATTGCACTTTTGGAAACGCATCAAACAAAAGTGAGGTTACATACATCACTCACTCACTCACACTCTCTCTCACACACACACACACACACACACACACACACACACACACACACACACACACGAAGTGTGTTAAATATGGATGTGTGTGTACGAATTTACTTTGTGAGTGAATTAATGTGATTACCACATATTATTTTGAGTGTCTGTAGTAAATAGTATATAAAAATTTAATACATTTACATACGTATAAATTAAAAAAACTAATTCAAGCTTTGTTTTTGTCAGCATTAGTTCACTAATACAATTTCTGTAAAACTGGTTAAGCTGGTTATAGTTAACTGTAAAGACTAAATTGAGTTTTTAAATTTTAATGTTTTTCTGTTCTAGGAAGGAACTGTACATGTTCCAGAAATTTTGCAGCCTTACCTTGGCTTAGAGGTGATTGAAAAGCCTTCATACACTCCCTTGAAATACATCGGACCAAATCAGCCCAACCGTACACCTCATTACATTTCCAGAAACTCCATCCATCATTAATTTTACAATAATGTTCATATGCAGTTTTTTTTCTGAATCTTTAAAAAGCCGCAATGAATGAGTTTTAATCCAGGATGGGGGTGGGTGTGGTTTTTTTTTTTTTTTCCCTGATAAACAAGCAAACAAAAAAATGGAATTGTGAGCTCAAACCAATCTGGGTCGATTCTGCAAAAGGTTTCTGCTTTTGAGTTTACACTGACCACGTAATCATTTTAAGGGCCTTTAGAGGCTTTTACATGTTAATATGGAAAGATTGTTGCACTGCAGTTGTTTTTGTTTGTAACAGGTATTCTTATCAGTGTGGCCTAGGCTTGTATGATAGTGGAAAATGAGCATTCCATTATTTCCAGTTTAAGGAGTAGGCAAGGTTGTAAAATATTACCTGCTGTATAGCTGAGAACTGACAATTGCAAAAACTTGGTTAATAATAACTGCACAATGTTCATAGTCATCACTTGGTCACAGGTTTTACTGCATTTTGACCATTTTCTATATAATAGAACAATACAGAAGACATTAAAACTAATAATTCCATATGTTATTTTATGTGGTAAGCAAAAAAGTATTTAAACCCCAAAATGTTTCATATTTTAGATTCTTCAAAGTAGCCACTATTTACCTTGATGCCAGCTTTGTACACTATTCACATTATCTTAACCGGCTTCATGACGTCGTCACCTGGAATGCTTTTCAATTAACAGGTGTGCCTTGTCAAAATTTAATTAGTGGAATTTCTTGCTGCCTTTAATGTGCTTTAAGATCAAACAGTAAATAATAAAAATACAGAAAATGGCCCTATTCCACAACTGTAGTAATCCATATTGTCAAGAACCACTCATCTAAGTAAAGAGAAATGACAGTAATTTATTTTGACATGAACTGTCTTTTATTAATAAATATAAAGAAAAAACATTGAAATATAAGGTGTCTAAACTTTTAAATGGTACTTGTGTAGTGTTATTAAACACACTGATTTTTACTTCACATGAACGAACTCAAATTGTTCTCCATTTACCTTGGTAGAAAGTGTTTGAGCTGCAAGGGTCAAGAGTGCATGAGATTTGGGGATGGGGTACAAATCATTACACATGTCAATTGCCTCATCTCCCATTTTATGCAGAGAACAATACTGCTCTTTTGGCATATGTTTGAATAATAGCTTGTACTATTGTTACCTTTCCAGATTTCTGCCTCCAGACTGTGGTCAGGAGGCAGAAATTCTTGGCGAGTTCCAGAGTCCACTAAACTTTCTGCCATTCTTGGGTAATTTTCATATTTTGGGGGCTTTTCCTGTCAGTGATAAGTCAGAAGAGTGTGCTGCTAACTGAGTGGCATTTTCCCCTGTCATTTTACTGTGAGCTATTAGACTAAAGTCAAAGTCCACAAAGACCCAAAGTCAACCCCCACCCCAAGCTACAGTACAGTAACCATAATGCAGTGCACCTAAACATTAAACCTTTCCCCTGATAACAAATGCAGTGTTTTTAAGGAGTTCCTATGCAAAATATGTAATGGCTTGTAGGTCTGGTAATATAATGGACATAAAGGATATTGTGGCAATGTAATATGTATAGATGATGTATTGCACAAGCCTAGTGGGGCCTTTATTTCACATGAACCTTAGATCATTATTGACGCACACAGTTTCACCTAGTTTGAAAAGGTATAGATTCCTACAGTGCTCTAGTTCAAAACTGGGATATTTATTTTACCTGGAAGTTAGCCACATGTATTGGGAAAATATTATTGTGCAAATAATAATCAGAACTGGAAACAACCACTTGACATTTTAACTTCTATTTACTTAGTAATACATAGTGATATTAAAACCTATTCCAATAAATTGTCATATATTGTCTTCTGTCAAATGAAGAGCAGGTTACTGTGGAATATTCTCACATTATTTACAATGTTGTGTTCACTGTGTTCTTCATATGTATACTAGTACATCTCAAACATTTAGAATATCATGAAAAAGTTAAATATTTTCCATCAGTTATTTAAGAAAGTGAAAATGTAATATATTCTAGACTCAGTACATGTAAACTAAAATGTTTCAAGCATTTTTCTATTTTAATTTTGATAATTATGGCCTACAGTGCACAAAAAAAAACCCTCAAAATATCAGAATATTTTATTTTGAGTTTGAGTAAAACAGTGTAAATACCATGTACTGCTTGGTCTAGTTCAGTACACACAACTACAATCATGGGGAAGACTGCTGACTTGACAGTTTTCCAGAAGACGATCATCGACACCCTCCACAAGGGTGAGGGTAAGCCACAGAAGGTCATTGCTGAAAAGGCTGGTGGGACAAGATGCACAAGCAACAGAAATGAGCGCAGCCTTGAGAGGACTGTCAAGAGAACTTGGGAGAGCTTCACAAGGCGTGGACTGAGGCTGATGTCAGTGCATCAAGAGCCACCCCCCACACACACACATCTTCATGAAAGGGGCTACACTGGTCACATTCCGAATATCAAGCCACTCCTGAACTAGAGACAATGTCAGAAGCATCTTACCTGGGCTAAGGAGAGAAAGAACTGGACTGTTGCTCAGTGGTCCAAAGTTCTCTTTTCAGATGAAAGCAAATTTTGCATTTGATTTGGAAATCAAGGTCCTAGAGTCTGGAGGAAGAGTGGGGAGGCACAGAATCCAATGTGTTTGAAGTCCAGTGTGAAGTTTCTGCAGTCTGTGATGATTTGGGGTGCCATGTCATGTGCTGGTGTTGGTCCACTGTGTTTTATCAAGTCCAAAGTCAACGCAGCCATCTACCAAGAGATGTCAGTGCACGTCATGCTTCCATCTGCTGATGAGCTTTATGGACATGTCTATTTCCTTTTCCAGCAGGACTTAGTACCAGCCCACAGTGCCAAAACTACTAGCAAATGCTTTGCTGACCATGATATTACTGTACTTGATTGACCAGCCAACTCGCCTGACCTGAACCCCACAGAGACTCTATGGGGTATTGTCAAGACGAAGATGAGAAACACCCGACCCAAAATTACAGATGAGCTGAAAGCTGCTATCAAAGCAACCTGGGCTTCAATAACACCTCAGCAGTGCCACAGGCTGATTGCCTCCATGTCACGCTGCATTAATGCAGTAATTCATGGTAAAGGAGCCCCAACTACTGAGTGTATAAATGAACATATTTTTCAGAAGTTGTACATTTCTAAATTGATTGATCTTAGAAATATTCTAATAATTTGAGATCCTGGATTTCTGATTTTCATGTGCTCCTATATAAGTCATAATCATCAAAATAAAAAAAAGGCTTGAACTATTTCATTTTAATTGCAATGAACATAGAATATATGAAAATTTACCTTTTTGAATTAAATGACAAAAAATGAACTTTTTCATGATATTCTAATTGTTTGAGATGCACTTGTATATGGAGTAACTCATTTTCAACTAAATGTTTGATAGAACTGGATCAGTAGATCAGGAAAACAATCTTCATCTACTGGCTGTATAATAAAACCACTACAGAACCTGTATTTAAATGGTTGAGTAATATGTACTGTATGAATGTTTGTATGTATGTATTTACAATTACTACTTTTACTATTTCTACTATTGCGATTTTGCTTCATTTGCTCCATAGGACCCTCCCCATAGACTGCTCAAAATGCATTTTTTCTTTTACATAGTACGGTAGATATAGTGTACACAGTTGCCACAGTGTATGTGCCCTTTGAGTGCCGAAATGGAAGCACTTTTTTACGAGAAAAAAAATAAATCAAAAGCAACATTATTTAAAACATTACACTTTGGGGTTTATAAATTATATGCTTCATTGTCTAGTTTTGGCAAAAATCATGACGAAATTAAAGAAAATGAAAACTGCAAAAAAGCAGAAAAGATGGAACGTGGACAATATAAATAAAGATCGTTTTAGGGAAAAAGTAGAAAACAAACTTATGCCAAACGAAAAAGGTAATACAGAAGATACATGGAACGAACTAAAAAATTGTATAAAGGAAGTAGCAGAAGAGTTATGTGACAAAGAAACCTCAAAAAAGAAACAACAATGGATGACTAATGACATATTAAAAATGATGGATGACCGAAGAAAAATAAAAAATGATAAAAATGTGCAAAAATACAAAGACCTCACAAAGAAAATTCAGAAAGAATGCAGGAAAGCAAAAGAAAGTTATTTCAACAAAAAA
>JAODOF010000009.1:370271-380868 GCA_027576175.1 Sciades proops | reverse complement strand
CACCAACACCGGCTCACAGGACATTCATTCATACTAGAGACCACCGCACAATTAATGAAAAAAACGATGCAAGGGGGACCTTTAAACCCTGGAGGTCACATGATGTGAGATCATCCTGCATCATTGCATTTGAATGTTGATTTTCATTTGTTGGCTTGTGTCAATGCTCAAACCGCTCGCAGATGATCTCATCTGCAGCAGCTGAGGTTGGTCAGGATGTCTCAGCACACAATAAAGCATCGATTGTTGGTCACAGGCTCCGTGTGCATATTGTGACTTTCTGAAATATCAGCACTGTAGCGCTATATCCATCATTTAATAAAATCTTTCCAACAAGATTTCAGTGCTGTGAAGTGTTAATGTGTTTCTTTTGCATTTAGTCTCATTTTGCAAACCTTATTTGTTTATTGATGTTTAGATGTTTGGTCAGCACTGGGTGAGTTTGGAAGTTGTCCCAGATGGTGATGTAGTGAAGTAAAGTCACACGTCTTCATCTGGTTCAATAGTCTTTATAACACAGATTAAGCATTAATGTGAAGGTGGTGGTGATGACGTATCTAAAACCAGTGATCGTTTGGTGATGAGTGGTGATTAATGAACAGGTACTGTGTGTGTGTAGGTGAGCAGTAATGGTGCGGCTGCTTCAGGCCAGGTCGCACAGACAGGTGCGGCTGCGCAGAACCCCCAGCAGCAGCAGCAGCAACCTAACGCCTGGCAAGTCATTAAGGGCGTCCTTTTCAGGTGAGTTCGTCCATCAAACAGCTGCCTGCTGCTAAGCATAAAGCTTTGTGAGCACCTTCTTTCAAGCAAATCTGCAAAGAAATGCACTTCTAGCACATTCTTATGTAGTGACTGTGATGTACCGTGTAAGAGTACTCAGTTATATCACCAGTACTTTTGGTTATGTAATCATCCCCCTTAGTCATAACCCTTCATTTTACTTTTTAAAAATAGAGTTCTTGCTGCAGGACACCATCCCCACGTTCTTGTCTCATGTAATGACTCTCGTGTAGATGACGTTCCGAGGATCATCACAGCAGCTTCTTTGAGGAGCTGTAATTTATAATATAGTTAATTATAGCAGGACTTGTCCTTGTGGACTACTTTTGAGGATTCTTGTGATGCATGGGAAATAAAATCAAGCCACTCTGAGTTCAAGCTACAATTCCTAAAATGGTCATCACAGAAATGACGTAGCGTGGAAATATTATGGCTGACTATATATTTATATACTAATTAATATTTACTCTGTGTCAGCAACTTTTCAGCCCCAACATGATTTTGTATCTCCACGAACGGTTTTGTTTAAATCCTAAAGCAAGTTGGCAGAATGAGAGATTCTGCCTGGACCACATCAGCTTTTGTGCTTGACCTAGAAAGGCCATAAACTAAGGAAACATTAGGTTCTAACGTTTATTATACTGATGAAGGTTTCTTTCTTTGCACTCCATTACAACACTAAACAACAGAAGTCTTTAATTTTTACAGACTCAAGATCATGCCTCCAGGCACTCCTTTTACTCCTTTTGTAAAACACTAATCACCCTTTGATAGTATTTTAGACAAACTCGAACGTTTACATAGACAGAAATGGAATGTCGTGGAGTTTTTTTTTTTTTAATTCCAGGCCATGTTGGCCTCATGGGTAATGAGCGGGCAGACTGTGGCCAGGGGAGCCCTCGCCGGAGAAATTGCCAAATGCAGAATCCCATCGTTGGACCTCAGACCTGTGCTGGCGTCCTGTGTTTTAGAGATGTGGCAGAGTGAATGGGATAAATGTCCTGAAAAAAAATTGCATGAAATGAACTTTAGTGTTAATAAACCACCTTTATCCTCATTCCAAAATGGACATGATAAGATGGTGTATGCCAGGCGTCTGATTGGGCACACAAGGCTCACCCACGGTTTTTTTTATTAAAAGGGGAAGAACCACCAACATGCCATTTTTGCAAGGCGTTGATGATCGAGCGCATGTGACTCTGCTGCCCGGGGCTAAACATCACAGGGGAACATTGTTACTCCTAGAATACACAACCTACAATTTTAACGGGGTGTGTACACTTTTTATATCCACTGTAAGTGGTTAAAACTAAATTTAAAATTCTTGTCAAAATTAACATTGTATCACAGTTCTAGGGGGTCAGAAGTTTTTATATACACTTTTAACATACAAGTTAACTGTACCTTTTAAACAGCTCGGGAAATTACGTCAAATCTTTTAGACAGTTAGCCTGTTAGCTTCTGATAGGCTAATTGGAAGAGTACCAATGGATGCATTTTAAGACCTACCTTCAAACACTGTGCGTCTTTGCATGATGACCTCAGTAATCAAAAGAAGTCAGCCAAGACCTCATTTAAAAAAAAGAAAAACTTTTGTGGACCTCCACATGTCTGATTCATCCTTGGCAGCAGTTTCCAAACACACAAAGCTGCCATGTTCATCTGTCCAAACAGGACTCAAGCATCAACACCATGGGACCATGCAGCTCTCGTACCACTCAGCAAGGAGACACGTTCTGTCTTCTAGAGCTGAACGTAGTTTGGTGTGAAAAGTGCAAATCAATCCCACAACAACAGCAAAAGACCTTTGAGTCCTAGATCAGCATAACCTGAAAGAAGGCACTGCTCCAAAACTGCTAGACTGCAGTTTGAGAGTGCACATGAGGACAAATTTCTCTAAAAAGTAAGATCTGTCCTTTTGGTCTGATGAAACAAAAATTGAACTGTTTGACCATAGTGACCATCGTTCTGTTTGGAGGAAAAATGGTGAGGCATGCAAGAACCCCATCCCAGCATGATGCATGGGGGTGGTAGCATCATGCTGTAGGAGGGACTAGTGCACGTCACAGAATGGATGAAAAATTGTTTCACATATCAAAGCAAAAATCTCAAGACTTGAGTAAGTTAAAGCTAGGTCATAAATAGGTCTTCCAAATAGACAGTGACCCCAAACATAGCTCTCAAGCTGTGACAAAATGACTGAAAGACAACATAGTCAAGGTATTGGACTGGTCATCGCAAAGCCCTGACCTCAATCCAAAGTTTACAAGCAAGGAGGCCTACAAACCTGATTCAGTCCCACCACCAGTGACAACGGGCCAAAAAATACGAACAAAGTATCTGTGAACTTCTGACCTACTGGGAATGTGATGAACAGAATAAAAACTAAATAAGTAATTCTCTCTACTATTATTCTGACATTTCACGCAGTGCTCTGAACTGACTGAAGATAAGGAATGTTTTCTAGGATTAAATGTCAGGAATTGTGAAAAACGGAGCTGAAATGGATTTGGTTAAGGTGTATGTGAAGTCAGAAGTTTACTATGCAATCTCTATGCTGGGTGATTTTATTATTATTTTGTTTTTTTCCTCTTCCCACCCGGTTTGGGGATTTGGAGTCATTTATTGAATGAATGAGTTTTTGCAGTAAATGGTTCCTGATTTTAACTTGCGTTCTCAGCCCTGTGAGAAGGCTAAATTATGTTTAAAATGTCTAAACTCGAGGCTGTACTTACAGTACCCTGATGTGATTGTACATTTCCCAGGATCTTGATTATATGGGCCATCAGCAGCTGGTTCCGCAGAGGGCCGTCGACCCCTGACCCCAGCACTCCTGCAGGTGCTCCCCGGGTGCCCAGCCGCAACCTCTTCCCCAAGGACACCCTTATGGTACTGTGCTCTAAATATTAGCCATTACAGTGCACTATTGAAAGTATGGTTAAGGTCTGTTTGGGCTCTGAACAAGGTAGCCTGGGTTCAAGAGTGCTTAATTATCTGGAATGGATATGCTGGAAGTTAGACGTGAATAGAAACACGGACATTCGGATTACTGTTCAGGGCTGGGTTTCCCAAAAGCCTCTTAATGCTAAAAGCATCTTAACTAGGAGAGTGAGTGTTCATTGTGCTGCTCGCTCTACCATTTAATGTTGATCTTCGTGCTACGATGCTTTTGGGGAACTCGGGTCAGGATGGCGTTTTGCCTTGGCTGTTTATTCTACCGAGGCTTGCTGACTAATTCACTGGTATGTGTTAGGCTGTGCTATGTTTGACACAAATAACACTACATTTTCTCTTTTTTTCCGTAGGATCTTTATGTGTATTTATCTGAAAATGAGGCATTTTCAGACTTCAACAGAACAGAAGCCCTGTTCTGGTTTCAGCGGGACCTGGTCTATGGAGACTGGACCACAGGAGACGCAGGAGACGGCTGCTATGAGCATTACCTAGAACTTGACACACCTGAGGTAAAGATTTACACAGTAATCGTCATGTAAACTGACGATTAAAGGACATTTGCTTAATTATTTGTAGCACATGGTTCAGAGAACGGATTTGTTCCAGAAATGATTTTTCTCATTTCAGGACGTTTGTATGTTGTAAATGTGGTGAAACTGTTTTCTGTGTAAAGTGTAAACATGCCCTGAGTGCTGGTACTGTTTTTAACAATCTTTCTTTAGGTTCCTCTTCTTTACTCCTGAGTTGAATCTCACATTTCACACAAGTAGCCACAAACTCACACACCATAACTGTATGTGGGTAGAGCAGGGCGTGGGTTTATACATGAAATATGTGGAGCCTTTGTACCACAGTGCTGTTGAATTCTCAGAACTAACTGATCAGCAGGCGGAGGTTACTCTTCTGTGACGATAGTACCAGCTGCAAGGCAAGTCACAGGTTCATAGTAGTGTACTTGTTGTATTATTGTTTCTATCGTAACAACTTGAGGTAATCTTTAAGTACACTGCAACTCCGCTATAACGAACTTTTGCATATAACCAACTAAGTTAGTGTTCCCTGCCTTTAGTGACAATGTGTCAGTCTTCAAAAAAAATCACTGAGTCACGTCCATGCGTGCTGGCGCTCAGTGCACGCAGCGCCATTAAGACTAATTACCATGCACCTGTTCTGGATTAGAGTGCAATCCCAGCGTGCACTTATAAGGACTCTCACTACACACCGACATGGTGAAGTATATGTGCTGTACCAAGTGTCTCACATTACCAAGCCTTATAATCTGCTTTTCTGGTTTTGACTTTGTTTTATGTATTCTGCCTTTTGTCTTTGCCTCTGCTTCTGTTTGTGCCTCGCGTGACCATTGCCTGTTTCACATCCCTGCCTTTGTCTTACGTTTTTGAATTGTTTACCTGCCTGTTTGTAAATAAACCCTCTTCCTGCAATTACATCTACATTCGCCTGCTTACGCACACGCTGAGCCATGTGCTCCTCTTCCCACCAGAGACAATCAATAAGTAATCAAGTTAACAATACGTGTTAACACCATAAAACAGAGGCTTAACAAGCCTCACTTAGGCATTGATCACTAACAATTATCGAGAACGGTGATCAGAGGATCGATAGAAGGACAAAATGACTGCTGATACCGCTAAACTTAATACCTAGTTATGGTAAAGCAAAACAGCTGCGGCGTTTTTAAAACGCCTGCCCCACCCTGCGGCGCAACATAAATGACATCAGTGATTTGCAGCACATGAGTGAAGTGAATGGTGGAGATTTAGAAATCGGAGTGTGTGTGTGTGTGTGTGTGGACACTGACACCGATACACCAGTAACCTCCGTCACTTCCCTAACAGATGAACAACTTGATCATTGCCTCAGTTCGTGACCCTTTAACTTAGACAGCGAACTGCGACAGTGACTCAAGAAGAAATCTGTAACAAGGAGAATGTGGTGAAAATTTTGCATATAACATCAGTGTTTAGTGTGACGAGTGGCTCTATTTCACTATTGCGAACTACTTGGACGTCCCTCAAAGAGTTCATTATAGCGGCGTTGCAACAGTAAGTCCGTTTTGTGTCCGCATCCTCCTGCCCAATTGTTGATTATTTTTCTTAGAACGGAATGCCACCAAGTGTTTTTATTCCTCCAGTGTCAGTTTACGGATTTTGCTAATTATCACTGGAATAAATTGTCACATACAGCAGAATGAAATTTACAAATATTTCAGTTTATGGTGCATGCGAGCTGGAGTTCAATAAAACACAAGTGATGTGATTGGACAGCTTTACTAACATGAGTCTAAGTTTCACTCTGACAGGACCTGTAAGCTTCTCATTGTTACGGTTAATGATAAATACATCATCTCCCGGCATGTGTATAAATATAAATACAAATTTTCAATGGCACACAATACATTCAAATAGATTTTTTCTTTTTTGGACTGATGACAGACATAAATGTAACCACAGACACTTTAACTGTTAATTTATTGTCGTTAATGGACAGCTTGTAATGCTGTGACTTCCCTGTGAGGTCATGGCCGGGTGTGTTAAAGCAGTATTGGAAATCGGGGCTAACTTGAGCTTGTGAATATTGGTATGCGCTCAGTGTCGATGCAGTTAATGTGATTTTCTCCTACAGAGTGTGCAGCAGAACAGCTCGTTATACATCCATGTGTATTTCACAAAGAGTGGCTTCCATCCAGATCCAAAACGCAAAGGCCAGTATCGCAGGCTAGCCACCGTCCATGCTACACGGAGTGAGTCCGCTTGGCTACACACACGTTTGCATTTGGCACCGAGGCTCCGGTCATAACGGCATGCTTCTGTTTGCTTCTGTACCAGTGTTGAACAAGTTCAAGCGTAGGAAGTTTCTGAAGACGAAGAACTTGCTGACAGGGGAGACAGAAGCTGATCCTGAGATGATTAAGGTCTGTGTGCTAATGGATGTCTTGGCATAAACTCTGTGGGCCACTGAATACAAAATGCTTGGCTCAGTGCAACCCTAAAACAGTTTTGTCCTTTAACTGGTAATGAGAGATTATGGATTTAAAAAAAAAAGGTGTGTGTGTGTGTCTATAGCGGGCAGAAAGTCATGGCCCAGTGGAGATCATTTCTCACTGGCATCCCAACCTGACTATCAACATGGTTGATGATCACACAGCCTGGGTGAAAGGCTCGGTGCCCCCTCCCCTCGACCAGCGTGAGTATCCTCCTCCTCCTCCTCCTCCTCCTCCAGGAGGTTGTATATCTATTAAGCTGAGCACCAAACATTCTTAACTTGTACTTTTTATCTCTCAGATGTCAAGTTTGATGCAGTGAGTGGTGACTACTACCCCATCGTTTACTTCAACGATTACTGGAACCTGCAGAAGGACTACTACCCCGTAAACGAGACTCTAAAAAAGCTGCCCCTGCGCCTCACCTACTGCCCGCTCTCTCTGTGGCGCTGGCAGTTATACGCAGCTCAGAACGCCCGCTCGCCCTGGAACTTCCTGAGCGAGGACACATACGAGCAGTCCGATGAGGATCAGGATTCTGTGAAGGTCTGAGCTCGTATCTCCCAGTCTTCTGTTTTAGTGCCTGTTCACGATACCTGCTAAAGAGAGAATGGATTATAAAGGAATTTTTACTTAACAGGTGGCACTGCTGGAGACTAATCCCTACCTTCTGGGCCTGACTATCGTCGTCTCCATTGTGCACAGCATCTTTGAGTTCTTGGCGTTCAAGAATGGTGAGTTTAATGGGCTGGTTTCCACACCATGTCGGAGTTTATACAATAGGAACAGGGTTAGGAGCTGTAGGACTATAGACCTCTTACGGAGTGATTTTCCCACCACTAAATATATCATTTTATTTGCCATATACATATACAGACGTGTGAAAAAATAAGTACACCCCATGGAAATTGTAGACTTTTCTCAACATCTTTACACAAACACGCATTTCCCTCTCTCTCTGATACAGCGTGTACAGATAAAGGTGATCAACAAACGACACACAAGTGACATTTTTGTAGTCATTTTCATAATTTAAATAAAATCAGTCATAAAAAGTAAGTACACCCTTGCATTTATCACACTTTGACGTCCATAAAATTAGACTCAGGTGTTCCAGATTAGATACTGGTGATTAGACCCTCCTGCAGGTGGAACCTGTCTTATTTAAGCCTGACATCTCGGGTCTGGTGTTCTCTTTGCTATTGAAGTGTTTTGTGTCGTCATGCCAAGATCTAAAGAGCTCTCTAAGGACCTGGGGAGGGGAGGAACATTGTAGATGCCTATGAATCTTGGAAAGGATTTAAAAAGGTCTCTAAATTATTAGAAATAAATCATTCCACTGTCAGGAAAATCATCTACAAGTGGTGTAGATTTCAAACAGCTGCCAGTTTTCCAGGACTGGCAGCAAATTCAGCCCCAGAGCAGACCATCTGATGCTAAAAGAAGCCTCCAAGAACCCCAAAATTTCATCCCTGGATCTGCAGGTAACTCTTGCAGCTGCTGGTGTGAAAGTGCATCAATCTACACTCAGAAAGAGATCGGAGAGATTTGACCTGCATGGGAGGCGTGCCAGGGAAAAGCCTTTACTGTCCAAAAGGAATGTTAAAGCAAGACTACAGTTTGCTAATGAACAAACAGGCAAAGACCAGGCCTTTTGGAATAATGTACTCTGGACAGACGAATCAATTGTGTGGAGCGGACCAGAGATGGCTTTTCAGGAGAAGAACCTCATACCAACTGGGAAGCATGATGGTGGTTTGGGGTCGCGTCGCTGCCTCAGGGACTCGGAAACTTATATTCTTTGGTTCAATTCTGAATCATATGAACGAGTGCTTGAAGATAACGTGAGACCATCTGTTCAAAAGTTGAAGTTGAGCTGGAGGTGGACCTTTCAACAACATAATGATTCTAAACACACTCGCGAATCCACCAAAGGACTGGCTCCGAAAGAAGAAACGGAGGGTTATGGAACGGCCTCATCAAAGCCCAAATTTGAACTCCAGTGAAATGCTGGGGGGAGGGGGGATGTGAAAAGGGAAACCCTCATACATGCAAGAAAACCCTCAGACATCTTGAAACTGAAGGAATTTTGCATGGAACAGTGGTCGAAAATTTCAGCAAGCGGATATCAGAGACTGGTGGACAATTATACAGGACGTTATTTCTGTTAAAGGGGCGATACTGACCTCTGAAGCCAAGGGTGTACTTACTTTCTCCACAGAAGACTATTGTATCTATTGATACTTTTTGTTGAATAAATGATTGAAAGAGCTCATTTTCCTTCTTTTCCCCCTGTAAACAGGTTGAACAGTACAGGGTCATCACTGTCATATTTTTCATTTCTAAATTCTCCACACATTCTCTACTGGGGACAGAGGGGATACGCCCTCTTCTTCCACAGCCACGGCTTTGTAATGTAAGCAGAATGTGGTTTTGTGTTGTCTTGTTGAAATCTCCCTGGAAAAGACGTCGTCTTGAAGGCAGCAGATGTTCCTCCAAAATCTCAGTGTACTTTTCTGCATTAATGCTCCATCACAGAAGTGTAAGTTACCTTTACCAAGGGCACTGATCTAACCCCATACCATGACACACCCTGGCTTCTGGACTTGTTCCTGGTAACAGTCTGTTTGGTCATTTTCCTCTCTGGTCTGGCACACACGGCGTCCATTTCTTCCAAAAAAGACCTGGAATACTGATTCATCTGACCACAATACATGTTTCCACTGTGTGATGATCCATCCCAGATGCCTCTGAGCCCAGAGAAGTCGACGGTGCTTCTGGATGCAGTTAACATAAGGCTTCCTATTTATAAAGTAAAGTTTTAACTGGCATTTCTAGATGTAACTCTGTATTGCAGCTTGACAAAAGTCTACCAAAGTAATCCCGAGCCCATGTGGTTCGATCAGCTATAGATGAATGACAATTCTTGATGCAGTGCTGTCTGAGGGATTGGAGATCATGGGTGTTCAGATTAGGCTTGGGCCCTTTGCCCTTTATGAACCAAAATTCCTCCAGATTCCTTGAATCATTTAATAATATGATGCACCATAGAGGGTGAAATATCCAAATCCCTTCCTATCTTTCTCGGAGGAAGATTGTTTTTAAACATTGAAATAATTTTCTCGTGTATTTGTTGACAAACTGGAGATCCAGTTCTATATACTTCAAAAAGTAAAGCATCTTTATGAAATGTTCGACACGAAAACTAAATTACTAGATGTATTTTGTCATAACCAGAGACAGTCAGCTTTGTTTACAGAAAAATGTCTTGATACGTATTTTAACATATCTTAGAATACGTTTAATTCGGTAAAATGTATTCCTCTCACATTTTCAGCATGAGATTATGCTAACAAACTAATGAGCCGCAAAGACATCTTACATATCTTTACTACGGGTGCCAATAATTCTGCAGCCGACTGTAGATGAGATGATGCCCAGCGAATAAACAAATATTAATTAAATGCATATGTATACATGTATAAAAATATAATCCTGGAGATTTTAGTGTTACTACATTTAAGTCACAAATTAGGGGTCATAGGATTGTGAAAGTGAAAAAGGCTCTGAATAATGGTTCGAATAAAGGATTACCTTTATAATAGTGTGTTTCTTATTGATAGGAAAGTAAAAGTGACAGCTTGAAGAGTCAAAAGTGGTACATTAGGGTTCACTGTGATGCGGCCATGAGAAATTTACATTTCATTGAAATATATTACTTCGACAGACTCTTCTCCAAAGCAAATGAGAAAAGATACAATTCAAGCATGAAGCAGGACAGCTCAGGGTTAAAGTGAAGAGGCCTTACGAAGGCAATAATCTCACGTCATACCCAATAAAATAAAAAAGTCCAATATTGTT
>JAODOF010000008.1:49892265-49904017 GCA_027576175.1 Sciades proops | reverse complement strand
CTCGCCGGCCACGGGGATCGAACCCGGACCTTCTTGCTGTGAGGCGAGAGCGCTAACCACTACACCACCGTGCCGCCATGGTTAGGGTCATGGTTGTCTATTCAGGTGATGGTTGTCCAGGAGCTCTAGATATCACGCAGGCAAGCAGAGATGCGAGTGGAGATCTGCACGTCAGAAGGCGGAAAAGAGAGATACAGTTGGGTGTCATCAGCATAGCAGTGGTAGGATAGACCATGAGCAGAGATAATTGGGCCGAGAGACTGAATGTAGAGGGAGAACAGAAGCAGACCAAGGACTGAACCTTGAGGGACACCAGTGGTAAGTGCTGATACAGTACCAGACCAGGTAACCTGGAAGGAGCAGCCAGAGATGTAGGATTTGAACCAGTCTAAGGCAGTCCCGCAGAGCCCTAGAGTTGATAAGGATGACAGGAGAATGGGGTGATCAACAGTGTCAAATGCAGCAGAAAGATCAAAGAGAATCAGGACCGAGGAAAGGGAGACAGCACATGCTGCATGAAGTGCCTCACTGACGGAGAGAAGTGCAGTCTTAGTTGAGTGTCCGGCTTGGAAGCTGGACTGGTGAGGCTCCAGGAGGTTGTTCCCTGAGAGAAATGAGGAGAGTTGATTAGAAACAGCACATTCAAGCATCTTTGACAGGAAGGGGAGAAGAGAAATGGGGCAGTAGTTCTGGATGGCAGAGGGGTCTAGGTTTTTTTTTTTTAAAGTAGAGGAGTGATGTGGGCCTGTTTGAAGCTGGAAAGAAAGTGGACAAGTTGGAGTTGACAAGAGAGGTGATAAGTGAGAGCATGTCGGGAGTGATGGTCTGGAGGAGAGATGAGGGGATAGGGTCAAGGGCACAGGTGGTCGGATGGTGAGAGAACAGGAGCTCTGAGACATCTGAAGTGGAAAGAGGGGAAAAAGCAGAGAGTAAGGAGGAAGAGACAGGGAGGGTGGGATGGGGAGGCAGTTGTGGATGAAATTATATTGTAAAATGTTCTTATGAAGTTGGCTGGTAGGTTTTTCCAGGCTTCTTGTTCTTGTAGAACCTGCTATAGTTCTAAAACCCTGATCAAAAGGGTTATTTTCTTCGCATAAATGTAATTTATTTGAAGGATAGATTTCTCTACAAATTTTAGCATGAACTCATGGTAACTGAAGAAGAGAGATATTATTCCATAACATACCAGGGTGCCAGTAGAGGACTTCCACTGATGTCATAGATTTTTGTTTTTCACGCAGCATCTGCCATATTGTCAGGCAAACAAAGAAACATAGCTGCGACAGTTAATAATGAAAATCAAGACAACTGCAGTCAGTACAATCTTTCTGAAACGATTAAAAATTTATTTTTTACCAGCAGATCACATTACATTCAAAAGCTGAAACATGTAGGCATCACAGATCCATATAATTTACCCACAAACGTATTTATTTATTATTTATTCTGCCCACTGCTCTCTCTCGCTCTCTCCCTCTCTGTGTGCACACACGTTCATTACTTCAGATGGATTAAATGTAGAGGAGTGTGCATGTGACAAAAATAAAGGCTTCTTCTTAATGTCCCCACAAATGTATTTATTCCACTTGAAAGGTGTTCGGCAAATGAGCTACCAGATTTGGGATACTATGACATCCTGAACTATTTAGTATTTAGGACTTCTAAATACACCAGAGATGCTAAAGGCATAGGAAAGTACAGATTTCCACCAATATTTTGAGGCAGGTTTCGTGCCGAAATGTTATGGGAAATTACAGATAAAGAAAAATACTTTATGACAAAGGTAAGCTCAAATGTGGACTTCTAATAGTAATAAACAAGCCAGGGCCTAGATTGAGCATATTTTAAAGTGTTTAGCTTTGTGCACATTATTAGTACATAACAAAAATGCTTATAGTCTCACTAAGCATTAGGTCTAATAAAATACATCACATCCAAAGCCCACATCCAGATCCACATTTTAATGTTGCACAGAGCTTTCACACTAACTTCACACACTTACACACGCTGAAATGTTTTGTTGGCATCCAGTCTTCCCGTTTAACTGCAACTCACCATTTTTCTCATCTTTCTGGATTCGCCGAGAAGCAGTGAAAAGTTAAACCACGTCTGTTATTACATC
Organism: Sciades proops; assembly: GCA_027576175.1. Taxonomy (NCBI): domain Eukaryota; kingdom Metazoa; phylum Chordata; class Actinopteri; order Siluriformes; family Ariidae; genus Sciades; species Sciades proops. The sequence goes on along the minus strand of JAODOF010000008.1, from coordinate 49,901,895 downwards.
CAAAAGCACTACAGGTCTTTGCCATTGTTCTTTTAGATGGAACTTCTACAATCTGTAGATGTTTACTGAATTGGGCTAACAGTCACTCGCATACACTTGTGCCGGTCATTGGCAAACACAAAGCTCGCCCAGCAATATGGCTGCATAAACAAATCCGTAGTTGCAATGATGTCACATGAAAGTCTTCCATACTTATATACCTCTTTCAAACCAATGACAAGGGTTGCATCCGGGGTTATTGTACAGTGCTCAAAACTTCTTTTGCTAATTAAAACCAAGTGAGTAATACAGGGTAATCCCCAGTCATGACAATTCATATAGGACCTAGACACTCTCTGTCTGGCTCTCACACATATTCACCTCTCAAGAGGTGAGTCACGAAGCCAAGTCGGACAACGCGGCTTGACCCTTTCAAACACAGAAACAACATAGGTATAACCCTGGTTGGGCTTCTATGTGAAAGGGGTACTAGAGGGTAAAATTGCTTAGCTCTGATATGGACATTAATTGATTTGTTCACTCTTGCCCCATCTCCTCCCTCTCTTTGATAGGCTGCTGCATGAGATTTTCCCGCGTTCATCAGAACTCTATGAGCGTGTGGCAGCGAATCGTGAGCAGTGGACCAAAGTTTCACATAAGTTCACCATCCGCGGTTTACCCAGCAACAACTCACTGGACTTTCTGGATGAAGAGTATGAGCTGATGCAGGCACAGGGAGCATTTGGGGATGACAGTCACCGCATGAATGGTTGCCTAGACGATGAGTGCAGCAAGACAGACCAATGAAATGCCTGGAAGTGCAGGGCTTTCACTCTGAAACAGTAGATGTTACGCCTTTGTGTCAGCTCAGAGTACGGCACTGTAGAGGGAACAGACTGGGATGTGGTGAGACAATTGTCAAGACACTGGAGTTTCGTGGATGGAGCTGATATGCTGCAGATAATGATGTCATTTCCTGCCATTTGAACCATTTGGGCAAACAGAACACTTCACTTGTCATGGGATCGGGGGCAGAGCCTTGTGTTTTCTTGTCGAATAGTTCAGAGATATGTTCTTTAATTATTTACTTAATGTTTTGATAGCTGAACAAAGCCTGCGTGTTTGATTTTATATATATTTTCTGTCCTGCTGTAACAGATCATAAACTCCATCCAAATGTACAGAAGTGAATTTTAGTTTATAAAACAGTCTACAGGAAATGTTTGAGTAAGTAATCGCTGTAGAAATGTTATTGTCGCAAGCTAGCTCTCTAATTTTACACACAATGAGGTTTTTTTTTTATTTAAACTGTAAAGACAATCAATCAAACCATTAGACATCCTTTACTTCCCTTTTTCCATCCTTGTGAATGCAATTTGCTGTGATTAGAGAAAACTCAAGATGAAGTGAGATTTTAGTGAACATCGACACACGCGAGCGTTAGTAAAGCATTCAACGCTAGTAATTTAACAAAGCTGATTGATGTGACTTTTGTCCCAGATATTTAAATCTTTCTCCTGCTGAAAGTTTGCCCTCAATCCTTCATCCTGTCACATGACTCAGCCTCAGTTCAGGTAAGCCAAAAATTCTGCACTCATTTTCCCATCCAGAATTCCCACCACAAGCTCCTGTTGGAAGAGTGAATTATGGCTATATTTATGAGATGAGAAAGTTAATATGATTTAACTGAACGCTGTGTAGTTCAGTGTTTATTATGACAGTTGACCCAAAGACTGCGAGTTAAACTGTGTCTGAGTTTAAAGCCACTTCAGTGCAAACCTCGTGATTTCATCACACCGGTGGTGTTCCGACTTCTTGTATATAACATTATCAGAGGAATTTTAAGGGCTATGGCGCCCTCTGAGGCATATGAAGAGGTTTATTTCTCAGGCAGAAAACAGAATTATGTATAAATATGGATTTGCCTTATCACGTATGTGTTGCCTTTTTAAGTAGTTAAACACTGTCTATACACATACACACAGTTTTAAAGCTATACAGCTCGGTGTGTGCAGGCGTATTAACATAGGTGTGAAAGTCAAACTCAAGGCTAACTTAAGAGTTTGCTAGCGTATGAGCTAGTGTAAGGTATGAAATGGACTGCAGTAATAAATCTAATATAATTAATACAAATGTAATATGTTTGTTATTAATAATGTAAAAAATTAGAACTAATTTCATTTAATTCATTCATTAATTCATGTTCAGCGAGTGCTTTATCCCGATCAGAATCACATCCCGAGAACACGGGGAGTGAGGCAAGAACACATACCGGACTGATTGACAAATTCCTGATGTTTTCATACACAGGTTCAGGTACTGATTGGGGTTTGGAAAACTGCCATCTTTCTTTTGTTTATTAAAAAAAATGTAAAAAGCTTAATTAAAAATAAAAAGGAATCAAATTGAATTCAATCTAAAAAGCAGTTTTAAAAATTCTGAGAAAATTATGTATGCTCAGGCAGACTATGTAAAACAAGAATCATAATATTTCATCACACTCTAGTAATCTTTAGTTTTTGATTGTCCATATAAATTAATTGCAGAATCATTAGACGAAAGAGTGCCAAGACTTTCTCACCTCTGACAACATGGCTGCCACCTCAGCTTTCCACATGTGATTTACTACTGAAAGCCACAAAGCTCATCATATAAAAACTAATTTCCATGCACTATGAGCCAAATTTTTTAAAAACATCAAAAAAAGTTTTATTCCAGATCCAGCTCGTTTTGTTAAACATAACAGAATCACTTGAATTTTTATTGTTCCAATGATTTTATCATATTTCCTACATTTCTCCACGCTGTAATATAACATTATCACACACAGGACCGTGAGTCGTCAGCTTCAGCTCTCGTGTGCAATATGTCCTTACTTCCTGCAACATGTAAATAACGTGTTTTTAAATTATTACTTTTTACATCATACTTTTACTGAACGTATTTTCTGGTATTTCTTCGTATCTGTAGGTGGAAATGAATTTTGCTTTTTCCTGTTTGTTTTTTTTCTTCACTAACAAAAGTTTCTCTCGTGCCAACCCCGTCACTTAAAAAAAAAAAAGAATTTTACTGTAAATATGAATTTAAAGAAATGTTTCTCTATGTAATTAACAGATGTTTAAAAAAGCAAGTTATTTTATCTATTTAAACAGAGCGTATGTAATGACAGTACTGGTGGTCTTTCTTCACCATCTATCATTCTTTACAATCACTAAAAAGGTTTAAAACATGAAATTTATAATAGAAGTGTAATTTTAGAGCTGCTCATGACAAAAATAAATAAAAATACATGACTAGCTTCACCTTCAGCATTTAGGGTTAAAAAAAAAAAAAACCCTCAGTGATCATTTGATCAACATTTCACCTCTAGTTAGTCCCAATAAAAAATTAATTAATAAGAAAAACACTCATGAATTAACCGACATTGTGGGATTACAGTGGCACTGGTGATTCTGCTTTATTTCTGTTCTGTACTGAAGTGTTGGTTTTGCTGGTCGTGGCCACGAGTGAACACTGTGTATATAATGTACAGCTTTGTGTCTTTAAAAAGACATTTTCTGTCTCTGAAATGGAGAAAAAGCCACAGTTACAGTTATCATAAAATGTATGAATATAAAAAAAATTGCAGTGATTTTTTTTTCCAAATAAATTTCCTAAAATGTCAAGACTCGAATGTGTTTTTCTCCTGATTCTATAAAGCAGTACAAAAATGATTAAGACAAAATAAATACTTTATTTAAAAGGATTAAGACACAAAACAGTCAAATCTCACTTCAATTTAAAAGAGCAGGACATTTAAAACCAAAAAGAGAGTTTATAAATTCATCTGATTTTTTTTTTTTGAGGAATGCTTAGATTAAGTAAGGATATCACTGAAGGACAAAGAAACATTTCAAAATTTCACTTCAAACTTGTTTTTGTAAAAAAAAAAAAAAAAATTTAATAAAATAATTCTTGGAATTGTTTAAAAAAAAAAAATACTGCAGGTGTTGGTTTTCTTTAAATCCATCATCTTCAAAATTTATTAAAATAAACAATTTCAGAAGATTATTAATCCATCCTAAACACAGATCAGATCCCAATAAACTGATCACTGTTCCTTGATTAACACATCACTCTGCCAACAGGGTTTGTACCGCTCCTGTACACAGGGGTGCCACCATCACTTACACCGTCACTAACGTGAAAATCTGAACAGGATGAAAGAAACTATTTTATTAAAGGGATTTTTACCTCAGCACAGAACAGCTCCACACCAAGAGCATAAACTATAAAATGTATTTGGGATAAACTGATATTTAAATCGCAGTCTGCACAACTGCTTGTATTTACAAAGTATAAAATCTTACTTTATAGCAAAATTAACATTTTATCTTAATGGTGAGCAATTTAGGCCAGTCTGAGTAACGTGAGCTTGCTGTTTACAGACACACTCCATGTAAGGGACACACACACACACACACACACACACACACCCCAAAGAGGCAAAAGTTCCAGGAGATGCTACTTTTAAAAACTGCCAAAAGTGTTTTCCCTTAAAGTCCTGCCTTCTTGATTTCTTTTGACTCAAGTCCAGAGGAAGTGAATTTACAGGTTAAAGTTCACCGAGTTACCGTCGTGGAAGCATGTGGATTTTCTTCATGTCCTACAAACTTTATCTCCTCGTTCTGACTGTTATTTTAACTGAAAAAAAAAAAAAAAATCATAAAACTGTTCTTCATAGGGGTCTCCGGTATCAGTGTAACAATGGCTCAAAAATCATAAAGTTGGCACCCCTGGGTATGGAATGCAACTCATTTCTGCGCAAAAACGGTGTGGAGATTTACTCACAATTCTGCTACCACTACTTTTACTGTAAGGATAATAACGAATACCATTTTGATCCATTTTTCTCATGATGATACATATGGATAAAGTATCTCCTTTTCAAGTCAGCGTGTCTTAGTCATTTATCTGTTCATTTCAACCAGATGAGCTTCGTCTCAGGTTTATACATGTTGCATTTTTAATGTGGTTAAATTTGAACACTGAATATCGACCTGCTCATTGTCCCCACACACACACACACACACACAGCACACTTACCTGGAGTATAGATTTGCACATTAAAATTCACTGATAGACTAATCCACAGTGTGTTAGTCATTTTATCCATAAAGACCATATATACAGTTACGGTTTCAGTCCATTACCAAACACTAAGTGTGTTTACTGGGATGATACGAGTTAGTCGAGAAATCTTGTTTAAAGCCTGTGTGGTATAAAACAAATGTCTTACTAAATTAACCAAACACCTATGATTTAGTGCATGAGGAGATGTCATCAGAAAAAGCACCAATTTTATTGTAAAGTAAAAAATAAATGATGCACTGTAATGATTAAATGATGTTCTGACTGCTGTAGATTAGTGCAGTTTAAATTTGTTGTACTGTTTTATGTAATTAGATGCTAAAGCACTTAACTTTATACTAGACCCTTGGTTCTTAAAGATGTGGCGTTTTTCCTTTTATTACAGTGGTGGAAATGAACTCCATTATCCTTATAAGTAACTGAAATTTTTTTTTTATAGAAACGGTTTCTATGGGAGAAAAATTCAGAAATTAAAAAAAAATTCTCTAGTTTGAATAAACAATTTAGTATTTTATAATCTTTTTCCCCAGTTAGTTGTCCTGACTGTGAAAAGCTTAAGAACCCCTGCATTTTGAACATCTGCTGCATCGCTGTAATTATTAACAATTACCATTTTTATTGAAGAGCTAACTCTATAACTATTACCTTTTCAAGACCTTAGATTTTTAAAGGTCCGACATTTCTGTGAATTCCTGACCCTTACAATTTCCAGGTCTCACTGCTCATCTGCGATCTTAGATTGTTCATACTGAAAAATCATCTTAAAATCTGTTGAGTTTTATGGTTTAATAATGCAGCGTTTCCCACAAATCCAGCATCATGGGGTTAATTTATATTTTAATATATTTACAGAGATGATGGATCTGAGGAAAGAACGCCTCCAAATCATTCGAATTGTGTATTCAGTGGGTATATTGTACATGTTCGATATAAAATAAAAGCTTTTATGTTGCTGTATGTATTTTTTCTCCTCTGACACTGGACTTGTGGTACACCGTGTTCGTTTTTTAGCACAGAAATAAAAACCGTTCTTGACCGTGAACTCTGGTTTCTGTACGATTCAAACTTCCCAGTGTGCATCCACACCACAAACCTGAGCTAGTCCCTCCTGATTCCTGGTGAGAGGTGTGTGCAAATGTCAGTAATCCCAGTGGTGCTGGTCTGTGCACAGTGAGGTCTGCAGTGTGCGCATATCTTTGAGCAGACGCAGACTGTCCTTACTGCGCTCTCCAGGTCTGGACTTGACCTTCAGCTTTCCTTCACGCTGATGAGACTGCTTCTTCAACTTCTCCACCTGCCAGACACACAAACACTTAAATCACACAGTGTCTACGAATACACAAAGTCACAACTGACGTGCTGCTCAGATACGCCAGTGTACTTTATACTTGACAAATAACCCTGAGTGTATTCCACCACCACAACAGTAATATCACCACTGGTTAAAGATTTCTGACTAGTTTTAGGAAAATAAAAAAATTTTTCCCCATGCACACAATTTTCTTTACAGTTCAACATTAGAGCATCTCTCTGTGTCCCAACATCCAGAGCAGAAAACTTTTTAGGAACTTGTCACTAATTTAAGATGGCAGTGGTTACTTCCTCTGTTGACCAGAAACTACTGGACTTGAGCACTGATGACTCAGACTCGTGCATTAACTACATTCAGACTCATAAATTGGAGACAAAGACTCATTTTTTTTCTTTATTTTTGGAACATGCCATAATAATTTGGCATAAGATATTTATATCTACATTAATTTTTGTACGAATTTCGTGCAAGAGTGTCACACCTGCACGCCTTGGTGCGTGCATCAGATAGACTCTCAGGCACGCTCCAGACAGCATGCACGCCATAAACTTTCACATAAAGGCAGCAACAGCCACCGTTAAATGGTCCGGTTCTCGGACTCGACTTAATTTTCTTTAATGACTCGGACTTGAACACTAGGAACTCGAGACTGGACTCGGACTCAAGGTTTAGTGACTCAACTACAACACTGGTGGGCAGAACTTTGTGCAGTGAACATAACTGATTGGTCGATTACAAGTGTGGAGCTGGAAACCTCACAGGACTGTATTCTGTACACACTTCTAGAAACAGAAAGTCAGGTACTGAAATGTAGGATATGCATGAAAGTTTTGCAGGAAATAAAGTCCCAACGTGAAGCATTTTCACAATAAAATATCTTGATTTCATTACGCAATAAAAGTTGAGGTAAAATGTGTTACATAAAATAACTGAAATACACTATAGCCACTTTATAATGATAAAATTCAGCAGAGGTGACTCCGACTGCTCCGGGCTGCAACTCACTGACATTTTAGTGTCACTGGATGACCACCAGGGGGCGCCGACTATACCCTCATCACGTTTGTCTTACTCTATCGCATCACTAACTCTGTTATAACAGACAAATATAAAAATACATACTCTTTCATTAGGATTACTGTTATGTTTAATTTTGTATTCATTATTATGAATGCGTACTTTATTTATGCATTATCATCACCACCACTGCTTTTGATGGCTGAGCATTTTAGTGATAAAAGGGTTTTGAGATCAGATTAGTTTTTTTTTTTTGGAGATTAGAAAGACTTGAGCAGATTAGAAAACAGCAGATGATAGTGCAATAAATTTTTTATTATATACGTATATGATTTTTAAAAATTTTATTTTATAACCCCAAATCAGACAAAATTGGGACAGTACGCTGAAATTAAAACTGAAAAGAATGACTTGTAAATAATCTTTGACCTGCATTTCACTCAAAACAATAAAATAGCACACTGTTTTACCTCATGAATTGCATTTTTTTTTTAAATAAACAGTTCAATTCTGATTCCCGCAACACATTTCCAAAAAAAACAAAAAAACAGTAAAGCATTTACCACTTTATACAGGTGCCGCTCAAAAAAATTTGAATATCATAAAAAAGATATTCCATATTTTCCATTTGTTATTCAAGAAAATTTAAATTTAATATATTCTAGGCTCATGTAAGAAAAATGTTTGAAACATTTTAGTTATTTTAAATTCTGATAATCATGGTACACACAGCACAAAAAAATTAAAAAAACATTTCAAAATATTAGAACATTTCACTTTGAGTAAAACCGTATAAATACCATGTATCTTGCGGTCTAGTTCAGTCCACACAACCACAATCATGAGGAAGACCATCTTCTGGACAACTGTCAAGTCAGCAATCATCCATCGACGCCCTCCACAATGAGAGTAAGCCACAGAAGGTCATTACTGAAAAGGCTGGCTAAAAAAGGTGCACAAGCAACAGGGATGGACACAGCCTTGAGAGGATGGTCAAGAAAAGTCGATTCAGGAACTTGGGAGATCTTCACAAGGAGTAGACTGAGGCTGGTGTCAGTGCATCAAGAGCCACGACATCTTCAGGAAAGGGGCTACAACTGTCACATTCCTATTATCAGGCCACTCCTGAACCAGAGACAACGTCAGAAGCATCTCACCTGGGCTAAGGAGAGAAAGAACTGAACTGTTAGTGGTCCAAAGTCCTCTTTTCAGATGAAAGTAAATGTTGTATTTCACTTGGAAATCAAGGTCCTAGAGTTTGGAGGAAGAGTGAAGAGACACAGAATCCAAGGTGTTTGAAGTCCAGTGTGAAGTTTCCGCAGTCTGTGATGATTTGGGGTGCCATATCATCTTCTGGTGCTGTGCCACTGTTTTTTATCAAGTCCAAAGTCAACACAGCAGCTATCAGGAGATTTTAGAGAACTTCATGCTTCCATCTGCTGACAAGCTTTATGGAGATGCCGATTTTCTTTTCCAGCAGGACTTAGGTGGACGTTTTCCATACAGTCCCAACTTTTTTCTTATTTAGGGTTGCATTTCATACAGAACGCAGTTGAAAAGTAATGCATTTTAAACAAAGTATTTTTTTGGTTAGAATGAAGAAAATGCAGATGTGCAAAAATAGTAACAACATCTATAGCAAGCAATATCTTAAACAAAAAGTATGTAAGGGATATTAAAAAGAAACACTGCCTTCACTATTTGCTATAGCTGTTGCTATTTTTTTTCCACAACTGAATTAAACCTCCTTTCAACAGAAAGAATGTCTTTTGTGATATGAAATGCCATCACATCAGGAACTTCTCTCTCACTGGGATCTTGTCATACGGAACAGTGCTGGGAAATGTGATGAGATGTGGTGAGAAGCTCAAAAATGAGATGTGGTGCTCGATGCAGAGTCTGGTTTAGTCTCAGAGAAAATTATGATTTAAGTTGGGTTACTTTTGAGGAGTGTGAGGATGAAGCTGACCTGAGCCCGATGTCGTCGCACTTTAGCAATCTGTTCGCCTTTTTCCTCCATCTTCTTCACCAGGTTCTCTCTCTCTCGTTCCAAATCCTGCCTCAGTCTGTCAGAACGACACGCCTGGACCTGCTTCCCCAGCTCCTGGTGCTCGCTGTCTCTCACACACACACACACACACACACACACACACACACACACACACAGTAACACCATTATAAGCATGCAGCAT
>JAODOF010000008.1:49684396-49694743 GCA_027576175.1 Sciades proops | reverse complement strand
ACGAACAACTTGTTCTCTAGCAGGCGCTGGAGGACCTGCCGGACGTGACCCCGATGTTCCTCCAGGGAGCGGGAGAAGATCAGGATGTCATCCAGGTACACAAAAATGAAGATGTTGAGATCGTCCCTTAAGACGTCATTCACAAGTGCCTGGAAGACTGTGGGAGCGTTGGTCAGGCTGAAGGGGACTATGAGGTACTCGTAGTGACCTGTGGTGGTGTTAAAGGCTGTCTTCCACTCGTCTCCCTCCCTGATCCTGATGAGATGGCAGGCGTTACGTAGATCCAGCTTGGTAAATACCTTGGCTCTCTGGAGTAGTTCAAAGGCCGTGGTCATAAGCGGTAGTGGGTCGCGGTTCTTGACCGTGATGGTGTTGAGACTTTGATAATCAAAACAGGGGCAGAGCGACTTGTCTTTTTTCTCCACGAAGAAGAATCCTCCCCCTGCTGGAGGCTGGAGAGGTCCGATGGCAGTTCCCGCGATACCAGTTTGTCCTTAATGGCGTCACACAAGCCATGCAGGAATGCGTCGACTCTTGTTCCAACCGCACGATGCCGCCAACGTCCGGAACTCGATGGCATAGTCTGAGGTAGACCGGGACCCCTGCCACAGCTCCATGAGTTCTCTAGCCACCTCCTGGCTAGACAGAGAGCAGTCGAAAGTTCACCTCATCTCCTCAGAGAAATCTTTGAAGTTGGAGCAGAAATGTGCATTGGTGTCCCAGACTGCTGTTCCCCACTTCCTGGCCTTGCCGGTGAGGAGTGTGATGGTATATACTACCCGGGAGCGTTCTGTGAGGAAGGCCAGAGGTTGCAGCTCTAGGATTAATGAGCATTGAGACAAGAATGATCTGCCAGTACCTGGTTCTCCATTGTAGGGTTGAGGTGCTGGGAGTCTTGGCTCATGGAGAAAGGCGGTGGCAGGAGCTGGAGTCGGAGACGGCTGGGCAGGGGTAGGCACGGCTTGATAACGCTGCATCTGCATGGTGAGGAGGTTGAGTGAGTTGGACAGGGTGGTGAGGGTCTGATTGACTTGTCATAGGTCTTGTTGATGGGTCACGAGGAGAGTCCCTTGTTGTTGGACGGCCGTTCTCATATGGGCGAATTTTGCTGGATCCATGTTAGCCAGAACGTACTGTTAGGGTTTCTGGAGGTGTGGTGAATTAGAACCCAAAAGCAGAACACGCACACAAACAGTAATCCAAGAAGCATAGTAGGTTTAATCCAGAAAGAGGCGTGGCAAAAATGTAAACAAACTTGATTAAGAGAACAATAACGGAAATAGTCCAGGTATAGACAAAACGTGAAATTTGACTTGAAAAAACGAGGCAGGCAAAGACGTGAAAAAACACTTGGAGGAGAAAACATGAAAAACTCTCGAGGCAAAAAAAATGGCTAGAGTCTACATATGAGACGTTCTGGCACTGTCTGTGGCTGAGAATGGCGTTTAAAAAGGCAGCGGTGGTAATCGGGAAGTGAATGCAGGTGAGCGCTCGCTGAACAGGGAAGCAGGTAGGATGGAATTCCCGTCCCGGATCCGGATCGGAGCTGACGTGGAAGATCCGCAAACTCAGGAGCGGATGTCCAGGGTGGAGCGTGACATAATGTACCTTATATCTAAACAATAAGACTGTAAAAAATAAAGACCAACAAACTACAGTTCACGCTGATTTGGACATTTCAATGAATTTGGAAAAATCAAAGGATTATGGTCAGTAAAGACAGTCAATGGTACACCAGAATTAATGTACATAGCAAAATGTTGTAAAGCCCATATTAATGCTAGAGCTTCCTTTTCCACTACCAAATAATGAAGCTGATATGTGCAAAATTTCTTTGAAAAGAAACAAACAAGATGGTTAACTCCACAATCATCAGCTTGAATCAAAACACCACCAGCTCCGACATTACTCCATCAACCTGTAATAAAAAAGGTTTATCAAAACGCGGAGCAGCCAAAACAGGAGCAGAACAAAGTATGGACTTCACATTTTCAAATGCCATCTGACAGTTTGGTGTCCACACATACTTTTCTCCATCCCAAGTGTGGTCAAGGGAGCTATGACAGTCGAAAAGTTTCTACAGAAACATTGATAATACCTCACTAAACCTAAAAATCACCGCAGATCTTTCTTTGTAGTAGGAGGTGGGTACTGCTGAATAGCCAAGATTTTCACATTAACCTTACCATTGCTGACAACTTTCCCGAGGTAAAGTTTTTTCCGAGTGCCCCTAGCAAACTCACACTGCTTTTTTCTCGATGGTATGTCACCAAACAGACCAGGGTATTTATTAATAAGCTGTATCAGCTCAACCCACTGAGATGTTAGTAGATATGCTGGTAAACTTTCCAGCTACAAAAAACATTCTGAATTTTTCAATCGCCCCCTTAAAATGCCATTAGTAGGTGAGACGAGTTCATCCCCTATTTCTTTACATAGACCACAATCAAGTGCCGGAGCAGAAGTTAAAACTGGCTTGTGTCTGAAAACCTGCTAAAGACACACAAACTACAAACATGGACACTCGTGGTTGGACTCATCACCAATGGGGATGCGTTGTTGTACAGGATGGAGGTGGAGGACCTGACAAGGTGGTCTGGGGACAACAACCTCATCCTCAACATCCAGAAGACCATGGAGATGGTTGTGGATTTCCGCAGGACTGTCACCACCCCCCTCCTCTCTACATCGATGGAACAGCTGTGGAGATGGTTCCCTCTGTCAGGTACCTCGGAGTACACCTGACCAACAAGTTCACCTGGCGCACCAACACCACGACCGTCATAAAGAAAGCCCACCAGCGCCTCTACTTCCTGAGGAATCTGAAGAGGGCAGGACTGGGGGCTGATGTCCTTAGATTCTTTTACAGCTGTGTGGTGGAGAGCATCCTGACCTCCTGCCTCACGGTGTGGTAAGCTGGCTGCACTGTGGCTGAGAAGGAGGCATTGCAGAGGGTGGTCAAGTCTGCACAGAGGACCATCAGGTTCAGCTTACCACCCATCAGTGATATCTACATCACCAGATATAGAGAGAGAGCCACCTGCATCCTCCGTGACCCCACCCACCCTGCACACGGACTTTTCACTCCCCTGCCCTATGGAAGGAGGCTGTGCTGCATCCGAGCAAAAACATCTAGACTGAAAAACAGCTCCTATCTGGATGCAGTCAGAATGCTGAAGTGCTCCACCCCCCATATACTGAACACTACGCACCTTACTAACGTGCCTTAATACTGTGAACTGTTGTTGCTCATGCTTTTGCTGCTGTACTTTCGCACTGTTGCACTGAACATCTTTAAACTGTTGCCAGTGCAGTACATTGTGCAATACTTTACTGTCCTTTGCATTTTAATGTTATCCTAGATAGCTTTTATTTTAGTTTATTCTATTTTTAAATCCAACCTTCGTTTATTCTATTTTATTCTATTTGTTATTTAACTATTTTTACTTATTTAGTTACTTTTTTTGTTTTAATTTAATTACTTATTCAAGCTGCACACACCAAGACCTGGGTAACTGAGTTTCGTTCTTATCATGTCACATGGTTTGAATGACAATAAATCTGAGTCTCAGAACTACAAAGCCCCAAGATCCACAGCGCCCTCTGTCACCAGAGTATTAATCACAGCTGACACTTATCTCCCTAATTAGCTCTTCCCCTAGTTAAGCCACTCTCAAACACCACTCCCATGTGAAGTATCATTCTGTTTCATCCAGTCCATACCAAGCCTTGCTATTCTCTATCTGCCTCTTGATTTTCTGACCTTTGCTAGCTTTATTTTGTTTACACTCTGTCTCATCTATTCTATATTGTTTGCCAATCGCCAGACCCTTGCTTGCTTCCTGACCTCGCTTCTAGTCTATTGTTTTGGCATCGTTGACAGTCTGCTTCTCCACTCTCCTCTGCATTTACATCCATAAGTGCCTGCATTCTGACCAGATACTTCGCCATGATGGATGTAGCTGAAGAGGCTAAGCAGACTGCTTTGAATGCTCAGAGATGCTTATTGGGAGAACATCAACAGATGCTAGCAGATCTCAACACGCATATGATGCAACTAGCAACCTTGATGTTGCAGGCCCTCCTACCGCACCCTGAGCCTCTTCCCAGCCCTGTGCTACAATTCCTGCACCTGAGAAGTTCACTGGAAATGCTCTTGACTGTAAGGGTTTCTTGCTTCAATGCTCCATGTATTTTGCTACCATGCCAAATCTCTCTGATGAACATAAGATTGCCAAATTCCTATCTTTCCTCACTGGCAAAGCGCTACACTGGGCAAGTGCACTGTGGAACAAGAACCAAGAGCAAGCCACTTCTTATGAACAATTACTCTATGTTTAAGAGAGTTTTCGACCATGAACCGGAGGGTATCAAAATCTGCAAAAGTTTGCTCTCCATTTCACAAGGTCCCTGAAGCATGGCAGAATATGTGTTCGGCTTCAGAACACTAGCAGCAGCCAGTGGATGGAATGAACCTGCTTCGAAAGCCGTCTTTTGAAAAGGTCTATGTCCTGCAATTCTTAGTGAACTAGCTTGCCGGAATGAACAACTCACGCTGGACTCTTATCAATTTAGCCATTCGATTTGATCATCTGTTGGCACACTGCCCCCTCCACTCAGGAAAGCGCTAAGCCTCTCACAACTTCTGAGGACAGTTCACCCATGGAGGTCTCATGCACCCAGCTGTTCCACTCTGAGCATGAGAGAAGGAGAAGGGAGGGTTTGTGTTTCTACTGCGGGAGCTCCGAGCATCAGCTCAACCACTGTCCCATTCATCCATCCTGTACAGATCCAGCAGAAGGTTTTACATGCACTGTGAGTCCAGTGAGAAAATTTAATTCCAAGTCTTTGAAAGTGCCAGTATTACTGAAGCTGACTGACTCCACACACGCCCTGCATGCTTTTATTGATTTAGGGGTGGAAGGGAACTTCATCAGCTGCTCTATCATGCAGAAATTCAACCTGCCCATGGTCCCCTGCAGAGCACACTCAGCATTAGGACCATCGATGGAGGACCAATTGGAGATGGCTTTGTCACTTTGTGGACCACGCTGCTTCACATCCAAGTGGGCATTCTGCATTCTGAACTCATCTTGCTCTATGTCACTAATACTATAAGTCATGATCTTATTCTCAGCTATCCATGATTGCAGTTTCATGATCCCTTGATTTCATGGCAGAACAAGAAAATTCTCCAATGGTCTCCAACTTGTTTCCAAGTCAATCTTTCTTCCACTACTGTGGAGAGTCCTTAACCTGACTCCCTGGATGGCATCCTGGAATGTTACATGGACCTGGAGGAGGTCTTTAGCAAGGGAAATGCATGCGGGCTACCAGCACATCGGCCCTATGATTGCACTATTGACCTACTGCCAGGCATGTCACCACCACGGGGGCGTATCTACCCCCTGTCCCAGAACGAACACACTGCCATGGAGGAGTACATCCAAGAGGCCCTTAAGCAAGCATACATCTGCCCATCCAAATCTCCCACTTCTGCAGGCTTCTTTTTCATGGAGAAATGAGGCAGCGGACTCCAACCATGTATTGATTATAGAGGTTTGAACCAGGTATCGGTAAAATACCCTTACCCTTTTCCACTAGTGCATACAACTTGATCCAGATCAAAAAGGGCGATGAATGGAAGACCACATTTAGCACAACCGACGGCCATTTTGAGTACCTGGTGATGCCATATGGTCTTTCTTTGGTGCCTAGCATGTTCCAGTACTTCATCAATGATGTGCTATGGGACATGCTCAGTAGGTATGCCATCGCGTAAATTGATGACATCCTGATCTACTCCCCAGATGAAGAAAGTCACAAGAAACACGTCAGAACCATCCTGAACCGCCTGCTAGAAAATCACCTCTATGTCAAAGCCGAGAAATGCGAGTTTCATCAGGTTCAAATCTCCTTCCTAGGATATATTATAAGTGCCAAAGGAGTTACCATGGACTCTTCCAAGGTCTCTGCAGTTACATCCTGGCCCACACCTACCTCTGTGAGAGAGCTTCAGCGCTTTTTGGGGTTCGTGAATTTCTATCACCAGTTCATCAGGGGCTTCAGCACTATAGCTACCTGTAACCAGTCCCTGATGTGAGTGGAGTACAGAAGCATGGCAGGCGGGAATTGATGTTCACATACACACTCTTAATTTACTTATTTTTAGCTTTTCAGCTTTACTAACTCACACAGTCACACATGCAACACACTCACATGTGATGTGGTCAGGAGAGCTCCCTCTTTCTGCTCTCTCCCTCCTTTTCTATCCTCTATCACTGCAACACAGATACACAACATTAATTAAGCACAGGTACATTGACTTTGCCACTCACCTTCCACGGACCCCCCCTCCCATTCACAAACTGAAGCTAGGCCATGCCCCCGCTGCCACATACCGCCACCGCCCGACTCAGGCCAAGGATCCGTCTGGCCTGCAGCGGACCCCCCAATGGGACAGGAAGTCCGCCTCTACCATCTGCGCCCCCGGCATGTGGACCACCTCAAATTTAAATGACTGGAGGCCTAGATACCAATGGGTGATCCGCACATTGGCATCTTTCATGCAGTGGAGCCACTGGAGGGGTGCGTCGTCTGAATAGAGGGTGAAAAGGTGCCCCAGCAGGTAGTACCAGAGGGTGAGGACTGCCCACTTGAAAGTAAGTACAGCACCATTGAGAAGCACTCTTTCTCAATGGTGCTGTACTTACTCTCATGCATTGAGAGCTTGCGGCTGATGTACAGCATGGGGCGTTCCTCGCCCTCCACCTTCTGGGAAAAAAAAACAGCCCCAGCCCTCTGTTCAATGTATATGTCTGCAAAATAAAGGGGAAAGAGAAGTCAGGGGAGTGTAAGAGTGGCCCCCCACAAAGTGCAGCCTTTACCCTGGTGAAAGCCTGTTGGCACTGCTCTGTCCACTGGACCAGATCTGGTGCTCCCTTTTTAGTGAGATCAGTCAGCGGGCTAGTGATGTCTGAATAATTAGGTATGAACCTATGATGGTAGCCAGCCAGCCCCAGGAACTGTCTCACCCCCTTTTTGGTCTTAGGCCTCAGGCAGGCTGCAATTGCTGCTGTCTTGTCAATTTGCAGATGCACCTGCCCATGACCCAAGTGGAAACCCAGATACCGTACTTCCACCTGCCCAGTTGCATACTTTTTTTTGGGTTAGCTGTGAGACCCGCCTGCCTCAGCAACTCTAGGACGGCCCTAAGGTGTTCTATGTGCTGAGGCCAGTCATTGCTATATATGATTGTCATCCATGTAGGCTTCTGCATAGGTGGCATGGGGGCAGAGGATCTTGTCCATGAGCCACTGGAATGTAGTGGGAGCCCCAAACAACCCAAAAGGAAGCATGACAAACTGGCATAATCCAAATGGTGTGGAAAATGCCGTTTTCTCTCAGGATAGAGGAGTCAAGGGGATCTGCCAATATCCCTTTGTCAAATCCAGTGTCGAATAAAAGCGAGCCGCACCTAACTGATTGAGCAACTCATCAATACGAGTCATTGGGTATGTGTTGAATTTAGACACCGCGTTGACTTTTCTATGGTCCACACAGAACCAGACCGACCTGTCAGCCTTGGGTACCAGGACCACTGGGCTTCTCCAGTCACTGTATGACTCCTTGGTTATGCCTCTGCCGAGCATAGTCTTGAGTTCATCCTGAACACCCTTTTTTTTTTTGTGCGCGCGCGTGTGTTTGGGTAAGCGGTAAGGGCGGCTACGCACCACCACCCCCAGGGGCATTTCAGTGTGGCATTCTATGAGGTGGGTGCAGCCGGGAAGGGGCGAGAACATGTCAGAAAATTCCTCCTGCAACTTGGCCACCTCTGTGAATTGGGCTGGTGAGAGGTGGTCTCCACAAGGGACCACAGTGGTTTGGGTTGTGGTTTTGGTTGTTTTTACCTCCGGCCCCAGCTCTGCCTTTTCCGGAACTACCGACACCAGTGCCACAGGGACCCCCTCATTCCAATGCTTTTAATAGGTTGAGGTGGTATATTTGTAGAGCCCTGCCCCTATCCGTTCACCTCACCTCACCTCATAGTCAGTTTCCCTGACTCACCGTGTGGCCTCGAAGGGCCCTTGCCACTTGGCAACTAATTTGGGACTCGACATGGGCAATAACATGAGTACTTTGTCTCCCAGAGTGAACTCTAAGGCGCGTGCCCCTACTCGAATGGCCACCCCCATGTTTCAGCCACTTGTTCAAAGAGAGCGAGGAAAAGCTTCCGGATCATCATGCAGGCCCATCTTCGTGAGGGTGACGTGAGGAGAGTCCACTGTGGTGGTGGTGGAAGCCCCTGCCAGTGCGAGCAGATACCGGAACACCTAGCGATCTTCCTGCTGGGCCAGCATCAAGGCTTCAAATCGTTGCTCTTGCACGTTCTGGAGAGTGGTCAGCGTTTGATGCTGGTTCTGCTGGGCGGTAATGAGGGCATGGATGAGCTCCTTGAATGGGGAAGACTCCATGTGGGGGTTCTTTTCCATACTCCCAGGTTTCGACACCACTGTGATATGTCCCTGATGTGGGTGGAGTACAGAGGCACGGCAGGCAGGAGCTGATGTTCACACACACAATTTACTTATTTTCTTTTCAGCTTTACTCACTTGCTGCTCACATACAGTCACACACGCAACTCACACACATGTTCTGGTCAGGAGAGCTCCCCTCTCTCTGCTCTTTCCCTCCTTTTCTATTCTCTGTCACTGCAACAACACAGGCACACAACATTAATTAACCACAGGTGCATTGACTTTGCCACTCACCTTCCCTGGCCCCACCCTCCCCATTGATCTCTACTGTACGTAAATTTATATCTCGTGTGCATTGCCAGTCATTTGTGTAATCATGTCAGATTATGATGGATCAAGTACAACGACACCAAAGAAAAGAAAACATGCATTCTAAAATGAAGTTCTAGAAAGAGTAGTCTTTTGCATTTCCATGTATGTAGCCTGTGAAAGATTAGCCAGGCAAATCTTTCTGCACAGTGAGTATATATTATTTTTAATAACTTATTTCCAAAATCTTGGCCCAATGCTTAAATTTCCCTTTATGTTACTGGTTTATGAAGAGATCCATATGTTGGAAATATCCCAGTGTTTTAATGTATCTAAACTGTAGATCTGCATCTGATGGAAGTACTGTGGCTTTGTAATTTTTCTGTGTATACATGTAGTGTCTTACAAAAGTATTCATCCCCCTTGGTGTTTGTCCTGTTTTGTCGCATTACAAGATGGAATTAAAATGGATTTTTGGAGGGTTAGCACCATTTGATTTACACAACATGCCTAACACTTTAAATGTGAAAATTGTTGTTTTATTGCGACACAAACAATAATTAAGATGAAAAAACAGAAACCTGAAGTGTGCATAGATATTACCCCCCCGTTAATACTTTGTAGATCCACCTTTTGCTGCATTCCATTCCATTCCATTCTGCCATCAACTGATTGTGTTAAATCATGTCGTGGAGAAATCATTGAACTTTATTTTATCCAGTCTATGGATGTGACGTGACCCTAGTGATTACTGATAGGCTGTCTCAGTGTCACCTGCGAAAAAAATCAATCACATTTTAGAAAAGAAGAAAAGAAAAAACATCCACTTTCAAAGCCACTTCATAGTAACGAGTAACGAGGACCTTAATAGAAATGTAGTGGAGCAAAAAGCATGATATTTGTCTTTCAAATGTAGTGAAGTTAAAGTCATAAGTTGCCGAAAAAATTAATACTCAAGTAAAGTACAGATACTCAAACAGTGTACTTAAGTACAATACTCGAGTAAATGTACTTCGTCACTATCCACCTCTGCCTGCTGGAAGCTAAACTTCTGTCTGAGTCTTGAATCTCTGGCAGACTAAAACAGGTTTTCCTCAATAATTGCGCTGTATTTAGTGCCATCCATCTTCCCTTCAGTCCTGAGCAGTTTTTATTCCCTGCTGATGAACAGTATCCCCATAGAATGATGCTGCCACCATCATGCTTCACTGTGGGAATGGTGACCTCAGGGTGATGGGAAGTGTTGGGTTTGCACCACATATAGTGTTTCCTATGGTGGTCAAAAAGTAGCATTTTAATCTCATCTGACCAGAGAACTTTCATCCATGTGTTTGGCGAGTCTGCCACATGCTTGGCAAACTCCAAACGTGCTTTCTTGGTTTTTTTTTTCTTTGAGCAGTGGCTTTTTTCTGGTCATTCTTCCATAAAACCCCACTCTGTCAAGTGTACAGCTTAAAGTGGTCCTATGGACAGATACTCCCATTTCCGCTGTGGATCTTTGCAGCTCCTTCAGTGTTATCTTTGGTGTCTTTGTTGCATCTCTGATTAATGCCCTCCTTGC
>JAODOF010000008.1:49511268-49522795 GCA_027576175.1 Sciades proops | reverse complement strand
AACATCACCATTCAAAACCGTATAGTTTATTGACTGTGAGTATATTTAGTGGGGTACCCCCATAGTACCCAGTTTCTAAGACAGACCCATAAATGAACCTCATGTATTTATTAACAGTGCTGAATTTCTCACAGGCACATTCTCATGCCCCAGCCTTTCTGCTTCGAGCCCAACAACCGCTACGTGGTGGCCATCCGCTTTCAACGCCATGCAGTCTCTCACAGACACCTCACTGCTCACATCCTCGCTGACTCGGTCAGTACACACACTCACTGCCACTATTCATTCATCAATACCTTTTCAGAGCATGTTTTGAAATAGGTGGCAAAATCTAAAGTGGCTGATGGATATGGGTCTTTCTACACGAGTGGTGCAAATTCAGTCTTGGTAAAATGTGAAAATGTTGCTTGATTTACACTTATTTTTTCTTATTGTTGTGTTGGACAGTATCTAAAATTATAAATCAATCAAGTATACACTAAAATCTTTTCATGTGCTTTTGCCCAGAGTCTGCTGGGATTGGCTTCAGCTTCCCTGTGATCCTGATGGATGGATGTTTTGCACCACAGTAGAATGGCTCATATACAAAGTTATATCTGGTTTGCTTATGAATCTGTGAAATATAAAAGTAACCTGAAAGTTAATCTCATTAGTAAACAGCTATTTGTCAATGGATGATAGAAAATTAAGATTTCGCAGTAAGTTTATTGTTCTACTCACAGCCAGTGCATCTGTTTTAAGAACAAGTCGTTGCATAGTAATTCTATAGTAGAAGGTTGCCATCTTGTGGTGCTGTTAAACATGTACTCCTGTAATGGAGGTGAATCCAGTTTACATTAAGAAACACAAAATATGACAAGCTGGAGTTACTTAGAAATAAGATTTTAAGTTGACATAGTTTTTAAACTAAATTTAAAATAGAATGACTTATTTACACAGAAATAAAACTTGCCTTTATCAGTCTCAAACTCTCACTCACTCACTATCTGGTTTAACATCACGTAAACACCACCGGTGTATTGGACGCTGCACGGCAAGTCCGTAATTCCTTCTTCCAGAAGTCCCTGTCTAAAGCATCTTTGGGTGTAAGGCACCACTTCTTGTGGTCCTGGTTGACCAGCTCACACCAGGTCTTGTGGGGGCGGTCCTTTTTCCTTCATCCGTCCACCTGCTGGGACATGACCCTTCCAATACAAGAGGTGCTCCAACGTACGTGGCCAAACCACTGGAGGCGCTTATATCGAAGGTTGGCATCAAGGTCCACTAGGCCAAGTTTCTGACAAAGACAGCTAGACCTGACCACATCATCGGGCTTCATGCTACACATCCAGTTCAGCATTGCTCTCTTGTTCCTCTCCAGGCGCTTTACGTCCACGCTTCTCAGAGGCCAACTCTCACTAGCATACAGCATAGCACCCCTTACACAGCAGCTGTAGATGCAGCCACGAGTACAGAGAGTAAGACTCTGGAATGACAAGAGGGGGAACAATTCCCTGAACTTTCCCCAGGCTGCTCTGGTTCTTATGATTGTGGCTAGCTCACATCCTCCACCAGGGCATAGGGTGTCACCAAGGTAACAGAGTCAACTGCATCTAGGACATGTTCACCAGCAGGAACTTGGTTACAAGGGCTGGCATCAATTGGACGGGCAAGACCAAGACATCTGTTGCACCTGAAGGATGGGTCTGCAGAGAGTCTGCCATGGATGCTGGTACACTTATTGTGCACCCAGTGTTGACAACCATTACAGAAGATGGAGTTGCAGGCTACACCTTTCCTGCAGACAGCACATGGATATTGACCAGAGTCCCTTAAGGTGTTAAGGTTTGGGCCAGATATCAACACTTTGGTTTTGGCCATATTCACACTCAGTCCTTTAGACTCCAGGCAGAACCTTCTAGTTCAGACAGGTATTCATAAAAGTGAGAATCCTTAACAAATCCTAATGTCACTTTAAGAATGGATACGAAGAAATATTCTAGCTCTATATTTTTTATTCATTCATTCATTCTCAGTAATTGCTTTCTCCTCTTCAGGGCTGTGGTCGATTCAGATCCAATCCTGGAAACACTGGGCATAAGGCAGGAACACACCCAGTCCATTGCAAGGCACCACACACACATTCACACACTGTTTTACACCTAAAGGCAAATTAGAGTCACCAATCCACCTCCTGACATGTTTGTATGAGGTGGGAGGAAAAATGGAAAACCTGGAGGAACCTCAAATGAACACAGGGAGAACATGCAAAACTCCACACAGTACAGTAGTCAGTCGTCAAAACTTAGGCTCAAACCCGGGAAGGACCTCAGAGCCATCACTGAATGAACCCAACTGAATTCATTCAACTTTTGCTCTACATGAAATCAAGCATGATTTTTTTTTTTTTTTGTACAAAAAAAAAGCAAAAGCAAGCTTCTTTTTTTGGGAAAATTTTTTAATAGTTATTGAACGTTCTACATCTTACAGTAAATATTATACAATTACAAACTTGGCATAATTCTGTCACTGAGATCACTAATTGATCTTCCAAAAAAATATATAAAAACCAAGAAAAAGAATAAAAACAGATTTACACTTCATATCACAGGCCTGAAACGAGTCTCATCGCCTCATAAGAGCATTCAGTTCAGTTTTACTGATAGGTGCGTAAAACCTGCTACAAAATAGATGAGAAAATAATGTTTTAGTGGCATAATGAACAAAATGTTCTTATCCTTAGTGTGTATTTGGAAGACGATGACTTTCCCCTTCAGTATTCAGTTTTAACAGCAAAAGTCAACAGCAGACTCGGCATATGCTGATCATCAGTTAGATGATGGATCAATAAATTGAAAACGTAATACTTGTTGAGGATGCATTAAAATTTTGTCACGAGTCATCAGGAGTCTAGGCAATTAGTATTTCTGGGCAGAAAAAAATCTTATATGGAAGGTAGATATATACAAGTTTCCTTGTTTTGGGGGGAGGAACAAAAAGACAGTGCATCATACTCGTATATCTGTCCTTTTGAGTGAAGGTTCTGTTCTGAGTAAACATGAATCAATTGCTCCAACCCTGAATTTGAAGACATGCTATCATGCCAAAGCCAAAACTATAACGGTTTTATTTTGACGTTTTCAGTACAGTATGAAGGAGGGTTTTATTTTTTTTCAACTTAGACTATTTTGTTGAAGAGAACACTCCCCTTTTCTGTTCTGGTATCTAATAATTTAACAGTACCACAATTTTACTTGAAGCAGGCAATTATAAAAGACAGAAAAAGTGACAGAGTAAACGAGAGGAAGAGACTGTTTACAGGCCTGTGCTCTGAAATGTCCCTCAGACGGTTACGCACCACACTCCTGATCATCTACTTAAGAATAAAAGGAACATCAATCATTAATAAAAACTTAAATAACACTTATGGTAGAAAGCGCATAATTACAGGTAAGTGTGGACTTGTTTACTTTCAAATCTAGCCGACTTTCATTAGTGTAAAAATATCAAAAAGAAAAAAAAACTTCTAAATCCTACATTTTCAATTTAAGAGATGGAGTTCAACCTCCATCTCTGAAGCAACCTCAACCAGTGAACTGATTAGTAACTTTAAATTGCATTGATTGCATTAAGTCTTGCATTACAAATCTGATTTGTTCTAATTATATCATCAATATTTCACTACCTGCCATAATACTGTTATTAAGACTAGATGGATAGATGGACTTCAATACTGAAAAGGAGAAAGTGACAGAAAGAAAGACAGACCAACCAAGGTCTATTTGAAATATTTACAGTGCCCTCCAGACATACTAGCCTGAACTAAAATCATATAATATAAATATTACACACTATTTCAAAATTTCCACTCAAACAATAGGGGAAACTATGTGTCCTTAGTTCTAATAAAATCACCCATTAGAACTATATTTAAAAAATAGTATTTTCTTTCAAGAATACAGTACCAGTCAAAAGTTTGGACACCTAATTCAATGGTTTTCTTTCTTTTTATTAATAAAAAGACAACACATCATGTCTTAAAAGTAATCATAGATGTCATTTCTCTTTACTTAGTTGAGCGGTTCTGGACATAATATGGATTACTACAGTTGTGGAATAGAGCTGTATTTTTATTTATTTACTATTTAATCTCAAACGCATTAAGAATGCAAGAAATTGCATTAATTAGCTTTTGATGAGGCACACTTGTTAATTGAAAAGCATTCCAGGTGATTACCTCATGAAGCTGGTTAAGATAATGCCAATAGTGCGCAAAGTGTCATCAAGGTAAACACTGGCTACTTTGAAGAATCTAAACTATGAAACTTTCTTTTTATTGACCACATAAATCCATATCTGTTCCATATTTTATTTCCTAGTTTTGATGTCTTCAGTCTTGTTCCATGATGTAGAAAAGACAAAATACAGAAAACCCTATGAATGAGCAGGCGTGTCCAAACTTTTGACTGGTACTGTACATGTACCAATATTAGTGACACCCCCTGAGGAATATTTTAAATAAATGCAGTGTCATTCTGGAAAAACTTTGGACCACTATGCCTTAATGCCACTATAGTAGAGGACCTGGGTTAGATATGTATGCACATAATTTAGGAGAGGACAACTCAACTGGTTCTAGGCTAATTTGAACCCAAGGAACAACTTTGGACATGTGCCAAAATCACTATCCGGGGCAAACAGGCTGAAAATTACCAATCCAAGATGGCTGCCGGTAGCCATATTAAAAATATAAATTTTTGGACCACTCACCACAGAAGTATGTGCAATACCTCACATTATGGGTTTTTGGGTATGAGGAATCCATTAAGTGACATTATTTTTATGATTGAAGTAAAAGGGAACAAGCTATGGCTAAGCACAAGGTTTAAAAACAAACAAACAAACAAAAAACCCACCAAAAAATTGGCCAAAATTGCAGTTTCACAGAAAACATGAGAAAAACAGAATAACCCTACCTCAAAAATGAAATCATGGAATTGGGAGACCTATGCACATAATTTAGGCAAGTATAAGAAAGCAAGCATTTGATTAATATAAAGAAATTGTATTTTCAATCATATGATCAATGGAATGTTAACTTAAAGTGAAAAATACAAAACAAAACTTATTACTTTAGTAAGCAGCAATATCTTGAGAGCCTAAATGTTTAAGAGCCAACAATACAACTTTTGTTACTGTTTATGTGTCACATAAACCAGGGTCAGGAACATGAAGAGTAACACAATAATAACACCATAATACCGGTGGCCACCCTGGATAGCGATTTTGGCACACATCCCAAGTTATTCCCAAATTAGCCTATAACAGTTGAGTTATCCTCTCCTAAATTACTGTATGTGCATACATGTCTAAGCTAGGTCCTAGACTATAAATAGTTCATTTTGAATTTGATGCCTGCAACACATTCCAAAATGTTGGGACAGGGGCGATAATAGACAGGGAAAGTTGTAGAATGCTCAAAAAACACCTGTTTGGAACATTCTACAGGTAAACAGGTCAACTGACATTTTCTCCTCGATCAAGGATGGTGCCAAAAGCTGCACTAAGGTCAAGCAACACAAGCAAGGAGAGACCACCCTAATCAGAGACCAGTGGTAGATCATTTACTACTTTAACCAGTGCTGTCCCTGAGTTAGGATGAGATCTAAATCCTAGCTAATATGTTTCATGAATGTTTGCATATGTAGGTATGAGCATAACTGCTGTGCCATAGGATCTTGGAGATAAAGGACAGGTTTGATATTGGCCTATATTTGGCCATCTGACAGTGGTCCAGGTCAGGTTTTTAAAATCAGGGGTTTGATAACTTCTAATTTAAAGGATTTTGGTACACAGCCAGTGCTAATGGAAGAATCCGTTATTTTTAGAAGAGGTTTCATTGCTTCTGGTAGTATCTGTTTGAAGAATTGTGTTGGTAAGTGTGGCAGCGAGGGTGTGGTTGAGTGTCGGCTGTGAACAGTGAGGAGTCAGGTTAAACTAGCAGATAACATGATGAGTTACACCTGTGTCTAATTACTGGCTGACTATTAATGTGTTTCTCTGTGTGTCTTCAAGATGGCCAGTAATGAGGGAGAGCTGTGTCATCCCACGTGTGTGTTTATGTGTGTAGTGTGCCTATGTGGTAGTGCTAAAGTCACTGAAAAGTGAAAGGTAGAATAAAGTGCACCTGTCTCCAGTTCCTTATTGTACCAAACACAAAAAGTTGTTACACTGGTGCCGAAACCCGGGAATTGAGGAACAAACACCACTATGGAGTCCAAACCAGTCAAGTAGCTCCTCCAGAGCCTCACCATTGATCTCCAAAGCCAGCACCAAGAGCTTCTCGCACTGTCCTTTGAGCAGGGGCAGCACTTCCAGGCCCTGTGTGAGGCCTAGGCGAAGGACCAGCAGGTGGTACAGAGCTTGGTCCAGTCAGTGGGTTCTCCAGCGGTCACCCCTGCAGCCCGCATTCCTGTTCATCTGGTCAAGATGGGGCCACAGGGCTACCCAGAAGCCTTCCTCGAGCTGTTTGAGCATGTCATGGAGGTGAGCTGATGGCCAACCTCACAGTTGGCTTAATACTGAAAGGTACATACTGGTTTTGCAGCAAAAATGCTGTTATCCAGACATTTTTTAAAATTGATTTATTTATTTATTTTTGCATTTTAGTGTCCCAACCCAAATAGGGGTTGGATTGTGCCGCTTTCTTCAATGACAAACTTTATTTCATGAGTAATATCTGGGAATCTAAAATGTTTTTTGGACTGACTCAATAATGGAAAATTCATAAAATATATATATAACAAAATTTGTCCAAATAAAATAGGGTGTCTCAGAGTTTTGCACAGTACTGCATATAAATGAGATTAGCATTCATATTAATAGAATGTCACTGCACAAACATACAATGACATTTAGTTTGTCATAGGAGAGCAAAGCTGCTGCATATGTTTACACCACCACACTCAGGCACCTCAGCCCAAGACCGTCCCATGTTAACCTAACTGCATGTCTTTGGACTGTGAGGGAAACTGGAACACCTGGAGGAAACTCACACAGAGAACATGCAAACTCCACACAGAAAGGCCCTAGTCAGCCACTGGGCTCAAACCCAGGACCTTCTTGCTGTGAGGTGACAGTGCTAACTACTACACCACTGTGCTGCTCTTTTAGACACTGACTATAAAATATCATTGTGAGAGTAGTGAAGGAACTGGAACCACAGTTTGAAAAATGAAATATTTTTGTAGTGAGTGATTAATTATTGTATATGTCGCTAATGAAGTCATTGCTAGCACTTAAAAGTCATCAGTTTATTTATATAGCACTTTTAACAGCAGACATTGTCACAAGGCAGTTTTACAGAAAAATAAAGACTTTAAACATATTAACTAATTTTATCCCCAGTAAACTTATTTATCCCTGATAAGCAAGCCTGAGGTGACCGTAGCAAGGAAAAACTCCCTCAGACAACATGAGAGGAACCAGACTTGAAAAGGAACCTATCCTCATCTGGGTGGTAACAGATAGCATGATCATAAATAACTTGCTTCTATAATTGTGTAACCAGGAACTTCATTATAGTTTTAACATGACATCTATTTTATTGAAGTTATAAACTGTTCATTGATGGAGAATTGAGTGCAAAACCATTCATGATAACTGTGGCCCTTGTCATGT
Source organism: Sciades proops (assembly GCA_027576175.1). NCBI lineage: Eukaryota > Metazoa > Chordata > Actinopteri > Siluriformes > Ariidae > Sciades > Sciades proops. The sequence continues at coordinate 49,515,136 of JAODOF010000008.1, read as the reverse complement.
CATTTGTAGTCCTCAGCCATCACAGCAAAACTAAGTGTCCAGAGCCATCTTCCGTCTGTCCAGATGGGGCCATACTCCAGAGGAACAATATGATGAGACTCCAGCAAGAAGTAGGGCATCAGGATGGATCAGGCACTGTATCGTCTTTTAAATTAATCCAAAATGTATTAAACAGGCTTGTAGCACATTTGTTTTAAATTTTCCCTACTATTATCACCAAACTTCAATTTTGTTAAGTTTTAAATCATCCAACAAGCACTGACGGATCAGTTCTCGTTTAATTTAAAACCACTTATGTCTTCTTAGAGAAGTGCAAGAACCATGTCACACAATGGACTCTGCAGAAACCAGCCTTCAGTTTCATTTCTTTTATTTCACTTTCTTCTTATACAATAACTAATATACTGTTATTAATAAAAAGGGGAAATGCAATCGTCAATTTTGGAGTTGAGATTTTATCCTTGTTGGGGTCTGCAGAGGCTCAGACTGGTGGTACTCAGCCCACCCAGACCAACCTGAAGCACAAACTGTGCCCCTTACTGTAAACCACCAACCATAAACTGCCAAACCCTTATCTTAAACCCCTTACCATATACTACCAACTCCTTATCCTAAAAGGCCCAACCCTATACTATAAAAAAAAAAAAAAAAAAAAACCTTACCCTAAACCCCATGGCCTTATACTAACCCCCCCCAACATTTTTCATCTTTATCCTATGATTATGCTTTTAATGACCAACTAAAAGATCAAACATATTTAAATTCACATTAATGTTGACTTATACAAATTCTTGAAACTCACATCAGGATTTTATATGAACAAAGCCTGAAAAAGTAACGATTGCTAATCAACCTGTTCACATTTAAAGACTGACCTTGTTCTCCATTTCTGGACTGCATGAGAATGCTTATGTTAACATTCCAATACTCCATATAATCGCTTCATTTCCTGTTGCATTAAAATCAATACACAACATAACACTATGGTGTACAACACTTTTTCAATTAGTTTCAGATATTTATGTCAAATGTGTCACCTGGTGGCTGTTTAATGATGAATCTTTTGAAAGAATGCAAATCAAAAATACTATAAACACTGAAGGTAAACAAAACATTCTTTAATTCTTTATGAAAATTTCTACATGAGTAGAGTGCATCTGAAGAAATAAATCCAAACAGCATCTGAGAGTAAATGTCAGTTAACACGATTTTGTCATACATTCAGTATATTGTAGTAGCAAAGATACAGAACTTTTTTGTATTACTGTCTCACATGCACACACTTTGGTTTCAAGACCACTCAAAATAAAAACATTCAGTAAACAAGTTTCACTTTAATTTAAAGTTCATGTCACCAATTTATTTATTAACAAAACATTTATGAACATTTATATTAAATAATTTACACCCAAATTTGTTCATTGCATCAGTGAGTAAAACATCTCACACTGAGCAACTTCTAGAACTTCATTAGAATTCAGAAGTGAAGCTGAAAATCAGGTTTAATATTTACACAAGACTGGAGTTCAGGAAATTAACATTTAATTTATGCTAATTTAAGCAACTATTTTTAGTTAGCCCCTGAATAAACATTAACACAGATGTACTTCATTAACAAAAACGAAGGGAAGTAGGGAAAGATGAAAGAATGGAAGCAAAAGTAGGATAATGTAAGGGAGCATGGGAGAGGAAGAAAGGACTGAAGGAAAGAAAAATAAAAAAAAATGGAAGCAAAGAAAGTAGTGAGTAACTTGTGCTAAATTAGTTTATTCATGTTGAAATTTATCACTTTTAAATGCTCATTTAATTCAGTAAATAACAATTGAACTGAACTTCAATGTAATGTGTTACTCTAACAAAAAAGCACCAGGAGTTAAATTTTAAGCCAAAAATATGCAGCATATGCTGGACACTATTCATGTTTTCTCCAACTTAACGCACAAATTAATAAACCCAAGTGTGAAGCTACACAAACCTGTAAAGTATTTTTATCTTCTTTAACAAACACTGGGAAAACAAAATGCACTCATGAAAATCATTTAATCACCACCATCAAGACTCATTCATGCCTTCAGATTTGTTCTGTTATTACATTTCACAGATTACTCCCAAGTTCTACTCTGACTTTTTTTTTTTAATAAAGTCAGCATTCATCCAATACTACAAAGAGATGCATACATTTGTTACTTTAGCCGTCTCTGTCTGTGTGAAACTTTAAACAGGAGAGATGTGTAAAAAGTGTCTGCGTTGTTCCGAGTCTGTGGAGCACAAAATGAACATTTCGGAGTTTCTGCTTGTACTTTCAGAACTGCAGACTGACATGAGCGACTGAACACTGGCTGTAATTTTCATTAAATAAAAACAGGAAGTGTTTAAGTGCACTGTAAGTGAAAACATGTCACGGCTTTAAAAAAAAGAGACACACCACAGAACCAGCATGTGTGGAGTGTGAAACCAAGAACCACATTTAAGTATAAAAAGTCACCACAATAAGAAAACTATTGGGGGAAAAAAAAAAAAGTTAACGTCATTCAGTTCTAACTACTCAATAATCAATTAATACTCATCTTTTTAAAAATAATTTAGCTGAAATGTTTGAGAGGGATTTATTTTATTTGTACATTGCTTAGATTTGTTTAAAAAACAGCATGTGTAAATTGTTCCTGAACCTTATTTGACAATGAGCAATCACCACAAATTATTAATAGCGTCAAACTAATTGAACAAATCGATTGAAATTGGTTAAAGAATTGAGTCATGAAGAAAAAAAAAAAATCATACTACAATACAAACATTTACAAAAATTTGCTGTTTCTGTATTTTTAGTACAACTCAATTCTGGATGCATCAATTTTGTGCAGCGCTGGTCATTTCTGTCAAATAACATTCATAAAGCTATAGTTTGTGTGAAATGTCATGTGACACGTGTTTAATTATATTTTAAATGGAATTTGATTGTCCTCAACCCAAGTGGACGTCAGGATGCAAATTAAATGAGAAATAAAATCAGTCAAATTTAAATCAAGTGCTTTATACCCAATTCTTTATAATATGGATTTTCAACCAACTTTAAAGTGCTTTATAATGAAGTACAAAATGTTACAACATGTTTAACATCAGATCACTGAATTAGTAAAACTACTTTGACAGTTTATAAATTATAAAAATCATGTAATTTGAAATGTTGCTGTAATTGTTGAAGGAATGAAACTGGAACAAAAACACACACACACACACGTCACTGGGTATGTCCTTCACCACAACTCTGGTGTACAGAAGTATTCATTAATTGCACTTGTGTTGATCCTGAACTCTAATTGCTGGAGATGTAGACAGATCGTCCTGATCATTCAGCACTGTGTGCAGAACAAAGTTTACCTCATTTAATAAAAACTAACATTTTACTCAGTAAAAATTATCCAAAAATGGAGGATTTATAACCAAGATATAAATGCGAGTTTAAACAAACGTTTTTAATTTCATTAAACTGCCAAAATGTGTAATGCAGAGTTGATTGTTCTAGTGAAGGATGGAATATTTCAACAAAACTGTACATGTGGAGCATGCATTATATTCCAGGAATTTCCAAAAACACAAAAAACACTGAAGGTCAGACATGTTCCTGGAAAATGCAAAATACTACAATCTCTCCATCTCTGTGTGAGGAATGATCAAGAGGGAAACAGGAAATATCAAGAACAAATGAAAGGACGGCGGGGGGGGGAGATAAAAGAAAGGGCAAATAGAAACAAAGTAATCAAAAAAGGAAAAAAACATTAAGGAAACAAGGCAAAGGAGGGGAAAAAAAATCAAAAGAAAAATAAGGGGGAAAAAAAAAAAAAAAATGGGGAAAAGAGAAGGAAATGGA
>JAODOF010000008.1:48531745-48544912 GCA_027576175.1 Sciades proops | reverse complement strand
ACTGTATTCATACTATGAAACTTAATACTGTACTTAAGTACTGCAATAATACTTTAACAATTCTGTGATAACCTTGTAATACTACTGTATTAATACTACCATAAAACTTGCAGAATATTGTACAAATACTGTGAGAATACTGCAATAACATGGGAATAATGCTGCATTAAATTGTAAAAATACCATAGTTATGCTATAATAATGCTATGATACATGAAAAACAGTAATTCTGTGCTAATAATGTAATCATTCTGTAGTTGTCAGTAACAGCACTAAAAACCTGAGTTCAGAACAGCCTCCAAACATGGTTGCTCTGGACTACACTTCCTATGATACACAGTGCTCCCCATCACCAGAGTTCTAATTACATCACCTGTCTCCAATTATCCCACCATCACCTTCCCTACATAAGTTTGCGCATACCCCCTCTCCCCTGCACCTGCATCCATAAGTGCCTGTGCTCTGACAGGATACTTTGCCATCTTGGATACAGCAGAGGAGGCTAAGCAGACTGCATTCAATGCACAGGGGTAACTGTTGGGAGAACACCAGCAAATGAGAAGTGATAACACCAGGATGACACAACTCACTGCTGTGGTGTTTGCAGGCCATTATCACACACCCCTCCTCTCTTCCAGGTGTGTCCCAAAGTATTCCTCTGCCAGATAAGTTTTCTGGGGAAGCGTTCCATTGCAAGGGATTTCTTCAGTGTTCTCTGTACTTTTCCTCTCTCCCAGGGACAAGGGACAAGCACAAGATCTCGCAGTTTCAGTCTGCTCACTGGTAAGGCTCTCCAGTAGGCAAACATGGTGTGGAAGCATGGCGGTGAACACACATTGTATGACCATTTTCTGGAGCTTTTCACGAGAGTGTTTGACCACGAGCCAGAAGGAATCAAAGTCGGAGAAAGTTTAACTATCTGTTAAGGAGAAAGGAGTGTAGCGGAGTATGCACTGGACTTCTGCACCTTAGTCACTGGTAGTGGCTGGAATGAGCCAGTCCTGAAAGCTACCTTTCACCAAGGTTTGCATCCAGATGAACTTTGCGAACTGGCATGCCATGACAAACATCTTTTGTCTTGACTTCTCTTATTGACCTGGCCATATGTTTAGATCATCTCCTCTGCAAACATCCCTCACTCCAACTATCTCCTACTCTCTCTCCTAACACTAACTCTGTGACCCTGATGGAAGTCTCCTACACCCGACTTCAACAATCTGAGAGCGAAGAAGGCAAGAAGGTCTCTGCTTTTACTGTGAAGTAGCGGGCCATCTGATCTCCCAGTGCCCTACTCAACCACTATGAGACCACCAGCCAAGCAGGGCTGCCAGCTCAACAAACCCACTGAGTTCTGACATGTCTAGCAACTCCCAGTCATTCCAAGTGCTTATTAACGCTACCAGACTCCAACCCATGTGCTCTTTGCTTTCATAGACTCAAGGGTGGAGAGGAACTTCATAAACAATGTTCAAAAGTACCATTTGGCCACCCACACACTTGAGACCCATCAAGCTCAAAGCTATTGACAGAGGACCCATAGGAGAGGGATTGGTTGCAATGCACATGAGCTTGAGATTCAAGTAGGGGCAATTCACACAGAACACATGTATCTTCTCATCACTCGTACCTCACATCACAACCTAATATTGGGTTACTTATGGCTCCAGCTTCATGAGCCACTAATTTCCTGGCAGCAACATTTTACAGTGGTCTCCTTCCTGTCTTCAGAACTGCATGAAACTTCCCCAACTTTCTCTCTATCTACTTCCATCAGCCTGATTCCCTCAACAATGTCCCAGTTTGCTACATTGACCTCAATGAGATATTCAGCAAAGGGAGGGCCTGTGGTTTGCCTCCTCACCGTCCCTATGACTGTGCTATCAACCTCCTCCCAGGTACTATTCCTCCTCAAAATCATATATATTTACCCTTTATCCCTGACTGAACAAGCAGCCATGGAGGAGTGCGTAAAAGAAGCCCTGCAACAGGGGTATATCAGACATTTTATGTCCCCAGCCTCAGTGGTGGTGTTCTTCTTTGAGAAGAAAGGAGGAGATCTCTGGCCATGCATAGACTATCAGGGCCTGAACCAGATCACAGTAAAATACCCATATCCACTCCCACTGGTGCATTCAGCCTTAGAACAACTCAGATCTGCCAAAGTATTCTCAAAACTTGACCTGCATAGCACTTATAACCTGGTCAGGATTCATGAGCATGACGAGTGGAAAACTGCTTTTAGCACCACCGTGGGCCACTTCAAATACCTCGTCATGCCTTATGGCCTTTCTTGCACTCCAGGTGTCTTCCAGTGCCTCATTAATGATGTGCTCAGGGACATGCTGGGGAGGTTTGTTATCGCCTACGTTGACATCCTGATTTACTCCCCAGATGAGAACACCCACCATGAGCATGTCATGGTGCTCATGGTGGGTGTTTCTCACCTGCTCCAGAACCACCTGTACATTAAAGCAGAGAAGTGAGTTTCATGTCTGCCAGGTCTTGTTCCTGGGCTACATTATCAGTTCGGAGGGAGTGAGCATGGACCTAACCAAGGTCACTGCTGTGACATCATGGCCCACTCCTATGACAATTAAGGAGTTGCAATACTTTCTAGGGTTCGCCAATTTCTACTGCTGATTCATCCATGGGTTCAGCACCATTGCAGCCCCTCTCACCAGTCTCCTGAGGAATAGATTGATGCCTCCACTGGAATCCTTCAGCCAATCAAGCTTTCAACCAGTTAAAGACTGCTTTCATCACAGCTGCCATATTGCAGCACCTAGACCCTTCCAAACCCTTCATTGTGGAGGTGTATGAATCTGAAACAGGAGTAGGAGGAGTTCTGTCCCAGCACCTTGGTGAGTGACCCAAATTGCACCCCATAGCATTCTACTCTAAGAAGCTCACCCCCACCAAGAGGAACTATGACATCTGAAATCAAGAGCTCCTGGCAGTTAAGTTGGCTCTAGAAGAGTGGAGGCACTGGTTGGAAGGCACATGCACCCATTCATGATCCTGATTGATCACAAGAACCTCGAGTACTTGAAAACAGCAAAATGTCTGAACCCCAATCAGGCCAAATGGGCCCTGTTCTTCATACAATTTCAATTTACCATCTCCTATCATTCCGGCTCCTGAAACATCAAGGCTGATGCTCTCTCCTGAATCCACTCATCACTACACTCGTCAGACCCTACCACAATCCTGCCATCTGAATGCTTCCTGCAAGCAATAACCTGGGACATAGAAAAAGAAATCAGACTGGCACAACCCACAAATCCTCCTGAAAATTGCCTACCTGGACTTTTGCATGTTCTACCCAGACTTGGAGACAAACTCATCACCTGGGTGCACTCCTCTCCTGCCTCTGGACACCCCAGCAGCCATCTCATCTACCAGCTCCTCCCAAGCAAGTATTGGTGGGAGAACATGATTTCAGACATGAATCATTGCATCTCCTCATGTTCTGTCTGTGCCCAAGCCAAGGTTCCCAGAGCTTCTCCCTCTGGTAAACCATGTCCTCTCCCAGTACCCCAGCAGTCCTGGTCACACATCACCCTTGATTTCATTACTGACCTACCCCAGTCACAAGGCAACACTGTCATCCTGGTCATCATCGATAGAGTCTCAAAGACACTCAGACTCATCCCACTTCCAGGTCTACCCATTGCACTTGAAACTGGTGAACTGCTATTCACTCATCTTCTGTTATGATGGTACCCCCAAAGACATAGTCAGTGACCAGGGGCCCCAATTCATCTCCTAGGTTATGGTCACGATTCATGGACAAGCTGGGAGTATCTGTTAGTCTCACCTTTAGATATCACCCACAATCTAACGGCCAAGCAGAATGAGCTAACCAAGAAGTGGGCTATTTCCTCCATATGTACTGTTTCCTCCATATGGGCTGCATCACTCTGAGAGTGAGTTTTGTGCATACTTGTCTCATGGGAGAAATTGTGGCCAATCCTTCTGGTTTCTCATACAGTATATATGGAGGAAACAGCCCACTTTTTGGTTGGCTCATTCTGCTTCAGCCACCCAACTAACCCCGTTCCAGTGCATACTCAGGTACCAACTTCCATGTTTTCTATGGGACAACACCCCTGCACAAATTCTGGCCATAAACTCCTGGTTCCAGAGGTACAAAAACTACACCGACAAGCATAGAACTTGCCACTCCCAAGTATGCCCCAGGTGATAGAGTATGGGTTTCCACAAAGGACCTCAGATTACCCAACTCCTGTAAGAATTTACAAGCCAGATTCATTGGTCCATTTAAGATATTATGCAGTGTAATGGAAACTTCTAATAAACACTTCAGAACGCTTAGCAGTTGTCTTTTCAGTTATTTATTATAGTAGATCATATAAAACAGGAAAGGAAAGAGGAGGAGGAGGAGAAGAAGAAGAGAAGAAGACATCACTTTAGTGATGCCGAGAGTATGCGCACTCTGAGTTGTGTCTTAGAAATGTTATCTATTATACTCTGAAGATATTCGCTTACTGCTCGTGTCTGTATGTGATTGGCTCAAGGTTTTCTATGAAGCGTTGTTAAAGCATGCACCTGGTGTGCTCTGGGATGTGCAGGAACTCAGACACCCTGCTTATCACCAGCCAAGGCCACAGAAAGGCGATTACAGCATTGTAAAAACAACTTTTCTCAGTACACTAGGCCACTTGAGCTCAACACACAAACACAGAGAACAGGAATGTTCATTCACTAAATTTCCCTCACAGCAGAATCAACAAGGTCTCGTACAGGCTCGAACTTCCTCACAGCAAGATGGCTGCTCCACATTCCACATCTCGTACCTCAAACCTGCTATCCAAGGTCCCCTAGTCTCAGACACACCCACCCAAGAAACCCCTTCCCCAGACACTGAAGGTGAAGTGATCTACTAAGTCAAGATCCTCAATTCCTGCTGCAGACAGGGACAACTCGAGTACTTGGTCAACTGGGAAAGCTACGGCCTGGAGGAACAAAGTTAGGTCAGCTCCAGGGACATCTTAGACCCCCTGCTCACCCACAGCCAGCACTCTGAAAAACCTGCACCGAGAAAGCGAGCTCAACCAAGAAAGGAAGTTGCTCCCAGAGGGAGCTCCTCCAGGGGTGGGGGGGTTTCTGTTAGTAACAGCACTGAAAACCTGAGTTCAGGGTAGCCTCCAATTATCCCACCATCACCTTCCCTACATAAACTCAGCATTCACAAACTCACCTCATGAAGTATCATTCTGTGTCTCCTACCTGACTATACCGAACTGTTTGTTTTCCTGATTGACTTCCTGTTGAAGAACACTGTTTTGTTAGCTTTCAACCTCATTTTCTCATCTCTCCTGCATTGTCCTGTTTACTGATTCATTGACCTCTACCTGTTTCCTGACTACGATTCCTGCCTCATGATTTGGCTACAGCTGCAGTTTGCATTGCACCCGCTCGCACCTGCATCTGTAAGTGCCTGCACTCTGACAGTAGTAATATGGCTACGATACTGTGAATACTGCAGTAATACTGTGATCATACTATGGACTATGCTATAATAATATGGCTATAATATGAATCGAACCAAGGCTGTCATGGTACTCCACTAATACTGTAATAATACTGCAATATTGCTTTAATAGTACTGTGATGTGACAGTAATGCATTTGCAAACATATTGCAATAATAGTGCAATAACATACTATACTGGCAGCCATTAAGTGGCTCGGTGCGGTATGGTGGTGCAGTGGTTAGCACTGTCACCTCACAGCAAGAAGGTTCCAGGTTCAAACTGCAGGGCCAAGGGGGTGTTTTTGTGTGGAGTTTGCATATCTGTGTGGGTTTCCTCCCACAGTTCAAAGACATGCAGATTAGGTAAAATACCCAGGTTGCACAAGCCAGGATCAGGACATTTCGTCCAAAGCCTTTTTCATACGCACTGTCAATTATTTTATATGTGCGACAAGATTGAGATATAAACAGCCCATAATTAGTTTAAGGGAGTGCATTAAGCAGGTTTATAACTGCATGTCCTGAGATTTATATACCTAATAACCTATATGTACCTCCCACTGTCAGAGAGCAGTAGGAGATGGATGCAAGTGCAAAAGTAATGTTTATTAACAATAGTGAAAACACACAGGCAAACAATCCAAAATGGCAGGCAATCTTGTAAATGTGAAACTAGAAAAAGGTTGGGCAAACAGGCTAAATTAGGCAAAGACAAAAACAGAAAGTAAGAACAGGAAACAGGATCGGAAACCCAAGGAATCTACATGGGAGAATGCATGGTAATGCTTGGTAATGCATGCTGACATGGTGTAATACTTTGCACTGAACATGCGTTTTCTCAGTCTTTATACAAGTATGCTGATGCCTCTTGATCATGTGCAGGTGAGCCTCATTAACAGCGTGTGTGCAAGAGTATGGAGTGCGCACAGTACAGAGTGCACACAGCACAGAGTGCACCCGAGCAGACTCTTGCATGCGTGCTTATATAAAGACTGAGCAGACACGTTTTCTCATATCTGGATATCGTATCTCATATCTCGCACTTGCTAAAGATATCTGGCAAGTGCAAGTATCGATATTCTATGTAATTTGGTCTAATAAAAATGATCTCTCCCCACAAGCGGCCCCAGCCGAATGCGCCTAAAGTTGACATTCGCGGATTCCCATCATTTCCAGTTTCGTTTTCATTTTGCAAAAATGTTTTTGCTTCTGTCAGATTCCATTGAGAATTCCTCCTTTTTTCAAACAAACAAGTACCTGAACTATAAAATAATTGATAGTGTATATCAAAAAGGCTTTGGATGAAATGTATCAACTAGTGGACAAAATGTCTTAATTGTTGGACAAAATGGCATTGGACGAAATGGTTGTTGGCCGAAATGACCTGTATCCCACAAGCCAGTGCATACTTAGTGCCAGTCCCAAGGCTGGATAGATTGAGGAGGGTTGTGTCAGGAAGGGCATCCGGTGTAAAAATCATGATGATCCACTGTGGTGACCCATAACAGGAGCAACCGCAAGAAGAAGAAGAAGACTAGCAGTCATTAAATACTTTGTTACTTGAAAATATTACTCATGAAACACAACAGAAGGAGTAGAATAAAATATGGAAATTTTAGCTAGCAAAAGTAATGTTGAATGATCCAGTGGTGAGCATCGATTCTGGGAGGTGGGGCTTCAAGACAAGGAGTAAACAAATCAGTCTGGGGTTTTTGTACTTTGTAACTGCAAGAAACAAACTGTGACCATGAATCTCTTAAAATACAGTATAGTATGGTATAGTATAAAACACAGCTTCCTTTTTACATGACATTAAGTATTAAATACTGTTAAATATCCCAAACCATCCTAAGTTTTACTAGAGTGAAAGTTAAAGGAGTCACTTGAATTGGTACACACAAAACACACACACACACTCCTGGTTTGGTATTGGGTGTGAGTGATAAGACAGCAGAAAGACGGACAGGAAGCAGGTTTCTGTCTTGAAGTGGCTGATAAGAGTTTATGAAGTAGCTGTCACTCCAAAGTGCCCCCTGAGGGCCAGGCCACACATACACACACATAATTGGCTTTCTGGTTGTCGCCAAGAAACTCTGAGGCTTATGTGCAGATGTCAAATTGCACTTCAGCAAAAGAAGAATGAGAGTTTTTAGGTCGGCAGCTGTTTTCCTCAGGATATAGTTTAAATGCATTCCCTCTGTATTATGTATCATCTCAAAGAGCAAATCCAGCGGTCTTTTCTCCTCCTGTCATCACAACCCCTTGTTCAGGCACCATCTCTGTCACCAACAACTGATGAAATCACCGTCGTGAAAATTGCTGTTTATTTCTTAATTTTCATGTACAACCACTGATGGGTTTTCATTTGTCTGCACTGAAGAAAGTTGAATTGACAAAGTATGAGTGATCTAGAAATATAATCCTCTGCCGCCTAGGAGATTCTGCTTCACAGATCCAGGAGCAACAGTTACTGACTCAGACACAGCTGTTCAGAGATGTTTCAGAGTTTATTGAAAGATAAACATGAGTATACACCGATCGGCCATAAAATTAAAAACACAGACAGGTGAAGTGAATAACATTGATTATCTCATGACAGTGGCACCTGTCTTAGTCTTTGGGCCAGAAGTGAAATCGTTACCACTAGGAGGGACAAAGGGTATCATATCTTGTTTGAAAGCCCAAATTCTCAGCTTTCCGATGATGTATGATAGACATCTGAGAACAGTAGCTTTTAGGAGTTAAGCTAAAAAGGAAACAAAGTTCAGTCAAATTCGCAATGTGTGAAAATTTGTTCCAAAAAGTATCAACAGTTATAAATTGCCTAGAAAAATAAACTAAACATGTTTTCCTATGTTTTTTTTTATATGAGAAATCTATTTCTCAAATTGTTTATCATAATAGGTGAACTTATTGGAAAAAATTGTAGCGAAAATTGAAAAAAGTCAGTTTTTTTTCAAATCCAAAGTGTGTCAAACTCTCCTGCGTAGACCACGTTACCTTTTTTGCTAGGTGTTATACTTTTGCTAGGTGTTATACTTCATTTTAAAGAGCATTTTCTGGGCTTTCTATCGGTATATAGCACTTAAGAAAATGTTAAATTGTTCTCAAGATATAAGCAAAAAAACTAAACCCTACAGTTACAGAACCTGCCATCACCAATGCACAGTGAATGTTTCTCATTATTATCTTACAATCAAAAAGAGCTAAAATGCTATATTACATATTTTCAATGTTTTTTTAAGGGTGCTAGGTGTAACAAAAAATATCTATGACTACACACAAGGTCAGTGTAATAGTGTAATGCCTTAAGGTATGGGGAAAAAAATTATAGTACAGCTGCACATTTACACTGGAAATCCTTAAATACTCGAAATGAAAAAAAAAGACACCAATCAACCTTTAAACTGGAAGTTACAAAAGTGTAAAAAAAAACTGTATAGTGGCACCAATTAAGCAGTCAAGTATTATGCAATAAGCAAAAACATACAATATGAAACATCTGGAACATGTGTGTGTAAGTAGTACCTAATAATATAATCCTTATACCACTAAATTAAACATCATACAATAGAATATCTATGTAAGTAATCTTAAACTATGTTTCTGTCCTGCACCAATCAAAGTATTCAGAATGCTTAGCCAAATCATTAGTCCTAATCATCTGATCGATCACTGCTGTCAGAATCATATGTTACTACTTCATCAGAAGCATCTATGCTTTTGTTACCACATGATCTGGGATGACACAAGTCAGTGCACACCATCTTCTTTACAGCACACTGGCAACTAGGTAATTTGCAGTCTCTTTTGCAGGAGCAAGACAGAAAGTTAAGCACACCATCTGGTGCTGTTGGGACATCAAACCATTCTACTACTAGTTCCAAGTTACCTTGTACCACTTCACTGGACCAGCCATGATCCACAGGAGATGGTGTTTCAGGATTCTTTTCAAAGCACCTTTTCCATATTGCACTCTGATAGTTGGCCCTTAAGCCATGCTTTCTCAGAGAATCTGAACAAGGTGGGATTATGCACCTTTCTTGCATGAAGAGTGCATACCTAATCTCATTGACACTGGTCACAGTTGTCTTTGCATCATAAAGCTTGCATGTGAACTGCTCTAACTTTGCCAAGAGATTAGTAGTAGGTGTCCAGTCATTGCCAAGCATTTGGAACATGTCACAGAAATGTTTTTCTGAAGCAGTTTGATGGATGACAACTTTCCATGACCTGCAAAAGCACTCACAGTGTCACATCCAGTGTATGCATGCATTCCAAGAAGTGCTCTACAAATCTGGGAACCAATTGCAGCACTCAATTTCTTGATGTCTATGTAGCTTGTTCTGTTTTGGTTACCACTCTTCAACACCAGTCAACAGGCCAACTGTTCAGTGACTGCAAGACAAAGCACCAAGGCATCTGTGTTATCAGAAACAATGATGTCTTTGTAGCCATCTCTGGCTGCATGTGCTGCATGAAGTAGCATTTGGGTGTCTGCTTCTTCTTGTGCTGTTGTAAGGCTTTCGACTCTTGTCACATTTTCCCTGCTGAACCTAAAACACTCATCTTCTACTGTGGCATACATCACTTTGTCTTCAAGCTTCTGTCTAAGATTGTCTTTTTTCAATTCCTTTTGGAAAAATGCTGCCAGAATTTGTTTGTTGCCAACACTTTTGAGAAATGTTCTCCAATGCTTGATTTTGTGCCCAGGTGCAATTTGTTTTACTTGCTGTACACCCTGTACCTCCTCTCCTCACCTTGTTCTCTCCATTTGTTTGACCCTGTCCTGTATACATCAAATGCAATGTCCAACCTAGAACTATGAACACCTTCAGAAAGGGCAGCACACATCTGATTTGCTAATTCTGCAAACATTTTGCCATCATCTTTCAGTTTGTACAGTAAAGCCATGCCATCAATAATGCAAGCTGATTTTGTGGGCAGCTTGTCCAAAGTGCATGGGTTCTTAAGAAGTTGCTTGGCAAGGGTAGATTTGCAAGTTTCTCATTTCACCATCAGGTGTTGCGAGAGCCCATGGAAGTGGTCCTAATGGGTAGCATAACACCTCTTTTTAGGCTTATTTGCCTGCTTTCAGCCACCAATATCATTTGCATGAAGATCTTGTTGTCTGCTTGTAAAAGGATTTGTTTTGCCCTTGTCCTGCAAGTTTTTTCCTTCTCCAGCGACATGAATGTCTTTTAGCTTCTGCTTTTACATAGGAGCATGAAATTCCTTTACTGGAGGTGTGCTTTTGATCCTCTCAGCAAAAAACTTTGTTCTGAGGCAGATTAGCACCTACTAGCTGGCCGTTTTAGCAGGTAAGCCACCTATTTTAGCACATGAAAGGCTGGCCATTAGCCACAAAAGGCAGGTGGCTGCTTAATCCAGGTGTCCAAAATACATGTAAAAATGGTCGGGGGGAATCAGACTGGCTGTTATAAACAGGTGGCTGCTTAAACCAGGTGACCGCTCAGGCAGGTTTGACTGTAGTCCTACACAAGGGGCAGCTAGTTTACTACACCCTTACATGAAAGGTTGTCATTGATATTGTGTTGGATTTATAACTCAAAACGATGGGTTTCATTTTTAGCTCTTTTTGATTGCAAGATACAAAGTGAGAAACATTTGTTGTCACACAGGTTCTGTCACTGTAGGGCTATATAGTTTTGCTTATATCATTATAATAAATTAGCATTATTTTAAGTGCTATACATCAATAGAAAGCCAAGAAATTGCCCTTTAAAACTAAGAATAACACTTTGCAAAAAACATATGGTCTATGCAGGAGAGTTGCAACACTATGGATTTAAAAAAAAAAAAAAAAAAGGACTTTTTCTTTGGGCGGCACAGTGGTGTAGTGGTTAGCGCTGTTGCCTCACAGCAAGAAGGTCCGGGTTCGATCCCCATGGCCGGCGAGGACCTTTCTGTGCGGAGTTTGCATGTTCTCCCCGTGCCCGCATGGGTTTCCTCCGGGTGGTCCGGTTTCCCCCACAGTCCAAAGACATGCAGGTTAGGTTAACTGGTGGCTCTAAATTGACCGTAGGTGTGAATGTGTGTTTGTGTGAATGGTTGTTTGTCTCTATATGTCAGCCCTGCGATGATCCGGTGACTTGTCCAGGGTGTACCCCGCCTCTCACCCATAGTTAGCTGGGATAGGCTCCAGCTTGCCCATGACCCTTCACAGGATAAATGGTTATGAATAATGAATGGATGGATGTATTATGATGAAGAATTTTCAGTGCCAAGTTCCAATTTCTACACCCTTGAATACTGTATAATTCTAACACAATGTTAGAATTTTCATTGGAAAGCATTATTAGAAGTTCTTAAGACCATACTGAAATTAAACTTTGTGTTGAAGGTCAACATCAGTGCAAGTTTTTTCCAATCTTTCTTCATCATCATCTTCTTCTTCTGCCAGCTGTTCCTGTTAGGGGTTGCCACAGCGGATAATGTCCGTCCAGCTCCTCCTGTCCTCTGTATGTCTTTCTGTAGTATCAACCGTCCTCATGTCCTCCTTCACCACATCCATAAATCTCATCTTTGGTCTTCCTCTTTTCCTTCTACCAGACAACTCCATCTCCAGTATTCCTTTCCCAATATACCCTGGATCTCTCCTTTGTATGTATCCAAACCATCTCAGTCTCACCTCTCTCACTTTATCTCTCAGCCGTCCAACATGTCCTGTCCCTCTAATATACTCATTTCTAATCCTGTCCAACTTTGTCACTCCCAATGAAAATCTCAGCATCTTCAACTCCGCAACCTCCAGTTCAGCCTCCTGTCTTTTTGTTAGTGCCACTGTCTCCAAACCGTACAACATCGCTACTCTTACTCCTGTCTTGTACACTTTCCCTTTCACTCTTGCTGGAACCCTTCGGTCGCAAATCACTCCTGACACTCTTCTCCATCCATTCCAACCTGCTTACTCTCTCTTCTTCACTTCTCCTCCACGCTCACCATTGCTGTGTACAGTTTACCCCAGATATTTGAACTCATCTGCTTCGACCACCTCTATTCCTTGTAGCCGTACCATTCCACTGTCCTCACTCTCATTCACGCACATGTACTCCATCTTACTCCTACTGCCTTCCATTCCCCTTCTCTCTAGCGCATACATCCATGTCTCTTCCACTTGTCTCTGTTCTCATGACAGATCACAATATCACTTTATTATCTTTATTCATCTTTAAAAAATGCATTAGAATATACAAATCATGCTTCATAGGTTATTATACAGTATCTGCAATAACTTGGATATGAGAATTGATTTAACAAATTAATTTCAGTGAAGACTTTTATTGTACTGTGATAAAACAAGGAGCAGTCGTACTTTCACATAACAGTTGAATGAAAATATTAAGGTGAAGTTGTCAGGGTGTGGCTTTACAGCCAATGAAACTGTATATGAAATGCTGTGGAGATGCTTCCTTTGAAAGCTGAGCTAAACGACTCATGGGCATCGTCAAAACATAATGTCAGTAACGAACAAAACCCTGGAAACATTGAATCTTTCAGTATCATAATAATTACATAATATTGTTTTAAGGATGTTAACTTTCCAGTGATATCCAATATTATTCTATCCACATTGACTGGATATGAGCAATCGCGCACTCTGATTGGCTACTCTACTGCTAGGATATCAGCTCATATACCGTGAGTAGA
>JAODOF010000008.1:47693953-47704631 GCA_027576175.1 Sciades proops | reverse complement strand
TAATTCTTCTTGGTAAATCTGAAAAATAAAAAGAATTGATTAATTATTTCAAAAGTTATTCAAGTTTAGGTGATGAATGCTTTTTTTTGTGTCACCCTGTACTAAACACTAAATTACAAGCATTTTATCAAAAACTCAGAAATTGCTAGGGTATGAGAAGAGATGTTTCTTAAGGTTCCGTTTAAACATTATTATGGAAGTAAAATTTTTCAGGGGAAGGGGAAGATCATTCCATACATTGACACATTTATATTGCACACTCATTTGAGCCATAGACATTCTAAATAGGGGAATGTGTAATTGAGTGCTTTGTCGAGTTTGATATTGGTGAAACTGTGAATTAATATTAAAAAAAGTTTTCGAACTTATCAGGAAAATTGTTAAGAAATTGAGCTGTGAAAAGAGCGAGTTGAACTCTATTAAAGCATATTGTGCCTCTGTAAAGAGCATTGAACTGCCACTGTGTATGAAATGCGCTATATAAATAAACTTGCCTTGCCTATTAATATCTAAAATATTTAAAATTTGAAACTGTTTAAACAATGGTCAAGAGTGGGTGTACAATCTGGAACCAGTAGCATGGTTGAATAAAACAAACAGAGAAAAATTGCTAGCATCTTTCCAGGTTGTTGAATATCCATTATTATGTTCTGATGATGATGATGATGATTCCTCTGACACTAGTAGGAGTTTATTTTTCAAAAAAGTGACTTGTATATAAATGTTACAATGTAAAATCTTTACTGTTACACTGAACAAATAACCACAAGAACTTACATGTTCCATTTAAAGAACAAACATAAATGACATAAAGGCTCCAGCCTTAACACAGAAGATGAAACAGAAAACAGATATTTTTGTGATGTTTTTTTTTTGGTCAGACATTATGATTCTATTTAAAACTGCCATGGAAATTATTAAAGTGGAAATTTGAAACATGGCCTAGTGGTTTGATTCCAAAATATTGCAATATAATGTCAATTAAAATCTGAAGAAACTTTTCAAAATAAGAGTAACCCTTTTCAGCCTTTTCTCTTGCTTCCTCTTCATGTTGCTCAGTTTTCTTCTTTTTCTCTCTCTCAAATTCTTCTCCTTCAAACTTCACCCTCAGCACTTCTATCTCCTTCTGTCTCTGTGCCTCATTCTCTTTCAGGATCCGTTGTTTCTCTGCTTCTATCGCTCTCTCGGCTTCCTGAAGCATCGCTGTAGTGTAATGTTCTCCACCATTTACAGTGACCAGCTTATCAATCTGGTCCAGGAGCTGGATGACTTGTTCTGGATTTTGATCTTCGTTATTGAACACATGGTATCCACCTTTGCATTTCCTGATGAAATTCAAAAGCTTTGTATTGTTGCGTATAAATTGATGAATATTTTTCCCCTTCAGTTGATCTCCGTGAGTGAAGAGAGCCATAGTGTAGCTGGATGACTTTTCTCCGAAAATTGCTTGAAACAGCTCAACTGTTTTTTCTTCTTCTTCTGTAAATCTACCTATTTTAATCACAACTAAAAAGACATGAGGTCCTGGAGCAGAGAATGGAATGCACAGTTTAATCCGACTGACCACCTCGTCTGCAGATAACTGAGTGTCAAACAGGCCTGGAGAGTCAATAACAAACACCTTTCTGCCATGTACACTTGCACTGGCTTTCTCACACTGCGTGGTAACAGAAGAAGAGGAGATCTCTGATTCAAAAGCCTTTTTTCCAAAGATGGTGTTTCCTGTTGCACTTTTGCCCACGCCTGTCTTTCCGATAAGCAGGATCCGAAGCTCATTGTTGAATTCTGTTACTGTTAGAACATAAAATTAATTTCATGTCTTATAGCACTTCTGGGATATTTTTGCAAATGTTAATATACAGTACATACCTTGTTCACTTGAAGGGTTGCTCTCTTCTTCAAAAATCTGTGGGAAAAGGCATTTAGTGTGGTCTATGTTACATGCACAAATATACCAATACAATGTACAAAAATTATCTAATAATTGACCTCCTCGGTGTCATCCAGGAGCATATACAGTAATTATTTGATGTAGGTGCATATGTGGGGGCAAATATCTCCATGGGTAGTTCACTTATGCTGTATTCATCTCTCTACAAATGCTAACCCATGGTCAGCAAGCAGTCAAAACTTCACATTAGCTAATTATACTGTAGCTATAATGAAATTCTTCTCTGTGAATATTATAGCTTGGATATGGTTTATGCTGGAGAAAGTATGCAATCATTTTCTTCATGAAAAATCAATCATTGAAGCATTCAGCATCCAATAACTGCTGTATGTTATTTAATATCATGGTTTTTTTTTCTACCTTTCACTTTTGTCATCCTCTAGGCCAGGGCTTTTCAAAGTGTGGGGCGCGCCTCCCCTAGGGGGCGCCAGAGTTCTTCAGGGGGGAGGGGCGCAACGTGAGGAAAAATAAAAGGGGTTGTGGTGATATGAGGCGTTAAAAAAGAAAAATGTATTAAATGTGTTTTTTTAAAGCACATATTTAAAATGTGTAAAAAAGAATGTTTTTAGCACATTTAAAATGTGTAAAACAAGATGTTTTAAAAAAGCACAATGTTTAAAATGTGTAAAACAAGATGTTTTTTAAAAAAAGCACAGATGTTTAAAATGTGTAAAAAAAACGTTTTAAAAATGCTCATATGTTTTAAATGTGTAAAAAAAAAGATGTTTTCAAAAAGCACAGATGTTTAAAATGTGTAAAAGAAAATTTTTTTAAAAAAGTGTACAACAACCATTTTTTTTTAAATACGAACGGAACATTAAGTATTAGCAGCAACAACAAAAATTGCGCTGTTGTTTATTTGCTCTCTGAGGGGGGGCTGACTCTCCCACACTTTGAAAACCCCTGGGCTAGTTAATTGGTCACAGGCTTTTGTTACACCATGTAACGAAGGAACAACAAAATACATGAAAACAGACAAGATATCACTACAATACATTAAGGGGGGTGTACAAAAAGAAATAATATACAGAATCATAGTTATAAAAGTAGTGGATGGCAGTACAGAAAGGAGATAGTTATAAGATGAAGAAAAGTGACTCAGACAGAAAACACACCTCTTCCCCAGGGTGACAGAGACAGGGAAGAGGTGAAGGGGGCGGGGCAATATGAATAAGGAAAAAGGAAATATTAGAGGGGGGTAGAAGGAGGGGGCAGGAAGCTCCATAGGCACCCAGAAGACAAAAAAGAAGAAAAAAAAAATACTGTATGTACATGCATGGTGTGTTAAAATAAAAACATCTTTGTGTAATTATAAATACTAGAGTAAATGTAGTCTATACAAAATGCATACTGTTACACTCACCCCCTAGAATTACACAAAGATTAAAAAAAAACATGTCAAAGATAACAATACCTATGAATTCTGTCCAACAGCCATTACAAATAACAGTGCGGCAGCTACCTAGAAAGGTCAGGTGTGAACCGGGGTTGATCAAGTCCCAGAACACCCACTGGGTAGGCAAGGTGCCATATACACCTCAGCAGTAAGGCTAAGACTAACCAGACTATGACAGGTAAGCAAGAACTGTGTCATTACACACAATAGAACAGATCACACACAGAAAACAGGCTCTATAAAGCCATGAACCACAGCAAAAGCTGTAAGATAATTAAGTTAAAAAAAATAAAAAATACTCACATACCCATACACTATATGTGAATGACATGACCTAAGGCCTCATCCCCACCCAGGATAGTCTGTTACTGAATCATAGACTCTATCAGTCTACACATAGACCTAATAACTCTACCAAACCTAGATGTAGGAAGGGGAGGTAAGTGGTCAGTGCAGTGAGTGTCAGTGTTGTGTGGGGGGTTGGGAAGGGTAACGGGCGTGACATGTTCTGCAACACCACCAGGGTCCACCACACCACCAGCAGAGGCATCTGAGACGTCTTCAGGAGACACATCCGAATTGTGGGACCCAGGACCAGCCACATCAGATCCGTCAAATTCATCCCGCACCGCAGACTGCTTAGCAACCCAAGAGGAGGTGCGGTCTGCAACAGAGTCATCCTGACATGACAGGTCAGCAACAGTAGGGTGCAGGGCATCCTCAGAGGAGAGGGCTTCAGAGGGTGAGCTTCGGACAGAGATGCACTCGAGCTGACACATTCAGCTGCTTCGCTCGAAGTGACATCTGCAGCAACACTGAGTGGCAAAAAGTAAACAGGAAGCAGGAGGTTTCTGTGTAACACTCTCTGGTTACCGTCGCTGTCCTCAACTTTGTAGACGTGGAGACTGGGCTTTGAGGCTACCACAGTGTACACATCTGGCTCCCATTTATCAATGAGCTTGCACTTCCCTCTGCACCCTTTGTTGGCAACAAGGACACGGTCACCAATGGAAAGCGCCAGCCCCTTGGCCCTCCTGTCGTATTGCTCAGCCTGGTGCCTCTGTTCGAGCCTGGAGTTCTTCTGAGCGGCTTGCATGGCAGACTGGAGATCACTGGCCAGGGACTTCACGTAGGCGTCATAGTCTGCAACCCTCTCATCACGGCTCACGTTCCTGAACATCAGGTCAACAGGCAGCCTTGGGACCCTGCCAAACATCAAATAAAATGGCGCAAACCCAGTCGTCTCATGTACTGTGCAATTATACACGAACGTCATGGTCTGGATCAACTGAGGCCACTTCTGTTTGGACTGAGGAGGCAAGGACCACAGCATGTTTCCCAGCGTCCGGTTAAATCTCTCTGTACCACCGTTGCCCATTGGATGGTAAGGAGAAGTGTGAGACTTCTGCACACCAGCCAGCTCCATAAGCTCCGCAATGAGCTCACTCTCAAACGAAGCTCCCTGGTCTGAGTGCAAGCGGATGGGAAAGCCGTACACACAGAAAAAGTTGTCCCAGAGCTTCTTCGCTACCCTCTTTGCCATCTGGTCTTGACAGGGGAATGCGTGGGCCAGCTTTGTAAAGTGGTCAGTGACGACCAAGACATCCACGGACTTGTTGTTCTTGTCCTCGGCAGACCAGAAATCAATGCAGACGAGCTCCAGAGTGGTGGATGTTTTGACGCTCTGCAGGGGTGCTCTGGCTGCTGGCTCAGGGGTTTTGCTGAGGACACATCTCACACAGTTTCTGACATGACTCCTAACATCCTTCTCCATGTTGTACCAGAAAAACCTCTGACGAGCAAGGGAGAGTGTGCGAGGTTGACCCTGGTGACCGGCCAAGTCATGCACACCAGCCAATGCATCAGCTTTCAGAGAGTCAGGCACAACATACTGGAACCTCTTGGTGTTGGTGAGGGGGTCTTTGGAAACTCTGTAGAGAATGCCATCTCTGAGCTGGAACCTTTGCCATTGCCGCAGCATCTTCAAGGCCAGATGATTCTCTTGAGCACGCTCACGCCTTGACGGTCTCAGTTTCCGGTCAACATAGAAAATCACTCTCGAAATGGCAGCGTCCTGTAGCTGGTGGGCTCTCAGCTCATCTGTTGACCATGTGTGGAGTGTGTCCTGGCCACAATTCCCCAAGCTCGTCAGGTGGTCACCGAGGGAAATGGCCCGCTGCTGAGCCCCATGTTCCCAAATGTCCTGCGTGTCCAAAGCAGCTGATACATCATCACCCGACATGGAGAGGGGTCGAACAACACTGAGGGAGGAGTCGGTCATGGTCTGAGGATTACAGGTGAGGCGGAACATGTCCTGAACGCAGCGATTGTCAACGTCCGAGGCTTGCTGCAGCAAATCTAAGTAGGGCTCAGACAAGAGCTGCTGACTGACTGGCTTCACAAAGGGGTCACGACTCAAAGCATCAGCCACCACGTTCTTCATCCCAGGAACATGTTTGATGTCAAAAGTGTACGGCGCCAGCTTGGAGACCCACCGCTGCTCACATGCATCCAACTTTGGCTTTGTCAGAATGTACGTGAGAGGGTTGTTGTCCGTCCAGACAGTGAAGGTGTGACCCTTGAGCCAGTGACTAAACTTATCGCACACAGCCCACTTTAAAGCCAAAAACTCAAGCCGATGTGCTGGATAGTTAGCCTGGCTCCGGCTGAGGGACTTACTGACCAACGCTATAGGCCTGGCTTTCTCTTCACCCTCTGGAACTTGAGACAAAACGGCTCTTAAGCCATCGAGGGAGGCGTCCGTGCACAGGATGAATGGTTTGTTGAAGTTCGGATGGGCTAGAACTACACTGGTCATCAGCGCCCTCTTGAGGTCCTCAAAAGCTTCAACACAGGCTGGAGTCCAGTCTCCCGGAGTCAACTCACGGTAGGTGCCAGGTCTCCTGAGCTTCCCGTTATGCCTACCTCTACATTTCTGGCCAGCAGTCAGCGCAAACAGTGGCTTGGCGATGGATGAACAGCCAGGGATGAAATGCTGGTAATACATCACCATTCCCAGGAAGGAGCGAACTCTCTTCTGAGAAGGCGTGCACCCATCCTCCATCATCAGGTCTCGTGTGGTGAAGCTGGAGATGACATCAACCTTTTCCTGATCAACAGACACGCCAGCCACATTCACGACATGCCCCAGAAACTTCACAGACTTGCGCAAAAAGTGGCATTTCTTCTGGGAGAGCTTCAGGTTGTGTGCCCTCAACCTGGTGAAGATAACCTTAAGACGCCACAGGGCCTCAGTCTCAGATGGAGCAAAGACGAGGAGATCATCTAAATAGCATAAAAGGGTGGAAAAATTGAGGTCACCAAAAATGCTCAACATCATGCGCATGAATGATGCAGGACTGTTACACAGACCTTGAGGGAGCCTGTTGTACTCGTAAAGTCCGAGCGGTGTCGTGAAGGCTGTGTACTTCTTGTCAGACTCATGGAGGGGGATGTTATAAAACCCAGATGTCAAATCCATGGTGCTGAACAAAGCATTTCCACCAAGGGCAGCGAGACAGTCAGATTGGTGTGGCAAGGGATGTGCATCCTTCACAGTTTTAGCATTAAGCCAGCGAAAGTCTGTGCATATCCTGAGATCCCCATTCTTCTTCCAGACCATCACTAAGGGCGAGGCGTACTCACTGATGGACTTTCTGATTATTCCCTTCTCCTCCATTTCACTCAGGACCTCCATCAGCTTGTGGTAGTGAGCAGGGGGAATACGGCGATAAGGAAGCCGGAACGGGCGATCATCAGTGAGGTGGATGCGGTGCACAAAATCTCTCGCCTCTCCACAGTCGAGCTTGTCCTTTGAAAAGACGTCATGAAATCCGGAAAGCAGCTCAGCCAGCCTGGACTTCCACTCATCCAAAACCTCACACGCATCAATGTCGACATCTCCAAGGCCACAAGCATCCAGACACTGCTTCGGAGAGTGCAATGGTGGTTGAGTGTCTGTGTGGAGCTGCACAATGCTGTTACAGGCAAGGCCCTGAGTCAATGGCAGATCCTCCACGGCCAGGCACGGTGAAACATCAGCCAGCTTTGTATTGCGGCGCAGCCTCACAGGATACTCAGTAGGGTTCAAAATTCTCATGGGAATCCAGTGGTCTCCCCACATTGGCGTGATGACTCTCCCCACCAGAATGTTCTTGGGACCAGAGCGTGCTGCGGTGGGCTCCACTATCACAGTACTGCCAGGCGACACAGTGACATGGCTTGGTAGCTTGCCCCACACCAGGTACTCCTGTTTTGGTAACAGAGTGATGGCTTGCCTCAGCTTAACTGTGCCAATTGGACCCACTGATTCTGGACCTGCCCAGCGAGAAACACACGTGAGGAGCTCCAAAACCTGCTCGCACTCAGGGCTGGAGCTACTGGAGGTGACAATGTCCCAGTACTTCTTTTCAGACTTCATTCTATTGAGGAGGGGCTTTAAGACATTAGTACCAATGATAAACTCATCACGCTGGCCGGATATTACAAAAGTGGGCACAAGGAACTTTGATCTAGATACTTCAATCTCCAGCTCGTATATGCACTTAGGGCATGTGGATAAACCGCCACATCCAATGAGAACAACATTACTGGGGACTGGCTGTGGACAAGGGAGGACTCCAGATGCTCTCAGTCTCATTTCACCCTCCTCACTCAGTGTACATGACATGGAGCCGGAATCCAGCATGCCCTTCAATGAAACGATGCCACTGACCACGACTGGTGTGTTAAACAAATCACTGGCGCCCTCAAGCCACTGAGAATTGAGATAAATGGCCACAGTGTTGGCTGGCAAAAGAGTGCAACTATTTACATAAACAGATTCAAAGTCACTGTCTCTGAGGGTTTCAGCAGAGGATCCCATGGTTCCCCTCTCACTACATGGGCTATCTAGTTTGACTGTGTGGCTGAGACATGGCCAGTACCAACCTGAGGCTGACGTGCTGTTGGACATCCACTCTTGACATGTCCAGGCTGCAGACAGTGATGGCAAAGCCGGTCCATTTTGCAGTGGCTGAACGTGGAGTGCTGCATTGCGCCACAAACTCTGCATGGCTGGCGTGTCTCACCTTGTGGGACCCGACTCCGCTGAACTGGCATGGTGCGCGGGGACATGGAGGCAGTGCACAGTGAAAGGACTTTGTCCAAAATGCTCACCACATGAGACAGGCTTGGTTCAGCTGCTGGAGACCTGGACAGCTGGGCAGACTCAGACATGACGGGGCCACAAGACTGGAGCATCTGAGGGGCCATAGCTGGGGGTTGTGGCTCACTATGCTGGACAGTGGACTGAGTGAGCGGACGCACACTGTCTGTAGACGCTGGAAAAGGAGGCTGATGAACCACGCCCCCATTCCTCTTCAACTCTCTCTGACATGCATCTAGCCTCTCCTGAATCTCCGACGGCGTCCACTTCTCTGCTGGCTTGAACGAGAGAGACACAGCAAGACTGGGGTCTGGACAGTGGGATACAAACATTGTTACTACCTCTGCTCCAGGATCCTCCAAAACTCGCTGCTGTCGACGCAGACACTCCTCTGCCACATCGATAGCCTTATTAAGACGAATCCAGTACTCCATAGCAGACTCACCGTGGTGTGGAACAGAGTTGTAAAAGTCTCTCATCGGCATGTTAGAGTATGTCAGCTCACTAAAGTTCCTCTTTAAGATGTCAAACATGACAGACAAGGTGCCACCAGAGGCCAGTCCAGAGCTGCACTGAAGGGAGACCCTCACCACATCCCTTGCCTTGCCTAGGAGACGACTCATGACAAAGTCAAACTTCTCCTGCTCTGTGCGGCCCAAGTGACGGAGGTGGCTCATCACTACATCCTCCCACTCATCAACTGAAAACTTATCCGTGTGGTCACCTCTGAAAAAGGGAGGGAGTCTGGCATCTGACTGGACAGTCACACTAACTCTTGAGGCATCTGCTGCTGCCAGGGATGGTGAAGAGTGGCTGGTGTGTGGCTGACCACTGGCCTGATGCAGTGTGTGTATACTGGCAGTAATGTTATCACTTATCTGTCTAGCTAAATCAGACATGACAATGCCCAGCATATCTGCACTGATGACCTGTGTGTTGGGCACAGGGGCTGTACATGCTGCTGGTGTAGACATATGGTCTGCACATGAAACTAGTGTAGACATAGGGGCTGCATGTGTCACTGCTGTAGACATAGGGCCTGCATGTGTCACGGGTGTAGACATAGGGGCTGCATGTGTCACGGGTGTAGACATAGGGGCTGAACATGTCACTGGTATGGCTCGACTTGTGCGGGGCCTGCAGACAGTATCTCTCAGTGGGGTGGAAGTAGCCACTGGACCTCTAACCAAGTCATCTAGTCCCACACTACTAACTACCCTCCCTCTACCATGACTGTGCACCCCTAAAGGGCGAGCTCTCCCAAAACCAGCTGGACGTGACCTGTCCCTAAGCATGCAGGGCCCAGCTGCATCAACTGAGTCCCTATCAGGGCTATCACCTCGTTCTGCCATCATATAGCAATAATCAACTTAAAACTCAATGTACTTACAGGACAAACCAAAAATCTCAATGTCAGTGAAAATCTAAATACTCACTATCCCAGCTCAGTGTACTTTAAACTAAACCTGCTGAGCTCTAAATGCCAAAACCTAAAATGTCACTAGAATGAAACATACAGATCTAAACTTAAACAGTATTAGAAGTGACATTAATTGCAGTAGCATTTAACTAGAAAAAGAAAATATTTACAGTAATACAGAGGCTCTAGTCACTACCCTGCATTCCAGATCCTATGCACTATACAGAGTACCTCACACACACACACACACACGCAAACTCAGAACGGCCCCCTGCGTGAAGACTGGGGGGGCAGCAGTCCGGCGACCAAGCAGGCGTTGATCTAGCAGTCACAGAGTCACGGCACCAAGTGTAACCGGTTGTTTATTGCTCTGCGTTGTGATTGGTCCGGGGTGGGTATAAAAAGTGACGCCGACACAGCTGATTCCTTTCACGCCCGTTACTGCAAAACCAACATGTACACACACAGCATGGGTGTATCATTTAATTCAAACCCAGTAGGCCTGCCTTATTGTAATGCCAAGAATGAGGTCAAGTCTGCTCTGATGATATTTATTGATTCCCTGTTGTGATTTGAAGAACTTGTTTTGTCTGGTCTTTGCCAGTTTTCTGGAAAGTAACATGGGAAATCAGTGTATGGGGAAGGAATAGTAGAAAGGAAAGCAATGGAGAGAGATGGATGTTATTCCAGGTGGATTGTGAAGGAAAGGGGGATAAAAGTTATGAAGTGGTAGAAATTGTGGTGGCACCAATGTAAGAAGGAGTT
>JAODOF010000008.1:47258552-47269686 GCA_027576175.1 Sciades proops | reverse complement strand
ATTTATGCCATAAACTCTTCAGCTCAATCCCACATAATGATTTATTTTGTTTATTTTTAAAAACCTTATTAATTAAATAAAAAACGGCAGGCATTTCCCGGTATCTGCAATACTAAAACTATTTTTTCTGGATGCGGGGGCACCAGGTGCACACCCCCTTAAATCCATGCCAGAAGTTGTATGAGTTATAATCCGTAGGCTTTGCGAAAGAGAAAAGTCTTTAGTCGAGATTTAAATGCTTCAGGTGCAGTGGCTTGTTTAAGATAAGATGGAAGGCTGTTCCATAGCTTTGGAGCAGCGGCACTAAATGCTTGGTCACCATACATGGAAAGTCTAGTTTTGGGAATTATTAAATTGTTACTAGATGCAGACTGTAGAGCATGTGCTGGCTTGTATTCATGTAGAAGATCCATGATGTAATCAGGAGCAATGCTATTTATAGCTTTGTATGTTGTTAACAAGATTTTATATAAAATCCTTTCTTCTACTGGCAGCTAGTGAAACTGTCTTAAGACTGGTGTAATATGTTGGGATTTCTTGGTTCTTGAGATGATTTGGGCTGCTGTATTCTGTAGATGCTCTAGTTTCTTGATCTCTGTTGTCGGGAGGCCTTAGGGAATGGCACTGCAGTAGTCGACCTTTGATGAAATTAACGCATGGACTAAATGTTCACGTTCATGATCAGAAAGGTATTTTCTGATTCTCTCAGTGGTCGTTAGGGACTGGTACACTGACTGACATACTATATTGACATGAGTCTTAAATGTTAGATGACGGTTAGGTATGATACCAAGGTCTCTAACCCCCAAGTGGGTTTGATCTTTAGATTGCCTATCGTCAGAAATTCTACATTGGTGGGCAAATTAAAAAACCGGGAAGTAAAATGAATAACCTCAATCTCTGACAGATTACAAACCGACATACTTTGCTTCATCCATTCCATATTTTGGTTTAGATACTTTAGAAACAACTCAGGATGCTGTGAGGCAAGTGTCTGATGATTTAAATTGGTCACTATAAGCTTCTCTGGAGCTCCAGTACAATACTAAAACAGGAAACCCAAGCCATCAGACATGTCTTGGTTGATGGATTATATTTTGCGTCAAGTGAGGAAGTTGTGTATATTTCATTAAAGGGCACCGGGTCGAGGACATGCTCTATATGTCCTCAGATAAAATAAAGCCCATGGGTTGTGACCGAGCAGCGTCCTCTGACCACCAGTGAGATGAGATCGTGAGCTGCGATTCAGCATAGGCGTGTGTATCACAGACATAGAGCGGCTTATGAAACACCACACAAGGAGACGAAGGAAACAAAAACCCACTTTCACACTCCGTTGAGTATTCACACTCGCCCCAGGTGCATTTTGTCAGTCACTCCTCATCATGGACTCCTGTAAGTGTTAGATTGTAGGGTTTTGGACGCGCTTGGGTTTTTATCTCTGTGTGAAGGAAATGGCTCAAACACAAAGCCGTCTCTATTTCTCACTCTCTTTTTTCTCACTTTCTTTCTTGGTCCACAGTCCAAAGCCAGAACCTGGTGACAGACAACATCTCGGTGGTGGAGGGGGAAACGGCCACAATCAGCTGTCGAATCAAAAATAATGACGACTCTGTCATCCAGCTCCTGAACCCCAACAGACAGACCATCTACTTCAGAGATGTCAGACGTAAGTAGGGATGCTCTCTCAGTTGGACCAAAACACACACACACACACACCCTAGTCCTCTATGTCTCTCTGAGAGACGGGCTCCATTTCTAGGAAAGGGGCCCTGAAAGCATCAGACTTATTCAGTATGTTTTTTGAGGGCAGCTAATAGAGCGTCGCAGCTGTGTGCCAAGGGCATGTTGTTCTCCATGGCCTGCCTTGATCTGCTGTGATCTGGCTCACAACTCTCCAGCACTCAGCCCAGCTGCACTTGTTTCATCAGAGCTGAGGCTGCCACGCCATCTCTTTTTCCTCGGAGGCAAAATTACCCCACATGAGCCTCAGCAATGGGTTCTTTCAGAGATTTGGAATAAGAGGCATATTAAAGTAGCACAAAATCCATTCAAGTTCAGTCAGGCTCAATCAGGCATTCAGTCTGCAGTGTTTTTTTTTTTTTGAGGATAACACTTACTTCTCTCTCTCCTTATCCTCACATGGATGAATGCTTCCAGTCTGCACTCTTATAAGTGCAGCTTCCATTTTTTTCCTTTCTTCTTCTTCTTCTTCTTTTTGAAGAGATTTCTTTTTTAAACTCACGTCTCAGTAACAATCCCTCCATTCGTGGAGGTGGTGCCAGACTGAGTCATTGTACCCACGTTCCAGCTCGGTCTGTGTGAGAAGAGAAGAAAAAGAAGGAGAGGCTAATAATCACACCCTCAATCGGTAAATTCTTCATGTGGATCGTACGTCTGTTCGGCTGTCAGTTCGTCTCTGGGCTTCGAATCATTAGAGGAGCTCGGAATCCATGCCATGCAGCGCCGAGAAGGCCGTCATTATTGCTCGACGCCTTAATAAAAGTTTGATGGGCTCCTCTCCAAATCGCCGTGACCGGTAATCAAAATTGATTGCTGCCATTTCAAAGGAATGGCATGTCTCCCCAAGGCCTGGTGGATTAAACCTCAGAAAACAATACAAATTAGATGCGGAAGAAGAGCAGACTGAAGAAAATCAGAGCGGGGGAGAAAGGGGGAGGGAGCGAGAAAGGGGGCGAGAAAATGAGAGAAAGAGGGAAGGGGTCAAGGGAGAGTGGGAACAGAGGGCAAGGGAGTATGAGAGGAAAGGGGTGGGAGAATAACAGAGAAATGGGAGAGTGAAAGGGAAGGGGTCAAAGGAGAGTGGGAAAACAGCGTAAGGGAGTGTGAGAAAGAAGGGGTCGAGAGAGAGTGAAGAGGTGGCAGTATGAGACAGGATGAATGAGTATGAGAGAGAAGGGATACCGTAAAAGAAAGAAGGGGTGAGACGGAAGAGAGAGACAGTGAGAGAGACGAGGTGGCAGACATCAAGAGAGAATGAAGTGAGAGAAAAGGTGGTGAGAGACAGCGAGCAAAAAAAGAGGTGTGAGGGGGAGAGAGAGAGAGAAGCAGGTGAGAGACAGCAAAAAAGCAGGCGAGAGAAAAGGGACAAGAGACGGTGAGCGAGAAGAGGCAAGAGATAAGAAGTGAAAGAGAAGGGAGTGAGCGAAAGGTGGGTTAGGAACAGGAAAGAAAGTAAGGGTGAGAGACTGAGAAAAGAGGTGAAGGAGATTGAGAGAGAAGCGGGTGAAAGATCACCTCAGCAGCCATCGGCTATTTCCTCACAAAAAGAAGTTGCTCTCGTCTCTCGTTCTCTCTGGGAATTCCTTTCTTCCTCATTGTGTTTACAGCCAGCATCATTTCAGTTGCAGGCCTCGCCTCAGCTAGATGGATTGCAAAAAAATGAAAGAAGTCCTTTTTTTCGTTCTTTTTTTTTTCCCCAAGCTGTTTCATCAGCACACACTCCTTTGCTTTCTGATAACACAAAAGCAAGCTGTGGATGTGTTTGTGTCTTTAGGCTACGGAATGTTATGAATCGAAAGGATTGAAGAATAAATACAATCAAATTGACCACAGCAAATGAAGGAGAACGCATTAGCTCAGAAAGGCCACGATTTTGGTTGAAATTCAAATTGAGGTTGTTTGGAGTTGCTTTGTTTAGAAAACGACTTGGGGCATTTTTAAGGAAGGTTAATGGCAGACAATCAGAAGAATGCACAGAAAACTATTTTGAAGCTGATTATTTTCCTCATTTTTTTTATTATTCATGGCCTTGCAATGAAGAATATTAAAATGAAGAGTATAATGAAAAAGGACGGGGTAAATTGCACCAGCAGTTATTAGAGATAATCAATGATTTGGATGAATAAAGGATCCACCAGTGGAAAAAAAAATAGAATAGTAAGGATGGTATGTAGCTTCTGAGTTTAATCTATTATTAATACTTCTTGTTTGCTTTATAGACATGTACAGTATCGATTCACCCAAGTCACAGTTCGATTTGATTCATGATATTGGGTTTATGATTCTCTCATGATATTTTTCCCATGATATTTTTGAAAACAAAATTAAATGAAGAAAAATGTTCCTATTCTTCATCCGAAGTGCCTCCTGAGCATAAAATCTGTGTGCCACCTCACAACAAGTTTTACTTCCATACAGGTCGCCTAAACTACGGCTGACAGATTTTATCCTGTATTTGGTGGGCGTTCCCACCACAAAAGAGAAACCAGTCGAAACTGAAAGAGTGAACGTGATTATCATGCCGTTACCATGTGAATAGTCTTTTATGAATGCGGAAGTGGGCGCTCAGCGCTCCGACTCTGGTGTGACTGAGTAAGGTGACAAGTTTTATGTTTCATCTAATTTAGGTCATTTAAAAACTATAATATTATTTGACAGTGGGCACATAGGAAAGAGTAAAGTATACATTTTCTGTCAATATGCTTATCATGCTTGTATGATTAAAAAAAAGAAAACCTTGTGAAGATATTTATCTAAATGCATGACCTACGCATTCTAAACCTGTCGAGCTTCGCCGGTGAAGCTCTTGACCCCAGAGGGTTAATTATCTCATTACAATGGCACCTGTCAAGGGCTAAGATATATGAGGCAGCAAGTGAACAGTTAGTTCTTGAAGTTGATGTGTTGGAAGCAGGAAAAATGGGCAAATGTAAGGATCTGAGCAATGTTGACAAGGGCCAAATTGTGATGGATAAATGACTGGGTCTGAGCAACTCCAAAACAGCAGGTCTTGCGAAGTTAGTACCTACCAAAAGTGGCCCAAGGAAGGGAAACTGGTGAACCAGTGCCAGGGTCATGGGTGTTCAAGGCTCATTGATGCTGAGAAGGTTAATGCTGGCTATGACAGAAAGGTGTCAGAACACAGAGTGCATTGCAGCTTGTTGTGTATGGAGCTGCATCACTGTAGATCATTCAAAGTGTCCATGCTGACCTTTGTCCGCCACTGAAAGTGCCTACAGTGGGCATGTGACCATCAGGACTGGACCATGGAACAATGGAAAAAGGTGGCCTGGTCTGATGGATCACATTTTCTTTTACATCATGTGGATGCATGTGCATGTGTGTCAGTTACCTGGGGAAGAGATGGCACCGGGATGCACCATGGAAAGCAGGCAAGTTGGTGGCAGCAGTGTGATCCTCTGTGCATGTTTTGCTGGGAAACCTTTGGTCCTGACTTTCATATGGATGTTACTTTGCCACATGCCATCTACCTAAAAACTGATGTTGCAGACTGAGTACACCCCATTCATTGCAACAATATTTCCTCATGGCAGTGGCCTCTTTCAGCAGGATAATGCACCCTGCCGCAGTGCTAAAACTGTTCTGGAATACTTTGAGAAACATGAAAAAGAGGTCAAGGTGAAGACTTGGCCTCCAAATTCCCCAGATCTCAATCTAATCAAGGATCTGTGAGATGTGCTGGACAAACAAATCCAGGACTTAAAGGATTTGTTGCTAACATCTTGGTGCCAGGTATCACAGCACACCTTCGGAGATGTTTTGGAGTCCATGGCTCGATGAGTCAGGGGTGTTTTGGTGGCATGAGGGGACCTAGGTGGTTTTAATGTTACAACTGATAGGTGTGTACTTTTAATAGGGTTTAGAGAGACTTCCGGAGAACCCTTACAGGTTAAAATTTTTATTTAGTAGGTTTTGATTGACTGCTTGATAAATGAACAGCAGCTGAAAGTTGTTTTAGACTCAATGTTGTTTTTATCTTCTTTTTTTCTGAAAATTAACTCAATACACTATCACTATATCCCATTCCATCATTTTTCTTTTTCCTTCTCGGCTGTTTTAAAATAAAAGCTTAATTCCGAATTCTCAGAACAAGCTGAAAGACACGACCAAATCCAACAAAACAGTGTACATTTCTTTGTGCAGTAATCACAGAAATAGAATAAACTCTTGCAATAAACTTGAACTTTTTTTAATGTAAACCTTTATTTCTTTAAAACTATCTATATTGATTTGAAGTCAATGATTCAACAGCAAAGGAAAGAAAATAATACATAATCATTGTATATTTGAACAGGAGAGAGGTTGATTTATTTATTTATTTATTTATTTATTTATTCTTAAAACTCCATCAGTCAGAAGCAGCCATGTTGTTTAACTTTTGCAGGCTACTCCATGATTTTGACGTTTTTGGACCTGAAGGAAGTTCTACATGCTCTCGACTTCCTTGGCACTTCATGCATGCTGGGTCACAGTGCAAGTTGCTTTTGTAACTTTTTTCCTTTAATAGCTGACCTGCTTTGCAACATTGCCCCTTTTTATTAACAATATGTTTACATCAGCATCCTCAATGTTGTATCAAGCAGCTCTATTTGTGTCTCTCTCTGTGTTTACTAGGTCACTTCATCAGTAAGAGCTCAGGCTTGTTGTCCTGTCTTGGGATATCACACTCGACCATAAAAAGATATACAGCGTGGAGCAAAAGGCACACTTAGAATCGCACAGCTGTTTATAGATAGCTCATGATGGAAAAAAAATAAAATAAATAATAATAAAGAACCTTCTCGTCTGTTTCCCTCTGTGATCCCAGAACGGCAGGAGTGTCGAGTCCCGTAAAGAGACAAATGACCTGCCTGTACGAATGCCTTCCTGCTGCCTAATTCCTTTAATTCCCCTTTGAGTAACTCACTCCAGGCTATATATCATCACTTTAGTGAGAGAACCTCATAATGCCAGATGTGTTAAGCATAAAAATTACGCTTTCTATTCTATTCTATTCTATTCTATTCTATTCTATTCTATATGTATTGTGATTTTATAAAGATTGATATTCATCCAGGATTGTGTAACCATTTAGTTTTTGTAACTCTTAAAATTTCTTTATTTCTTTTATATTTTTTATCCTTTACTAATTGTTGTTTTAAACAAACAAACAAACAAACAAATAAATAACACCTGAAATTATAACTATAATCACTTATAGATGTAGTGTGTGATTTAAGATAAATAAAGATGTTTTTTTTTTTTTAATATTGAGTAACAAATTTGTTCCTCAGGGTAACAGGGTTGAACATTTGAGCACAGAATAAGCCAATATACAGAATGTCATTCACAAGCATCCATGCTAATTTCATAATGACCCTGAGAATTTAATAGAAATATAATATTTAATTAATGTGTATTTTTAATTAATAATTTGCTTTAATTTCACTCATCAGCCAATAGGCCTGCAAATAAAGAAAGGGAAGCAATAAGAGAACTTTATAAATTTGCATTTGTTTGCTTGTTTGTTTATTGTTTATTAACTTTTCTTCTTTTCATGATCTTCAGGGAATTCGGATGAATTTCAGTTTCCTGTTGAACATCATGGCATAGAAATATTTCACAGGGGTGAATGTGTTCAGGTAACAGGGTTGAGAATATGACAAACAAAATGCATATTTTTTTCATAACCTATAATGGATGACTTGTGGAAAAGGATGTTTTCTGCTTTAGAGTCTTAGATGTACACAAATAATACACAAATAATACACTTTTTTGAAGCATCGTAATGAGGTAAAGTGTATTTATAGTGATTTAAAATGATTTCTCGGAAACATGCAGATGAAGGGCACTTTATCTATGTTTCAAATTATATTTATATGTATTTATAAGTGTAACATCAATGGAACGTGTCACATATCGGTTGCGCCACATAGTAAAATTTGTCCAAAAATTAATAATAATTCTGTGCTTGTCAGACGTCTCGTTGCATTTGAAATGTTTTTGATTTTCACATTTCTTTTCTGCCATCTGAAGTTTATTCTGTGATTGTGAGATGATACCCACCCTCTTTCTTCTTCCAATGCAGTGTAAAAAGCCAGAGAGAGAGAGAGAAAGAGAGAGAGAGAGTATTATGTCTGATTTTGTGTCATCTCTACAAGTCTGTTCAAGAGAGAAGAGTCTGAGAGCAATCCTGTGTAGTCGATATGGCCCACTGATATCATCTCCTGATCAGTTTCAAAGAGTACGATTTCTTCGCAATTTTCTCCATTGTGAGTCCGGGTGATTGTATTCTCTGGGTGTCTGAAGTCATATTCTTCACACTTGTGCTCTTTTCAGGTCGAAACGAAACTTTGGAACCTTTGACATCAGAGTGAAAATAAGTGTTAAAATTAAATGTTTCCTTCTTTGGTTTCCTTGAGCAATTGGTTATCCATTACCGACTTGCTAGGCCTGTCGTAGTGTCATCAGAGCCCTGTTAGCCAGCATGTTTCAGGGTGACCCAGGTTGGCCTTCATGGCTCGTGTAGCACCTAAGTGGCATAAAGCCACACTGTACTTCACCCAACCTAGCAATCCCCTACTTCGCCTGTTTCAGTTTCCCAGGAAAGTGGACCAGGGGTTGGATTTTGGGAGATGTTAAAATGAACTATTGTTTGTAAATGCAAATGAAAAATGTTATATACACAGCATAACATTTACTCTTTCCACTCCTATCAGAATTCAATTTAATACTAATCTACATAATTCAAACAATAATAATAATAAGTGGCACAGTGGTATAGTGGTTAGCACTGTCGCCTCACACCAAGAAGGTTCTGGGTTCAAACCCAGCGGCCAACAGGAGCCTTTCTGTGTGGAGTTTGCATGTTCTCCCCGTGTCTGTGTGGGTTTCCTCTGGGTGCTCCGGTTTCCCCCACAGTCCAAAGGCATGCAGGTTAGGTTAATTGGTGACTCTAAATTGACTGTAGGTGTGAATGGTTGTTTGTCTCTATGTGTCAGCCCTACGATGACCTGGTGACTTGTCCAGGGTGTACCCTGCCTCTCGCCCACAGTCAGCTGGGATAGGCTCCAGCTTGGCCATGACTCTGTACAGGATAAGCGGTTACGGATAATGAATGGATAGATAAATAATATGTATTACTTTAAAGTACTTCACTGGCAACTTTGCTACCAGTATATTACTGTAAATTTTACAATTAATTTTTTACAGTTTAACGAGATAGCCAGTTTGCATAATAATAACAATAAAATTCATCTGATGGCCCTTTTACCTGAATTTTATGAAGCAGTTTTTCGGTAACTCCATCTGCTAAGGTACACTTCCCACCGAGCTACACTGTTGAGTTCTAACTGGCTGATTCCCAGAGATGCGACTGCCACATATGACATTTACGTGGGTGACAGCTCTAAAAAGGTGGCTGGCTTCGCATGCTTCAGATAATGGCAAGTTAGCCCACACTTTCTCAGACTGGTAGTGCTATGCAGTAAGAGGGAGATATTCATGGTTTTGAATAGGCTATGACAAAAACTGACTAAGGCTCAGCTCATCGGAAGACAAATTAGTCAGACTTGGATATGAGGCATCAAGCTAATCTGCCCAATTAACCATTTAGCACATAACACAGTATGATCACAAAGATGATATGTACATTCTGGGGATTTCCACTGCAAAAAACAAAAATTTATAAAATCCACCTTCATTTTCCATGAATACATTTTAAAAAGACATGAATACAAAAAAATTTAAATCAACCATTTTCAACCATAAATTTAATTGCCAGTTGCAAAGGCCTACAGCAGAGTACAGCAGAAAAGGGGTTCATTCAAGGGTTCAAATGCTTTCTGATTGAGCAACACTGTTGTTGGGTTCTACAGAAAACCTTAAGGGTTCCACCAAGAGGCTAACTGAAAGAGTGTAGTTCCCTTGTTCCCTGAACTGGCACCAGTATCACACTATATATAGGAGAATTACTTAGTGTGGTTATAATGTATCGTGTTTTAGTTATGTCGGGATCAGACTACACAAATTCAACCTGATTTTGACAGAATTTTGTCATGGCCAACAAACTTGCAGGATCAGGCCTGAATATGAATGTCAAGAACAACAAACGGGCCTTGTAGTGTGACATAATCAAAGAACAGCAATGTGGCATCTGTGACACCCCATGATACCCTGTTAAAAAGTCTAGAATGTCAGAATTTTTTGTATTTTCTCACCTAGTTTGACAACTCCTACAACAGGTTCCTTGACATTGACCAAGAGGATGACTGAGTGCTCTCTGGTGTACAAGCATGGCAAAGAGAAAATGGGATGCTGCTGTTGCGGCCAGGTGGAACAACGGAACAGAGGAAAGGTTTGTTTTTAGCTGTGGCAACAGCTGTGTTGATTTCAGTGTTAGTGATAGTGAAACCACCTGATATTAAAGCATATGAAGGCACTTCAAAAAGTTCTTGGCATCACCTAGAAACAAGGGGCGTAACTCCCATTTTGGGGCGTCACTGTATGCTATAAAGTCTTATATCATTGTCCACAAAAACTCAAATGAAAGAAGCACTCAAAGAAAAAAGGAGAGCAATGCTTTGAGCTGGCATGCTGTTGCTCCAGAACAACGCGCCCGTCCACACAACACAGGTGGCAGAAGCAGCCAAATGTGGCTTTGAACTCTTGCCCCATGCACCTTACTCACCCAACCTGGCACCGTCTGACTTTTGTTTCCCAAACTGAAATCCCACTTGCGTGATTGCCATTTTCAGAGTGATGATGAAGTCATCCATGCTGTTGAGGAGGATCTGGGGGCTCAAGATGTGACTGTCTTCCATGAAGGGATAGTGAAGCTTGAACATTGGTGGACCAAGTACATTGAAGTTAAAGGAGACTATGTTGAAAAATAATGTAAGAACAATCTTTCTCCTGTGACGTTTTCTGGGTGAGGCTGAGAACTTTTTGATGTACCCTCATATCTTTGTATCTTCATTTACCAGAGTGTGCAATTCCCAAATCCTAATCTATTTTTCCTCCACAAGACCTGTTTACAAACAGTGAATCTGATAGCTACATTTATGTAATGTTCTTGATATAATGCATTCATTGCCTCAAGTTGTCTATGAAGGATAAACAGGCCATACTGTCCTCTTCATGACACCCAGGAATGGCTCATCCATCCATCCATCCATCTAAACATAAGACTGCCAGCATCACACATGCCATTTCTGTAGCCATGAGTGACAATTTCTTGACCCTCCTCCTCAGTGATACGCAATAACATGAATGATGATTGGTCAGTGTCAAACTTGTAGTGCTGTCAGTATCCTGACCAAGACACCACAGGAAATTATGGCACTATGATCTAATCTGCCATGTTGACCAACGTGAAAGACAAAAATATTGT
>JAODOF010000008.1:47228662-47238750 GCA_027576175.1 Sciades proops | reverse complement strand
TGGAAATGCACAATTGTGGTATGTTGTGCATTTCCAGCGGGATGGGCTCTGCACTTGGCACTCGACTTTTATGGACTGTCCCCTGAAGATGGTGTCTCAGAGACTCATCATGTGCCTGCTCCAATGGGAAGTCCCCTAAGGGAGTCAGTGGTCCTGATGCCTGGGACTGCCTGCCCAGCTAACGTTGCAGCAGGATTCCCCCATGACATACTATTGCAGGATCCACCCACTACTATATATTTCATTAACGTTTTAAACCCTGGCCAATCGGTTCCCAGGATCAGAGGGTGGGTGAGGTTTGGACTAACCACCGCCTCCACACTATGCTTTTCTCCCCAGAAATGAATAGTGATGGGCATTAGCAGATATTTGTGTATATCACCATGCACACATTTAACCTTCACCAATCGTGCATTTCCCACTGCCCTGCACTGAATCAGGCTTTGATGTATGGAGGTCTGATTACAACCAGAATCCACTGAAGCCTGATGTGCACTCCCCTGAATACTCACAACTATCCTGTATGCCCCCACTTGTCTTGGAGCTGTTGTGCAAACGCAAACGTCCAGCCCACTTTGCCATATGCCAGCGAGCAGAAGTGCTGGCGCTGCTCTTCTGGGCCATGGCCAACCCACTGTTGGATGGCTTGCTTCAGGTAGGTGTACTCCAGCATGTTGGTGGCCAGGAGCCACTGAGCCATGAGCTGTGTTTCCCCTGACAGGGGTGGCAATAGGCGAGACACCCACTGTGAGGTTGGCCATGAGCTCGCCTCCGCGACACACTCGACCAGCTCAAGGAAGGCTTTGGGGTCGTCCTGTGGCCCCATCTTGACCAGCTGGGCATGCTGGCTGCAGGGACGATGGCTGGAGCACCCATGGACTGGATCCAGCACTGGATCACCTGACGGTCTTCTGCTTGGGCTTTGAGCAGAGCCTGGAAGTGCAAGTCCTGATCTACTACCAGTATGACGAGGGCATGCTGCTGGTGCCTGAGGTTGTTGGCAAGCATTTGGAGGAGCTCTCTAACTGGTTTGGACTCCATGGTATGACATGCTTTTATAGTTCCTCAGTCCTGGGTTTCAGCACCAGCATAACAACTCTCTAACTTGTGGAAAATAGAGGAACTGGAAGCAGGCTTCAGAACAGGCGTTTTCTTTTTATTTTTCACTTTTTCACTGACAACTACCGGTAACACACATACATAAATACACACGCAGGATGATGCAGCTCTCTCTCTCTCTCTTGTTCCTGGCTGTCTGCAAGACACACAGAGACACAGGATAATATGCATTAATAGGCAGCCAGTAATTCAACACAGGTGCACCTCATCACACGTTACCTGCTGGTTCAATCTACCTCCTCACCATTTACAGCCGCTGCTCGACCACACCCCTGCTGCCACAGTCTCCAATACCCAATCAGACTCTCTCATGTCACCAATACCTAATCAGACTCTTTAAAGTCTCTAATATCCAGTCAGACTCTTGAATGTCTCCAAACCCCAACTGGACTCTATAACGTCTCCAATACCCAATCAGATTCTTTAACATCTCCAAAACCCAATCAGACTCTATAACATGTCCAATTCTAAATTAGATTCTTTAATATCTCCAATACCCAATCAGACTCTTTATTGCCTCCAAAAACCCAATCAGCCTCTATAATGTCTCTAACACCCAGACTCTATAACATATCTCATCAAACTCTATATCTCCAATACCCAGTAAGACTATATATCTGCAATATCTAATCAGATTCTTGAGTGTCTCCATCACTGTTGCCTATTAAGACTCATGTGGAACTCCAAAATCTCAGACTATATATACTGCCTGTAATGATCAACAAGACCATTGAATAACCGTAAAAACTCCATCAGATTCTGGAGTACTTCAAATAACTCATCTGATTCTGGAAGCTGAGTTCTACTGCAGGCAATCTCCAATCTCCATAAAATGAGACTCAGTAAAATAAAATGCTAAAATGTCTTAACAATCTCTTTACATTAAAATATTTTTAGTATCCAGCAAGACATAAGAAATTCTCCAATAATGAGTTATATTCTACAGCATCTCTAAATGTTGTTGGATCCATTAGATTATGAGTCAGATATTATTAGTTCATGTATCTTTGATAAACTAACGTTCCTTATGTATTGGTTAGGAGGCCCACATATGAACAGGGTTATTTGAACAATTAATCCATCTTCAATTCTTTCTTTATTCAATCAGATTGCAGAAAGCTTTTAATACCTTGTCAGATTAAACAAAAAACAAAACAAAACAAACAAACAAAAAACCCATTTAATACCGAGTAGTATCTCAGAATGTCTCGGATAATGTCAGAATGAGTGTAGATGCTAAGAAGAACGTGTAAAGAAGGATTAAAAAAAAAAAAAAAACTAAAAGCAGTTGAAACAAATTGTGGCTGTGAGAGAGGAAGCACAATGAAAGATAAAACCTGTTTATCGGTTAAATATAGTGAAAGTCCCTGGCACTTAGTTTTGTTCACTTCAAGCAACAGAAGATTGCTACCTGTAGTAACAGCTATAGTAACAGCTCATTCACTGACTGCACAGAGCAGATACTCCACATAAATGGACTAAAAACATGTGGAATGGTTGATATGTTGATATTGTTTTCTGTAAGGAGATGCTTATTTTACATTTATAGGAGGAGTCTTCAATGTTAGCACTCTGTAATAGTCAGAGGTAAAGCTGTAACTTGAAGTTTTCTGACATCTTTAGGACAGAGAGGTTTATGCTTTGGACAAGCTGCAAGGTTTTTTTGTCTTATTTACTTCAAAACAGAGAAAAAAACATTACTTTTGGTGAGCAAACAACCGTTTATAACATCACTGATTACAGGAATGAGATTATTTCACAGATGTTCCACAGCACTGAATCTAACACATGAGTTTTTTTTTTTTTTTTTCAATTAATAAAAATGCGTAATCATTGGTACATTGCTGTGGTAGAAGAGGAATAAAACACTTTGTGACCTACTCCTGGAGGAAAATAATAAACTCTGTGGTAACAGTAACTCTGCTTCATAACATCACAATGACCCAATAAAACACAGTTCAATTTCAGAAACTCAATCAACAGATGTCAGAGCACCCTCTCCACCTGACAGATGTTGCAGCAATTTCAAGTAATGCAAAGCCTGGCAACTGGCCTTCAAAGCCCGGTCAGACTGTACAAAGCCTGCACTACCTCATAAAACTATAATATCTGTAACGGCCATCTTCAGAACGCCAAGGGATAATATCATTAGTCCAGAGATACAATCTAACAGCGCAGATACAAGCTCATCCATGTCTATCTTAGATCAGAAGGACATGCTATCAAATACAAGGCTATGAACGTTCTCCAGTGAAATATCGATGAGTTAAAACCACTGAGCTAAACAGGATTTGCAAGTACTATGCCCTTGTCCTAGACATTAATTAACACTTGAAAGACTCACTTCTTTTCTAATTCACGACAAGGGGACAGAGATTCCCAAATGACATGCCAAGAAGATAATAAAAGAAGAACAAATGATGTCTGGTTCTGTCTTTGGAGATCCTTCAATGTCTATTAGTAGTTAGAAGGCAAAAATCCACTTTACTCCATTCCTCAAACAGAATACATGTCTTTGAAAGATCTGACAGCACAGCCAAGTTCTCTGAATATGAACTGAGCTGAGTGGGATGTCATGTTCCAAGCAGTGCCAACAGCAGGGGATATTATTGAAGAGGAACTCAAGCTTCAGGCATCTCTTTTGGTTTTAACTTCACCAGCTACACGATGCTTCTTAACAGGCTTTCGGAGATTATTAGCAGAATAAATCAAGTTCTGTCTCGGACAATTCATTAAACACTAACTAATTTTGATGCGATGCCTGAAGGTTGTACATTTCCCTGCAAGCTAAAGGAACTCATTAGCACACACAAATATTAAAAGGCCTGAGAGTCAGTGAGTCTGAAAGCTTAATCACCGTGTATATAGCGGCTTTTGGCAATTAGCTGCTAGTGGAGAGATATTTCACACTGGTATTATTGGTTTATCATGAGCACTAATGGCTTTATAACATTCAAGCTCTGAGTTGTGAACTTGTGTAACCTGAGAATGAGAATGAGAAAAGACATAAGAAATACTGAACAACTGATCAGTCACATAAATGATATGGCATATAATGAATATGAATATTAAAAGATGATGGAGAAAGAGAGAGAGAGAGAGAGAGAGAGAGGCCTGTTGTACATCATAGCAGCTCTTTGTTCTTGATTACTACATAGTTTTATTCAAAGGAATTAAAAAGTTCATTACACTGGCAAATATGTTCTCTCGGAACGAGCGTATAAGTGACCTTGACCTGAAAAAAAAAATGTTCCAAGCATTCATTTAATTCATAATGAGTGTCTATTTTAAGGAATGGCTGAAATTGGGATGCAGTGCTGATCTGAGTCAGAGACTGATCAGACACAACACACACACACATATATATATATATTCATTCATTAAGTGCTTTATCCTGGTCAGGGTCACAATAGAACTGGATTTTGTCCCAGGAACACTGGACATGAAGCAGGAATTCACCTTGAATGGAATCGCAGTGTGCTCTGCTATGATTTTTTCCACCTCTTTTGGCATTTAAGGCACCTTTGGTAGGCTACATCAATAAGCTTCATGATGATGATTACTAATTGTAATTTGTTTCAGACAGCTAAGCATCTATATAAGATAAGTTTTATTATCTTTCTGGGAAACTTATTTATTTATTTATTTATTGTGCCACTAACTGCCAAGGTCATGGGCTCGATCCTCGTATGGGCCAGTTCAAGCCGGGCACTGGTGGCTCAGTGGTAAGGATTCTGGGTTACTGATCAGAAGGTCGAGGGCTCAAGCTGCCAGTGTTGTGTTCTGCCCTGGAGCAAGGTACCTGACCATTTCTGTTCCATGACTGACTTTGACCTCTGACCCCAGCTTCTTAACAAGCTGGGAAGTGGAACTGTGCTATAGTGGAATGTACAGTAGGCTGGGTGTGACAAAGAAAGGCTATTTA
The DNA here is from genome assembly GCA_027576175.1 of Sciades proops. Classification (NCBI taxonomy): domain Eukaryota; kingdom Metazoa; phylum Chordata; class Actinopteri; order Siluriformes; family Ariidae; genus Sciades; species Sciades proops. The sequence goes on along the minus strand of JAODOF010000008.1, from coordinate 47,233,706 downwards.
TTGCATTTGGTTTCTAACAGCTAAGTCAAAGTCTGTAAGCTCTTCTTCTTCTCATTATTATTATTATGATGATGATGACGATGCTTTGCCTGGTGCGGTGCGTGAGCATCATCATCAAGTAGTATCCATCACCACGCCGTGCACGAACAGCGGGATCGCGCATCACCCTCCTACCCCTCCTCTCTCTCTCTCTCTTTCCCGAAGCGCATTTGCACTTTTTCCTCTCTGCGTCGGGAACAGCGCAGCGCAGCGCAGTCAGAGCCCGGAGAACAGAGCAGAGAGCAGAGAGAAGAGGAGGACGACGCGAGGAAGAACGGAATCAGGCAGAATTTAGGCGCATTCTCGGAGAGCTTTAACTCGGTTCGGTACAAAGATGAGTTTCATTTGGATACCCGCAGTTTGGATCCCGGCGTTTTGCGCGCTCCTCGCATTTCAAGGTAGGAATAAAAGCCAGAGGGCTTCATCGAGTGAGTGAGTGAGTGAGTAAGTGTCAACTCCTGATTTGAGAGAATTGCTGAGTGTTGTGTTCAGCTTCCTTTCAATATTACAGCACATTAATATTCTTCCATAATAATAATAATAATACAGACTGATATCTTTCAATAGCCTCAGATCATTTCAGAGATTTGGGACATTTCCCTAAAACCCCTTGATGTCACTTCTTTGAATGGGTGAATACCCCACTGTGGGTGGAAGGTGGACGAGATGGTCTACAGGGACACAGATGGATGGACGGCCCAAGTCAGGCCACATGCTACAATACCTAAAGCTCCTACCTTATTGAATTATCCTCCAGCGTTGCTGCAACATGTGCTACAACTTCCATGCACACTGCAGAGCAGCTCTGACTTTAGTTTGCAATCTCAAACATGAGAAATCTCATTGATGCTCGAGACTCCACCAAGGGAATGTCTGGTGTTTCCTTTGCTTCAATGTGTGTTTATCATGCAAAGTAGGTCTGTTATATGTGAAGAAGTGGAGTGAGGCATGTGCTGAGTTCTCAGACTGATGTTCTCAGAAGGTCTCTGCATTATGCGTGTTTGCTGGATCGAGGCATAAAGCTGGACGGACAGGTCCAAGTCCAGGCACATCCAGGTCCAGGTCCTGGTCAGAACTCTTGCCATGGTTTCATTATAATTTGAAAGAATCATTGTTGTAAGCGTGCCAGTTATGGATTTCGCACAACAGATTGTTTCAAATGTCCAGCATTCTTCACCTGGATCGATCTGGCTGGAGTTGAACTGCCAAAGATGAGTTAGTTAAAAAAAAAAAAGGTTTGAGCCAACTAGACCCGCAAATCCACCAGTTGCACCTCCTGCAAATTTTATCCACCTCCACTCCAACATCACTGCTCCACTGAGAGTGGCTCAGTCGCATTCCACTTTCAGCTGGCACAAATTCCTATCCTGTGCACTCCTTGGGTATCATACAGTCAAGGTTTCTTTTCAAACAAGACACTGTATTATCGCAAGGTTGCATCATAACCACTCGTTAACTTTTAAATGGAGCATTAGCATTGTTACTCAGAGTCATGCCACGTGTGTTATGTCATGTGTGTTATGTTGACCCTGGGTTATAAGCGCTAATTAGCAAACCCAGTACTAATCTGAATGTGATAGTCAGTCCTTAAAGTGAATCAGAATATTGAAGTTAGTCCTTAAAGCCCTAAGTACAAGTTGAAATCAGGTCCATTTTCAGTGTCAACAGATTTCCAAACCTGAAAAGTTTACAGTATAAAACCATAAAAAATATTGGTACAGACTATCGATACTTATGCGACCATCACTGCAGTTTACTCATGTTTTTACCCATGTTCCAACTAGGGTTTTAATGACGTCCTGGTTTTGGTCCATCCCAGTTAATTGAATTGTGCTTGATCGTATTCTGCAGTCATTAATTCTGTGTTTTTGTGCAGCCTCATCCTGCAGAGAGGCTTTTTGGTCAACCTAAGATAGGAGAAGAAAAGGTCAAATACCATATCCTTAAGGATATAAGCCAAATAAACCATGATCTGGAAAATGAATGGAGTTATCTAGGGTCATTGTCTTATTCCCATCCTCTTCTGATTCTCTATGTGCTCATATATTTTATGTGCAGTTTCGGCAATTGCTAGTAGGGGTCTCTCTTGCACTGTAGTGTCAGGATAAAAAAAAAGGGGAAAAAAAACCCTTGTACACTCATTCGCATACACACACGCCTAGGGTTTCCCATTTCAGCTCTCGGTGGTCCACATGATTATCGTCCTTTCTCGTCTTTTGTTGATAGGTTCACTCAGAGTGCCTTCCCAGTCATAAAATGTACATAAAGAAACAGTTAAATGGGTTTAGCTTCTGTGCTGTATGTTGAAATCTACAGCTCGAGCCACTCAATCAATCAATCAATCAATCAATCAATCAATCAATCAATCAATCAAATTTAGCAGTCAGATGAATTAATTATTTTCTTATCAAGACCTACTCTGTTGTACATGATGACATTCTATCTCTGTCCTTTCTTTCATCTCCACTAATTATAAACCTCCCCACAGATTACATTACAACACAATGCTCATTTGTTAAATGAATTGGCTGAGGCAGGGCAAGATTGTGTTATATATGTCCACTATTCATTTCTCTACAGAGAAGGTTGGCTGCCATCGAGCCTGTTAAGTAGCTCCGCAGGCTCAATTCATCACTATCAAGCCAGGCGTGAGATTTAAGCGAGAATGAGAAGGAGGGAGGGAGGGTGGAAGGGAGACAGGGAAAGGGAGAGAGAAAGAGACAAAATATTTGAAGAACTGCATGATTTGCCTTAGCTCTTCCACTTTGGAGAATCCCTGTCACTATCTAAGATGACACTCTGATACTTTATTAACTTAAGTGAAGCTTGTTGGACAAACACTCTGAAGTGGAAGGGGTTATCAAGACGACTTGCCTTTGGGACCAGAACTTGCTCAGAAGGCACTTCAGTTGGATACAAGTTCCTCATCCTTATTAAGTAATGCAATTCCCCTACATATCAATCACTTCCCTTGCTGGCACCTCATGTGATGTGTTGTGTTTGATAGGTCAGTCAAGACAGACAGAGTATGAGGATTAAAAATAGTCTTGGAATACCGGACAGTTGACGCCACAAGAAATGCAATGGACTGCATGCGCGTTTGACTCAAAACACACAATATACACCCTGTTTCCATGAGTCACCTGTAAGGCTTTTAGTACAGAACAGTTTCTCTAGTGTCATATTTTCAGTTTCTCCTAATGTTTGTCCAGGTAAGTGCCTTGTTCTGGTTGAAAGGTGGAGGAGATGTTTAGGACCAGAGATCCTGGTATCTGTCCTGTAGGGAACGGTGCTAGCAAGGGTGGACCCTTTGATGAACAATTCTTAGCTCAGCTATGGTCAGTTGAAAAAGTACAAGTAATGGCTTTCATAGTTATGTTTATCTTTGTTCAGGGCTGTGCAATGTCAAATACCGCCAAGTGGGAAATCCTATATTTCATTGAAGATAGTACAAAGACAACATATCAAATGTTGAAACTGAGAAATTTTGTTCTTTTGGGGAAAAAATGGTTGTTTTGACTTTGATACCAGAAACACATTTCAAAAAACAATTAAATTTCTCAGTTTCCACATTTGACATGTTGTCTTTGTACTATCTTCAATGTTATATAGGATTTCCATGATTTGCAAATCATAGCATTCTGATTTTATTTACAGTTTACACAACTTTTTTTTTTTTTTTTTTTAAATGGGGTTTTACGTGACTAATGCTAAGTGCTGGAGAAAAAGTTTCACTTACAGAAAGTTTAATTAGCCTTAAAATGAAGTGGTTGATTAGCATAAGCCACATTTGAAACTGAGTTCCTGATAGTCCTAGAGGAAGCTCGTCCTTTGAAGAAGCCAAGTCATTATATGGGTTTTTCAATTCATTTCCTACCACAGCTTCAAGTCGTGCTCTCAAATCAGAGAGAGAATGTTTCGGTCACTTCTGTCGTGGGGCAAAATGATGTCTGAAACTTACAAAGATTAATTGCTACTCAATTCTAAATTAAACAAAGTAAAAATGATTCTTGAAAAGTTCAGTACAAATGAAGTTCTCAAACATCTCTTGGGAGCAGGAACAGCAGGTCTTTATTGCAGCACAGCAAACATGAAATGAAGTCAAGCCAAACTTTGGTCAGCTTCCGCTGGCTTTTTATATACTCGAAAACTGCTTTTCATCATCTTATTCTTGGAATTCATGTGACACATTTCTCAGAACCATGCAACTCCTTTAACTGACCCCATGTATTTCGCCAATTAGCATAACTAATTCCTCTTCTTTTTCGGCTCTCTGGGCCCCATGTTTTCTTCCCATTATTTCTGCTCTCATCACTTTTTCTTCCTCATTTCCAAGACCTATGCTAAATCTAACCTAGGCCATCAAGGGGTCAAAATGTGTTTTGTTTTTTCCCTTCTTATCATTATAATCACTCATCAGGACTTAAACTTCCTTATTTTCAAGCCTGGTGCTTTTTCTTTTAACATTGTAACTATCTCTCAGTATTTTACATCCCCTTTTCTCAGACACCTGTGCCTTCTTGAACCCCTTACCTTTTAGTTCCTCCTTTTCACACAGTTTTTGAATGCTCTTATAATCTTATACGAAGAAGTATTATTCTCTCCACATTCACTGGATATGAGCAATCGTGTGCTCTGATTGGCTACTCTACTACTAGGATATCAGCTCACATACCGTAAGTAGAGAAAAACAAAATGGCAGAGCGCGTTGCTGAACCAGCCAAGGACAAAATAAAAACCCTACTCGAAAACAAAACCCCTCAAAATAAAAAAGCAACAAAATATGGAATAAAAGTATTTGATGGGAAGAGCATATCTTTTTTATTTTCAATAATTATTATTATAGCATTTTTTCACAAATTCTGACTGTCATTTCGCTGGTTTATTTACATTCTAAGTGGAAATGATTTGATCATACATTTTGTATAAAGTTTTCAGGGGTGTAGCTGGAGGGGTCCTGGGGTGCCCGTGACACCCCCCCCTTTGTCGGACCATACATTTATTC
>JAODOF010000008.1:47124052-47134180 GCA_027576175.1 Sciades proops | reverse complement strand
TTTTCTTCTGCTTTATTTTCTTCCATCACCTTCTGTTCTTCTTGCTCTCGGTACTGGTTGCAGTGATCTCCTGCAAGAAGAAGATAACAGATTTTTCTCTGAAAGATCTGATTCAGGAATAGATATTGATGAGAGTGATCAGTGCTCTTCTTCTGAAGCAGCTTTAATCTAATTTCTTGCTACTTCACTTGGTGTAGGTTTCTCTCCATGTCCATGTGAAGAGATGCTCTCTAATCACCTCCAACTTCTCCCTCCAACATGCACTCCTCACCCATCATTGTCCCATCATGCACTGAGCTCACACACACACACACACACGGTTAAAAGACTTCTCATGGTGTGGCATCCAAACAGCAGATATTTTGCTTTTCATTTTTAGAAAGTACAAAAACAAAATAATAGATAGATAGATAGATAGATAGATAGATAGATAGATAGATAGATAGATAGATAGACTTTATTGATCCCTTTCGGAGGGTTCCCTCAGGAACCCTCCCAAAGGAACCCTTATGACATTTAATACAACAATACATCAAGATAATTAACGATTTTCAGTGCTTTTATTTTATTTTTTCATTTTGTTAAGAACTTTTATGTTCCATTTCAGCCAAAAATTGGATTCTGTTCTTCTGTTCCATTTTCTGCCCAAATTTATCAAAAATTTCAGATCCATTTCAAAGAATAATTTTATTTTATTTTGGTTTAATTTTGTTTATTTTAGTTTTCTTTTCTTTTTTTTCAGTTTGGAGTTCCCAAAGTTTGACTTTCCATTCCAACAAAACATGTATTTTATTTATTTATTTATTTTTCTTTTTTCCAGTTTTAAATTCAGGTTTTCAGCCCAGAGTTGTCCAAAACGTATTGGGGGGGAGTCAATAAAGATGCATCAGAATTAAGGTTCCTGAACATTTCAGGTGAAAATTGCTAACAATGTATAATAATAATAATAATAATAATAATAATAATAAAACAAAAAGTCTTTTTTTTTTTGGTCTAGTTCACAAAGTTTCAGTTTCTACTCCTTTTTTTTAGTTAAAATTTATTTTCAGATTTCCATTTGAGGTTTCTTTTCAGAGTCTCAGGGTTTAAGTTTCCATTTCAACCCATAATTAAATTTATTTATTCATTTATTTACTTAATTTTCAGTCTTTGTTCCAGTTTCAGTAATCAGCTCATCTCATTTAGCACATTAACCTCACATACATGATAAACCAAAAGGATTCTACCTTCAGAAGTTTCCCCACAGAGAGATCGTTAGCCCTGCTGGTCTTCTGACAGCCAAACCAAAGCTAATATTTATGCTGTCCAGCTTCATGATGAATATTATGTGTCACGGGCTAGAAGAATATTATTTTGAAGTGCTGAGAAACACTTTATGCCTTCCAAACAGATAGCGTTATGCTAACATGCAAGTGTGCATCATTTGTTTTTTTAATGGGAACTATTTGAACGGCGTTTGTGCTTTGTAAGAAATGATAACATGAAAAACACTGTCTGACAGATTATTAAAATTAATATTTATCTGATATTTGGAGATGAAATGTTGCCATGAGAATGTGTAGGAAGGACAAGTGCTTTAGGTAGAGCATGCCAATATTCTGAAGATGAACATTAGATCTTTTGGGTTATGAACAAGGAATAATCTTCACTGTAGTGGATCTGATGTATGGTATTATCTCTTCAATCAAACACAGTGATGTGATGGATCTGTTTCCAAAGTGCTATGTGATTCTTCTTTGACTATAGTATAAACAATGTGAAATGTCCATTTTTTTTTTTTTTAATTCAGCATTAAAGTGTCATCAGTCAATATTTTGTTAATGACTTTTGCATTTGCTGCTATGCTAAAGTCTCATTTAAAGCATCTGAAAAGCTATTTAGCATTCATAGCAGCTGCAGCACACTCGGCCGTAGTCATTTGAAGTAATTTAAAATGAGTTTGAAGTCCAGCTGAAATCATGGAACATTGATGAAATTCTTTTGAAAGAGATGACTTCAAAAACTTCCCTCATAATACGGTATAGTCTGTGTATAATTTCTGAATGGTACCTTTAGAATTGCTGATGTATGTATTACTTTGGGTTGAAGATGGTCACGATTTCCATTAATTCATCCATCCATCTATTATCTGTAGCTGCTTATCCTGTACAGGGTCACAAGCAAGCTGGATCCTATCCCAGCTGACTATGGGCGAGCAGCAGGGTACACCCTGGACAAGTCACCAGGTCATCACAGGACTGACACATAGAGACAAACAACCATTCACACACACACACACACACCTATGGTCAATTTAGAGCCACCAATTAGCTTAACCTGCATGCCTTTGGGGGAAACCGGAGCACCCAGAGGAAACCCACGCAGACATGGGGAGAACATGCAAAATCCACACAGAAAGGCCCCATCGGCCACTAGGTTTGAACCCAGGACCTTCTTGCTGTGAGGTGACAGTGCTAATCACTACACCACCGTGCCACCCTCCATTAATTCATTTATCTATTATTAGCACTTTATCCTAGTTAGGCTCATGGTGGATCCAGAACCTATCCTGGGGACACTGGACTCAAAGTGGAAATACTGGTACACCCTGGATACATCCCACAGCACCATACACATGCATTTGTTTCTCAAGGTGATTTAGTTTCACCATATCAACATGAAGCGGGAGGACAGTGCAGAAACTGGAGGAAATTTAGACATTGGGAGAACATGTCAAATTCCACATATTGACTAAAAGCTACAGTAAATCAGACTGCATTGTTTTAGAAGGTCAGACTGTAGTGGTATGGTCTACCCCAAGCTTTATCCTCATCTATAGTTCTTATAAGATGCAAGAAATCCAGAGTGGTTTATATTTTTTTGCTGTTACAATGGAGTTTCTGAGTCTAAAGCAGAGACAGTAGACTGTATAAAGCAGTTTAAATGGTTTTGTTTTATTGCTTTTTTTGTGCTGACTTAAGAATTTTGCATGGAAGTTCACCTTCAGATTTATTTCAGTTTGACAAATGATGCTTTGTTGGTTTCTTATTATTTGGTTGAGCAGGTCTTGTCTTAATCAATGAAGTTAACTTTGAATAAAATTCTCTTATACATACATAATAGGGGACGTGAAATAACATTAGTTTGGTTTTCTCTGTAAGGCTATAATTCAAAAATTGAACAAAACATTTCTTGACAAATGTGTCATGATTTTCTGTGAAGGCTGGTTAGGACGAGGAATTCCTAGAATTCTTCCAAATTATTGCCATTAATGTAAACTATCCTTTATGATGTCAGTCTCAGAGACTTTATAATATACAGCATGCTCAGGGTTTAATTGGTGATTATGGGGACTTCATGAAAGTTCTATATCATGCTATGAACACTGTATTATTCATTCGCTTGGGAGACCCATACATGATTATTCATTCCCATATACACAATGTGATTTCCAATTATTGTGCAACATCTCATGGGAGCACCAAGGAGAACCCATGAGTTTCCATGGTATTCCCATGATTGCCTATAAATTTTACTGATAATCAGTTGGAACCAAATTTAAAAAATTCCATCAGGATTGAATGAAATGAATGAAATAATCATTGCTTTTTTCAACAGAACTGCTCTAAGTATTACTACTAATACTATTATTACTACTACTATAAACAGGATGTTATGTAAGAGTGCACTATATAGCCAAAAATATGTGCAAACTTGACCATCACACCCATATATGAGTCTTCCCCAAACTGCTGCCAAAAAGTTGGAAGCACACAATTGTATAGAATGTCCCTGTATGCTGTAGATTTATAATTTGCCTTCACTGGAACTCAGAGGCCCAAACCAATTCCAGCATGACAATGCACCTGTGCACAAAGCAAACATGGATTGCCAAGTTTGGAGTGGAAGAACTGGAGTGTCCTGCACAGAACCCTGACCTCAACCCCAGTGAACATCTTTGTGATGAACTGGAATGCTGTCTGGCTTCCCAGAAGAGTGGAGGTTATTATAACAGCAAAGGGGAGCTGAATCTGGGATGGGATGGTCAACAAGCACATATGTGTATGCTGGTCAAGTGTCCATATCCTTTTGGAAATATGAAAATACTGTAACAAAGTGTACTGATTTCACTTTATGTAATCCTTATGGGAAATTCCCAATGAGATTGCCATTGCTTATCAATACTAGTTCATGAAATGCAATGTACTGTAATAGTATGTTAATGAAGATCACATATCATTAATTGTCCATTTTGTGGATGTAGATGGCCAAAATATCCATGGTTACTACCTAATATGTAACCATGTCTCAAAAATGTAACCTTAAAGAAAAGAAATCAATTGTAATATTAACATGCTAATCAAAATTTCATTGCGACTAGGCTCTGATTAACCCTGATTCTAACCCCAGCTCACAATTTCACTCGATGGTATATGTTCAGTGCAGTCTCCTCTCTCAGGCCTTTAGCCTTGCCTTTGGCCAGTCCCTCCTATTCCTGGCTCACGTCCACTTGGAAATGATTCTGTAATGACTTAATTACCTCTGTGCTCTGGGTTCTTTTTCCTGTCCTTGTAGTTCCCTATTTAAGCCACATATATTGGGGCTTTAAATGGAATAACAGTGCTTGAAGTGAAACTACAGTACGTTAACATTGCAAACCAGATCAGATCACTGATAGGAGGAATCACGAGCTGTGGATATGATCATGGTTTACTCATATCGCACTAATCCTGAAAATGCCAATCCTATCCTTGGCTGTTTGAAGGAATAATGATGGAGCATGTTGTATATATGTTGATATTAGTAACCAGCATGCCAAACAAGCTGGCTTATTTTCCTTTACTGTACATCAGCAATGAAATGGTAAATTAAAAATAACAAGGCCGGCCTGGCCTAGTCTTGCCACACTGCACAACATTTATCATGCAAATGTCAGGGGTACAAGATCTCTGATGGGAAGGTAGAATTGGATCGGCCTTCTGTATCTCACTGCTAAAGAATAATGCCTTGGTGCCTGGAGGCCTGCTAGCTTTCAGAGCTGTCTGGAGCTGAAATATGAGTCCACTTTGTGCTTTGTGAAGCTTCTCGCATTTCTGGTAAATGTAAATTTCAACAATGGGTAAGCAGTCAGTCATGTAGGGTCCAGAAGACCCAACTTCACTGAAAGACATATAGATGTAAAGTGCATTGTAAGACTTCTGGGTAACTTTGGGTGTGTCCTGAGAGAGGTGCTTTATCAAGAAATATAAATTTTATACAAGCTTTATGTGAAGAGGCTAATTGATTGGACTTAAACTGATAAAGTCAACCATACTTATATCCCAGCACTTGATAGAGTTGACATTTATAACACTGTCTTGTTTGCACACCTTAAGCAGATGGATGTAATGCATATCATGGTTCTTTATTTCACTTGGAGAATTACAAGAAGCATTTTCATACATTACAGTTCCACTTAATATTTCACGTTTCAAGCATTTTTAGCACCCATGAGAAATTTATAACAATTTCCAGGCAAATTTCTGCCATTCATTCATTTTCTATACTGTTTATCCATTGCGGATCACAGGTGGACTGGAGCCAATCCCAGCTCACATTAGTTGAGAGGTTGGAAACACCTTGGACAGGTTACGACAGGGCTAACACTAAAAAACAGACAGCCATTCACACCTTTGGGCGATTTAGAGTAGCCAGTTGACCTGACCAGTTGGCTGTGGGAGGAAACCAGAGCACCAGGAGGAAATCCTTGCAGGCACCAGGAGAGCATGCAGACTGTGCACAGAAAGGTCCCAGTTGACTGGCAGGTTTGAACCATTCTTGCAACAGCGCTAATCACTGCACCACTGTCCAAACAATGTTCATACAAATAAAGCCAAAAGAAAAGCTACTAAAAGCTACTCATTTAGGAATTTTACAATTAATAAGCAAGAGAAAGCTTGTTGCAATGATCTTTTTAATCCACCCTAGAGCACCTTCCAATAGTGTTGCGATACTCGAGACCAGTCTCAAGACCACTTTTTGAAAGTCTCACTCTTGTCTCAGAACCGACCGCATTTTTACTCGGCCTTGTATGGGTCTTGGACGTAGAGATTTGGGATTTTATTCCAAGACCAGTCAAGACCACAACTGTGGGGATTTCACTAAATTGCCTTTGCATTGTCTGATTTATTTGTTAACATCATGACTATGATTGAATGTAAAACGCCCTGCTTCAAATGCAACCAATAACGTGACTCATTGCAAATTCAAAATTTTCATTACTGTTTCATTACTGTTAAACCCCTCCCCCACCCCTTTCACACCCACTGGTCTGGTCCTGGTCTTGACTCGGTCTCGTCCTGCTTTGGTCTTGGTCTTGACTTGATCTTAACCCCTCAAAGTATTGGTCTTGTCTCGGCCTCGATACACTCTGGTCTTGGTCATGACTTGGTCTTGGTTTAGCTGGTCTTGACTAAAACACTACCTTCTAGTCATCCCCTCTCTCCACACACCCTGCTATAACCTTCTCCTTTTTCACTTTTTAAGAGAGACACCTCATGTAATTTCTAACACATTTGTGAGCACTGTGAGACCACTTTTGGTCTTTTGAAATGGGGAAAGCAACCTTTTAAAAGGCCTTTTTTCATAGTGTTCATGCTGTACATTTATTCTACAGTATTCTATTCTAGGTTGTTCTGAGTGTTTGGTCAGCACTAAATGTGCCATGAGATATGAAGACTGTAGTTGTGGAAAGAAAATAGAAATGCACATTGAAATAACATGATTAGATTAAGATTTTTTTTTGAGAATTTCTTGAAGGCAGGAGCAGGTTTAATTTGTGCAGTACTACAGTTCAATAAGAGATAAACCAAACTAACTAATTAAATATTAATCTCTTTAATAATCTCCACTTGGCTAAAACATTGCTGTGTTAATTCAGTCATGTTTTAATGTTTTTATGCAGTAATAGAAACATTAATGTTTTATCAATCAAGAATGTACTATAATGAAATCCCTGAGCTAATCTTCCTGTTTGTCTCCAAAATAAATATCCCATGTGCTGTAATTTTGCTATAAATTTAGTATATTTACATTTGCACTCCTTCCATAATTTTATTAAGAAAATATAACAATAATCAGCTTGTTCAGTTTATATTCTTTTTAATATTACTGTAACAGGCATTTTTATAGGAAACCATTTCTCTATTTATATACTGTATACAAATTTCAGATATTTGTATGTTTCAAATGAAACCTCATCTCATTATCTCTAGCCACTTTATCCCCACAGTCAAATGAAATCTGTTTTCATAAATAGGACTGTATGATTTAAGTAGGGAATAAAACACTGTGGAGTGCTGTTACCGGTATATGAAAATAATCAATAGTGGGGTGTTGGGATGAAGCAAGGTCACTATTACCACCTCAGATTTCACAAGTGTTTTATTTCTCTTATATTGCTGCAATTTTTATGAATGTATTTTCAAACTTTTTTCCTTTTTTTTATTTAACCCTTTCACCACTGTGGATCACTATTCTGGTCTGATTATAGTAGGGAAACCCCTGTGTATTGTACATGGTTGAGAAGTCAGACTCCCTGGGATTTCCTCTTGATGTAATTTGGATAAGCACAATGTTATTTTATGTTAATTAGGGTTACGCATCTTTCTTTTGCTAAATATTGGTGGATAAAACACGAATTTACCTGTGTTCAGTTTATTATCATCAGAGTTACATTTTCTTGAAGCAGAATTCCTCTAGTTTCCAACTGTATCAAATATGTCACTATGGCACACACTCTAGTTCACTGTATTCTCTTTTAAATTTGTGTACTGGTTTATATTGAATTTATCACAAAATTACTTTGTGTTAATGGTCTTTCTTGTATATGAAGTTACATAGTGTACATAGCAGTCTGTGTATGAAATTATACAGTGGTGAAAGGGTTAATTAAAGAATGAATGAGTGAGTTTGGTAGCTAGCTAAATAATTTTAAAATAAATATTTGAAAAAAAATGATATAGGGGATAGCTCGAAGGACTTGAAGTAACCAAGTACACAATGTGCTTGTACTTTGGTTTAAAACAAGAGCTTAATAATAAAAACCAGCTTGCTATATAATGCCACATAACTAGCGAGGAAAGGTTAACAAAGCTGAGCTAGCTAGTAAGTAAGCTAGTTCAGTGGTGTTTAATTAGGGTAATCCACAAAACATAGGAAGGCAGCATCAAAAATTGGTGGGGATGTTGATCCGTGTGCAAAAATTGGAAACGAGGGTCACGAAGGTCAAAACCACGAAATAACTTAAGAAAAGACATTCAGCAAAACATAGAAGCTTGAAAGCGAAGGAAAAAGACTCAGTTATACCGATACATAGAACGATACTTGAATGACCCAGAGAAACATGAGAGCTTGAATAGACAAATTGATCATAAAGTCAACAGGTAACAGGTAGGTACAATATGGATGACATGCATATTATTATCACAAATGGGGCGGAGACAGGTCTGGGAAGTGAAAACAAAGAATGTGACAGTAAAAGTACAGGCTAAGGACACAGTACTACCAAATCACCATATGCTGAGGGGTTTCAGGACAAAGATGTTTTCTAATTGATCTCTGAATCGAGAGGAAACTTACCTTCCAAAATGAACCAACCTTGAATAAAAGCTCTATTAAAAATAAAATTTTATATAGTATATATTCTATGATAAATAGACACAGAAACTTACAAACTAATCCCCTAAATCAAATTAATAAATTTGTGGCATTTGATTAGCAAGTTTCAGTTTTGTATAAGCTTTTTTTAAAGAATACAAGTCTGTTTTTTTGGTTGTTGTTTTTTTACTGATGAAAGTAGAACCAGCAGAAAGCTGAAGTTCTCCAACAATTTGTCAAACATGACATTACATTACTAGCATTTAGCAGCCACTCTTATCCAGAGCAATGTACAACAAGTGCAAAAGTCAGGTATATGAAGTGCTGAACTTCTAAACAAGAAAGTTCTAGTGCCAACTGAACAAGTGACAGCAATACCTAGTATAATATGCTGTTGAAGTACGAATACTCAAACAGCCAGTGAAACAAACCAACCATATAAAGTACAACTAAACAGAGAACTCAAAACGGCTAACACCAGGCTAGACCATACACAGCCTGGGTTGGTCAAGACCGAAATGCAGTTACACAGTGGGCAGGGAAGCAAGGGAGAGATGCAGCCTGAAGAGGTGAGTCTTCAGTCTGTGCTTGAAGGTGGTCAGGGAGTCAACAGTTCTGACCTCAATGGGAAGGTCATTCCATCAACAGGGAACCAGGACAGATAGTCTTGAGCGGGCTGGGCAGGAGCAGCGAGGAGGAGGGGCCAGGTGACTTGTAGTAGTGGAGCAGAGGGATCTGGCTGGTGTGTAGAGGCGGATCAGACTCTGGAGTTATGCTGTCCCTCACCCTTTGAGAGCCTAGTAAGCTAGCACCAATGTCTTAAATTTGATGTGAACTGTGATAGGTAGCTGGTGACATGGGAAGAACAAGGGAGGTTGTAGACCAGGCGAGCTGCAGCGTTCTGGATGGGCTGCAGGGGTTTGATGGCAGAAGCTGGAAGTCCAGCAAGGAGAGAGTTGCAGTATTTCAAGTGAGAGAGGATCAGTGCTTTGACCAGGAGGTGAGTAGAGTAGGTGGTAAGAAAATGGCGGAAACTTTGGCTGTTGTAGAGGAGGAGTCTACATGTCCAGGTCACTGCAATGATGTTTGCTGAGGAGGAGCATTTGTCATTGAACACAACCCCTAGGTTCTATGCACTGGGTGAAGGAGACCTAGAAATGTCCTTCAGGGAGATGACAATGTCCAGGGTTGGAGAGGATGGAGCAGGAATGTAGATTACCTCCGTTTTGCCTGGGTTGAGCTTCAGGTGATGGTTATCCATCCAAATCTGGATGTCATGCAGGCAAGCAGAGATGCGAGTGGAGATCTAAGTGTCAGAAGGAGGAAAAGAGAGAAAAGGTTGGGTGTCATCACCATAGCAGTGGTAGGATAGATAAACAAGTATCTAGCACAATGAGATGTCAAGAAATTCCTTCTTGCTCAATGTAAAACTAAACATCTCATCTCATTATCTCGAGCCACTTTATCCTGTTCTACAGGGTCGCAGGCAAGCTGGAGCCTATCCCAGCTGAC
>JAODOF010000008.1:46938991-46958138 GCA_027576175.1 Sciades proops | reverse complement strand
TTTCGCCCGTAGTCAGCTGGGATAGGCTCCAGCTTGCCTGCGACCCTGAAGAACAGGATAAAGCGGCTAGAGATAATGAGATGAGAGAAAACTCTACATACAAATATCAAATGAATAGCTCTTTCTACACACCAACTACACACTGATATGAAAAATGGAAAACACTACTAACTTGGCTTTTGCATTTTCACTGTGCAGGGTACAGCATAAAAAAAGTTAATCATACATGCATTTTCACAAATATGTCAGCTATATGCAAATTCAGGAATAAATATACAAACAAATGCAAGGGGAATGTTTTTCTTATTTGGCATGAACAGGAACAGACAATGCATGCTGGATATACTGTAATAGAAGACAAAAAAATAGGCTTGTTACTGTGAACTAAAGGAAATATTAGGGTGCATCCTCTCTCCCATTTGGGTCTTGTCATTGCACCTCACTGACATCACAAGTAATGTTCTCTCTGGCCAGACAGCAGAGGAAGTAATCTCGGGAGTGATATATCCAGCCCTGGCATGCTTCTGAATCAATGTCACCACAGGCCTCCATCGCCTGGATAAGGGGTATGCGTTGTTGGGGTTGCCAATCATCGATCTTCCATTGCCAGCTAAAAAGAATTCAATTTGATTGCAAAATAGAGAGCATGGTAGCAGGTGAAGTACCAAAAACCATGGGTGGTCAATGAACCAATTATATACCAGATCATCCCAGTGGAAACTTGCTTTGTCCCAGACCACAACAAACCCAGACTGCTCTGGTCATTGGGAATATGTTGTGTCAGGTGTCAAAGAAAGTGATGTGGCAAGCGTTGCATGGACCAAGAGAGGCATGATGACGAATGGCACCATTCTAGCTCATGGTCACATACATTGTGATGTTGCCACTAGTGTTATAGTCAAGCCCACCTAAACCAAGACCAGAGTGTCTCAAGACCAAGATGCTGAGGGGTTTAGACCAAGTCAAGCCCAAGACAGGGTGAGACTGAGTCAAGATCAGGACCAGACCAGTGTGTGTGAAGGGAGGCAGGGAGAGGTGACAGATTTTTCTTAAATTGCTCACACACTACAATAAGAAACAATTATTGAAATGAACATTTAGAGAGCAAAACCTCAGTTCACATCTCAAATGCTAAACATTTTCTCCTTTGCACCTGATTTGCAATTCAACATGAACCTTTTTGCAATATACAGTACTTCACGCATTTCTCTACTGTATGTAAGACACAGGAATTTGATATAAACTCACTTGTTTCCCCATTTCAATAACACGGTCATTCAAAATGTCACACTCAGACACAGCAGCGAGAGGAAGAGGTCTAGCTGGAGGGGGAGGATGAGAACAAAGAAGGGCACAGCTTGCTAATGAAATCCAGGCAACATTAGTTGATCCTGTTACCAATCATGGGCTGACAATGAGTGAGGCTTGACAGGAGGTCTAGCCCAACTTGAGCTGATTTACTGTTGCCTCCATCATCTGGACATTTAGGCTTGATCACAGGTACATAACCAAAATTCCATTCACTCCACAAATCATACTACATACATCATTTGTTGTGTAACACCTAGTTACTTCATGAATGGCTGCTATGTCATGCATATAACGGTCCAAGAATCCTACACAATTTACTGTGGAAAAACTTCTTTAGGCTACATTGACTAAATATTTGACTCCGTCCACCATTCCATCATTGTCTCTCAGTCCTTTCGACAAACCAGAAATATAATTAGAGGCACAAGAAGCAGCAATAATCAACTTGGTTTTGACAAATAATGCATTAAGACTCGGAGAGATTCAAAGCCACATTGCAAGGGACAAGACAATTTAACATCGGGCAAGTCAGCCTGTCCACTTTGGCCCATTTTCTCCACCAAAACCAAAGGCACAAGAAGCAGTTTCACAAGGTGCCTTTTTAAAGAAATTCTGAAAGAGTCAAAAGATATGAGACGTGAATGTGGAATAAGTACAAGCTTGACTACAGCACACTATACAGAGTACAGCATTTTTTCCCCCAGTGTAATGGACTACACCATATTCACTGATTAGTTTTCAGAGAGTACTGAAAACGGATGCTAATGTGAGCCCACATGGGTTTATTTTTTAAGTTGATGAGGCTGACTTCAACCTCAGGAAGGCCAGGAGAAGGGGAAGAAACATCTAGTCACAGAACCATTGTAGATGTTTCTGGTCAATGTGGCAACACCACTGTGTGCCACCATCACAAGTAATGGTGTCCTCCACAGTCATGCTAACCTTTGTCCATAAAATACAGACCACATTCTCAGATTTTTGAACGGACTAGCAGACCATATGGATGATGCAGAGTAACACAGATATGTCATAGTATGGGACAACGTCAGCTTCCACCAGGCAGCCCTGGTTCAAAACTGATTTGTTGACTACCCACAAGTTCTTGTCCAGTACCTTCCACCCTAGTCTCCATTTCTCAATCCAGTTGAAGAGTTCTTTTCAGCACGGTGCTGGAAGGCGTATGACCATCAGCCCTATATGTCCAGGACTCTTCTGCATGCAACAGAAGAGGCTTGTCATGATATTGATGTGAATGCTGTCCAGGGCTGAATATGACACTTCCTGCACCAACGTTGATAAGGTGCGGTGGCCAGATCCAGCTGGGAGGCAAGAAGCAGCCTAAATAATTTTCTTTCCTGGTCTTTTTTTTGTACTGGTCATTCTTTTCTGTATGTTGCATCTTCATATAAAAAAAACAGAACGAATGTCCACACAACAGGAATAGAGTTTAGCAGGTTTTTTACTGGACCAAAAAACAGCATGGCAGGATAACAGCAACAACAACAACAACCTGGACCCCCCCCTGCTTCCAGTACACTTCTTGTACATTCAACCCCAACCTTGACCTCTGCTAATCCCCATACGCCCCCTACTGGACTCTCATGTACTACAGCCTCAAAAAGGGTGAATGACATGTACCCGACCTGTAACTGCAACTGTTACTCTGTGAGGAACAAAGAATAATTTCCCAGCTATACCACACTAAAAACATGATCTTGAGATCAAGACCAGTCGCAAGTACTACAGCACTGGTTGCCACCGTGCTACCCTGGGACATTGACGATGACATGGTGTTCTAGAATGTATCTTCCCCTTGGCAAGGTTAAAGCCAGCTTCAACAGTGTAAAAGGACTCCTAGTCCACTGCAGCAACATTTAGCTCGATCACTCTCTGAAGCAAGCAAGACAAAACATTGCATTGCTGTATGAATAGACATTACATTAATAACATTTAGCAGACACTCTTATCCAGAGCGACATACAACATGCCCAGAGCAGCCTGGGGAGCAGTTGGGGGGTTAAATGCCTTGATCAAGGGCACTTCAGCCATTCCTTCTGGTCCAGGGAATCAAACTGGCGGCCTTTAGGTCCCAAAGGTGCTTCTCTAACCATTAGGCCATGAGGCCCACTATGACCCCATGAGGTAGTAGTCAATATTGTGTTGCACAGTACACTGGAATACAGTATCAATGAGAGGAGAGCATAGCTTACTTGAACATAATGTAGTTGTTTCACTCTGTCAGAGTTGCATTCAAATGGTACCCTGTATGTGTAGATGATGCCTTTGCAGGAAATGGCCCAGTGCAGATAAGCTCACTGAAGAGACATTTCTGAATGTTATGTTGTCAAAAAATGATGTGCTGTTGCAGTTGTTGTATGGTTTGCTACTGTCTGCTCCTACCATATTTACAGTATACTCTTCCTGCTCTAGGGTGAATAGCTGTCTCCTTCCTCTAGTGTGTGTGTAGTAAATCTGCTAAAACGTGATGTGAATGTTTTTTCAGTATGAAAGGAAGTGTTACGCTAACTACTGATAAGCATTGGTACTATGCTACAGTTGTACAGTAGTATACACAGTGCAGTTCTGTGGCTTTAGTAACATGGTATAGAACACAGGTTCTCAAGCCTGCCCCTGCCCCTTGCTCTGCATGTTTTCTGTCATTCCCTGCTCTACCAACCTGAGTGAACACATTAGTGGCATGTTTGATTAGCTGAGCTCACCTTATTTAAATCAAGAGCATGTTAATCACACTAACTTCAATCAGGTATATTTGGTTTGGAGTGTGGATATACAGAAGATATGCAGGACAGGGGTGCTCCAGGAGGAGGACTGGTCTGCTTACGCATTCTCATTTGGAAATGTCAAGTCAAGTCAAGTTTGTTTGTATAGCACTTATAACAATAGATATTGTCCCAAAGCATCTTTACAGAATCTGAATGACCCAAGACATGAGCCAATTTTATCCTTAATCTATCCCCAATAAGCAAGCCTGTGGCAATGAAAAAAGGAAAAACTCCCACAGAAATGTGCAGATTATACTTACTACAGTGTAGCGGCTCAGATTAGGCTGGACCCTCTGCCCAGTATTCCTAAAAGACAACCAGTGGTTCATCAAATGGTCAACCAATGTGGCCTGGATCTTACCCATAAAGGTTGCGTTTACTTGACCTCTTCCTCTCTCTCCAATATTGGCCTCCATTGTTGTCCAAGCCAAGACTTCTAACGTGCAGCCTATGATTTCTAAGTGACCAAATTAGCCATAAGTGTTTTCACCTGTGAGGACTGGGTTTGGGTAATTGGTAAATGGGTGTGGCATTTGCAAGGCAGTGTCTTCCAAAAGAAACAAACAAACAAACAAAAAAGTTTTGAATGATGTGTCCAATGTAGAGATCTGTGTGTAGTGTTTTGCAAAAAAAAAAAATGTTTTAGAATTGTAAAATGAGTGTAAAGCAGAGAATGTGCTTATGGTTTAGCGTACCAGGTCAAAAGACTGGCTACATGAGTTAGTTATTTCAATAACTGTGCCCCAATCTGTGTACTGTTTTGTCATACATGGTGGAAACAAGTTTCTACGGTTTTGCACAAACTGTCACAATAGTTTGGCAGATTGTTTGTGTCAAATTTGGGATGGCATGAGCATCTCTACATGACTCACACATGTTCCTGAAACATAGTCAGAGTTTTCGAAATTCACTCTGGGCTTTTCATTCCACACATTTTTTTGATGTGAGTCATTTGTGTTCCATCAGATCCACATTTGCAGGCGTGTTCAGTATTTACAGATTGTTTACTCTCTCACTGAGCATCTTTTCTTCTCTGTTTGAGCAGCAGTTCTGCGCCAATTTCAATCTCCTTCACAGGACCGTACCATCAGATCTTTCTAAATGAGACCTTCAGATAAAAACTCAAGGCTACAACACAAGCTGTAAACAGCAATCTGTCAATGCAAACACATTTCTCATATCAGATTACTGGAAATAAAAGGGGTACAGCAAAATCCCCTCCCTCTCTCTCTCTTTCTCTCCATGAGATGCAACTGACAAAAATTTCTTTATTTCTTTATTCCTCATCTCCAGTTAGTACACATACAGATAGCAGATGCTACAAATGTGATGAAGTGTAATGGGTCAAATTAGGTTAGTTTTCAATATGATGAAACAGTAATAAATAGCTCGAAACAGGAACTTTGTAGAACACATTAAATACGGAAGAAGGAATAATACCCTCCATGTCATGCTTTGTCAGAAAAATAATCAACCATGGCTCGATGTGATGAACTGGAGCTACTATTACAACCTTAAATTTGATTATTTTCCAATAACAGCAATTTACCTGTGATTAGATGAAGAGCTATAAACCAGTGATTTGCAGCTGTACTTCTATCAAAGCTGCTGTTGGAGAAAACAAACACCTCCTGATCAATCACATGACTTCAGTAGTGTTGTGAACCGTATTAGCATGTGACGTAAACCTGTACACCAAAACCTCTACACTGTAAACCAATACACATCAGATAGATTTATTATTATGCGTGGCTAATATTTGAGCGCTATTGCTAACTATGCTTAGCTAATAAACCAAGGAACATGGGCAAACATTCACTAACTAAAAAAAACAGCTTTATTCTTAATCTCTCAAACACTAACTACAGTAGCTATTAGCATTTAGCTAGTTTTCTGGTCAGAGTTGTTATTGTGAAAGCTAATATTCAAGAGATTAACATGTTGCTAGTTGGCCTAAGCTAATAGCTTCGCCAAGGAACACAGGGAAACGTTCTCTCACTAACAACATTTTTATACCTAATGTCTCGTATGTTAGCTTAGATATTAGCATTCAGCTAGTTTGTCTGGACAGAGTTATTATCAAGCTAGCTAACATGAGAGAAGAGGAATAAAGTGGCTATAAATTAGCTTATTAGTTAGTTCGCTAATGTTTACACCAAGGAAGTCAAAAACATAAACTGTTAATCTTATCTCATGCTTAGCATTCAGCTATTTTGTGTGGTCTGATTTATTACTTTGCTAGCCATTGCTAGGTAGTTTAATTAATGTCCTCCCATGTTTCTTGGTTCCTTGCTGAAAGAGGAACTAAAATCTGTGTGTGTTTTGAGACATTTTTTTCTTTTGTGAATCTGTCTTTTACTGTAATTTTACTTCCATATTTTACATAAATTTGATAGTTTATGTTTAACTTTCCTGCCTTACCTTAAGTGAGAATCAAATAAACATTTGATAGATTTACAAGACTGATTGCTATGACTTGGGGTATTTTTATATGCGACAGGCTTCAAGTAAAATTCCACTAATTACTGTATTCTTTTAGTGTTCAGTGTATAAATGTAGGCCTTAACAACTGACAACACAACACCTACAACATAGTACATTTTATATTAATGCTAAATCCACTCAATGCACTTTGGCTGTTAAACAGACGTTATAAGTGCACTGCTTATTTATATGGTAATTCACAAAGGCAATATATCAGGCATTGCTCTTCAGTGGAGTGGAGATGAGAATCCTAGGTGCTTCAGATCCCTGCTGTTAAAGCATGAGTCTAAAGATGAGGTAGAACTGCATTTTAATATGCACTATTGCTTCAAAAAGAAAAAGAAAAAAAGGATGGAGTGTCTGTGTTTTATAGCTTTTTCACTGTGGGGGAAAGTTTCATTCTGATGTCTCATGAATTTTAGCAGAAGGATGTAATGCTGAGGGAGCACTGTGGTGCTATAAATCATTGTGCACAGATGTGAAAATTTCCCCAAAGTTATCTGCTGAAAATTAATCTGCTCAGAATATTAATAAAAGTTATAAGGCAAAATGACTCCCAGAACATGATCCAAACTTCCATTCTGCAGTGTTGGAAATTAATCTGTGAATGTCTCTAAAAGTAGTAAAAGAACCTCAATCTCATCTCATTAGTTTTGTCTGTATTATTATTTTTTTTTAGCATTCTTTGTTCGGAATCTTGATTCCTCTTTTACTGTTCCAAAAGACATGTTTTAGTTCTAATCATGGATGACAATGTAATGATCTCTGAAATTTGGTGGAAATAGACCCGACATTATTCTCCCCATTCTCTCATTTTCTTTGTCTATGCTCATGGAGAACTCTTTACAATTACCTTTATGGCATTTGGCAGATACCCTTATTAAGACTGAGTCTCAGAAGCACTTTGTAGTTTCCATCAAAGCACACCCTCATACTAGTTCACTACTGGTTTATGATTCATGATTATTGCTTCTTATATTGTGTTGGATTCTGGACGTTTTTCATCTAGCCCTGATTTAGGTGGTGAGATTATTGCTACTTGGTGGGATCAAATTAATCGGCTCTTTGATGGTTGCTGTTTCTTGACGTCTCTTGTGGTTGGGTTGTGGTTTCTGGTAGTGAGATTTGCCTACATATCATAGTATCTGGCAGATCATAATATCCTTGTTGGTTGGCTGTTTGGTGGAAAGAAAGTCTCTGCTGGCTGGTGAGATTTTTGCTTGTTGGATTATATGTGGTGTTATATACTTAGTTTTTTTAAATCCAACCATCTTGCATGGCACGGTGGTGCAGTGGTTAGCACTGTTGCCTCATAGCAAAAAGGTTCCGGCTTTGAACCTCATGGCCGATGAGGGGCCTTTCTCTGTGGAGTTTGCAGGTTCTCCCCGTGTCTGCGTGGGTTTCCTCTGGGTGCTCTGGTTTCCCCCACAGTCCAAAGACATGCAGATTGACTAATTGGCTACTCGAAATTGTCCATGACCAAAAGCAGTGCAGCAGAAGAGTGGTTAACCAGCTGTACTTACTTAGCCAAGAAGACCTAGGAAAGGGACCCGACTCAGAACACACTGGATGGGCGAAGAAGAAGATTGCTGATTTGTGGTATCTCTGGTGGTTGGTAAGATTCTTCCTTGTGGATTTGGGTTGATGAGGTTTTTGCTCTTTGTCTATGGTGGTTGGAGAGATATTCTTGGGTGTTAAGGTAACTCTGATGGTTTGTGAGATTTTTGATGATGGTGAGAGTTTTCGTGATTGATCTGCTGGTTGGTAAGTCTTGCTGGTTGGTAAGAGTCTTGCTGATTGGTGGGGTCTCATCAGTCATGAGATTATTGCTGCTTGATGAGGTCTCCTGTGGTTGTGAGATTTTTTTTTCTTGGTTGGTTTCTTTTTCATTGGTCAAGTCTGGTTGGTGAGATCTCTGGTTGTTGGTTTGGTGATTGTTGCGGATTGGTGAGATTTTTGCTGTTTGATGGATTCCCTGGGAGTGAATGAAAATAAAACCATTGACTTGTACTGTTTTTGTTGCATTAACCCTTTTCTAACTGGTATGCTAGCTTCGTAGTATTGTTAGATCTTGAACTATTTGTAAAAACACTAGGATATGTTTTGGTGGAGACTGTAAAGCACTTCTTTAAGCCATATTCTGGAACTCTGAGAGTTTTGCTGCTTGTTGGGGTCTCTGGGGGTTCATTGGGGTCTTGGATGGCTAGGTCTCTGGAGGTTAGTGAGGTCTCTGTTGGTGATGTTGGAATGTAGTTGTGCTTGTTTTTAAAACCAGCCCTGATCCTGTTGATGAAATCTTTTATTGTAGTTGGTGAGATACCTGCGGTTTTGGTCTTGAGACACTGAATCTCCTGATGCTTATGGCTTATAAATGCTCGGTAATAAATTATGCATGTAAAGCTTCCACAGAGGAAAACTAATTCTCTTCTCTGTTCCTCCATACCCCTACACTACAATGGTTTTTTGAGACATAGAGAGAGAGGACTTTATTTCAGAATGTCAAGGCAGTTTGCTCAAGGTTGATTTTGTGTGACATCGTTTCTATCTTTGGTTTGACTTTAATAAGCCACCTTTCAAATCTCAGTGACACTGTCTGTGGCTGTTTGACATTGGTTCTGTCTGGCTGTCAGGTTCAGTGTTGGACCACTTCAATGAGGTAATTGCATCTGTTACATCTGACACCTTCCTGTCTATAAAACATAGAACATGTGCTACATAGCAAGATCCCCAGGGTTGATTTTATGTGGGCAGTGTTTATTGACGTGTAGCAGAATTAAGTGTGAATTTAACACTATAGGTCTTAATGACTGTTACTGAAATTGTTAACTTCTTCAGTCAGGCGTTGGTCACACTACAACTCCCGATGGGTTTGTGAATACTTTGCGATGAAAAATTGGTAGCATCGCTACCAATCATGCAATACACGGTGAATGTTCTCCGACCTTCACGAATTGTTTTTTGGTGTGTCTTCACCTCATGAGTGGCCAAAAATGTTGTGAAAAATATAAATGCATGCATTGAAATTTGGTGATAATGTTTTTTTTTTTTGCAGCAAACTAAGCGGCAAATACTCGTAGATGGGTATGGGAATACTTCTCGAAGCTTGGAGAACCTTCACCAAGCCTCTTGAGAACTATTTTTCTCAAATCCATATCTCCAGTGTTTGCAGGGTCCTCGGTGACACAGTGGCAAGGCACAGCCTAACCTTCACTGAGACTTGAAAAGGGCATTTAAATTCGGTGATCTTTCATCTAGGTTTGTAATTGGTTGGGCAAAGGGTTCATGAATATTCGGCAAATGTTTGGTAATGGTTAGATGATGAATTTGTGATTGTCGCTGATTGGTTGGTGCTGATGTCACACATTGTTAAAATCTATTGCGCAAGGCATTGGTGATCATTTTCCTACCAAATGCTGATACATACAAAACCCTCAAGCATACCTCCTAGGAAAAATGCCAAGTTTCCTCAAAAGAAAAGGGCCAAGTGTTTGCCTGCTGTGTGACCACAACTTTTAGCTTGCCTATACGAAGTACACATCGGCACAAAAACGCCTCATTTTCATCAATAACCCATCACAAAGCATCACGAGCTGTAGTGTGACCATAGCCTAAGAGAGACAAGTCTGAGTGTCACAGTGTCTATACAATGTGTGTTCCAGAAGCTAGTTGGATTTTTTTCAACATTTCTTATGAATTTGTTTTGACATATGACCTGATATTATTACCCAGCATAAATCTAAATGTTCACACTTCAACTATCTTATTAGACTTGTTTTGCCTGTGTGAATTTTGACTTCTTAACATATCTGAACCATATTAGTGTATCAGATTACTATAGGTAAAGCTGTATTGCACAACAAGATAGCATTAAAACAGTCTGAGCTGAGCCCCACTCCATAATTCATGCTCATGTTTCACTGATTTTGAATCAACTCTCTTCAGTTCAATGTGGCAACATTCATTTCATGCTTTGGTGTGCTTTTGTGGCATGTTTAAGTCCTGTTTGGTATGGGTGTTACATAAGAGCTGGTGTGCAGGATTAATACTGCGGTTACACTTATTTTCTTTCATGCTGCAGACAGATAATATCATGATGTATCCAGGTCATACATGTCTCTCTTTATGTATTCATTACTTGAGTGTTTGCCTAGATTTTTTTTTTCCTCCCACAGCTCAATAATGCACTCAAATGTCAACAAGATAGACCTTTTGGATTTTAGTCTGTATTTAGTGTGAAGTTGCACAATAAGTAATCAAAACTGAAATTGTGCAGACCCCAAGATCAGCACAAAGTGCTGTTCATACAGTTGCATATCCACCCATATCAGAAGTTACAATGCAATTCTGACCTTGAACATGATTTATAAATCAAGTCAAGTTAAGTCAAAGTCCCGCTCACACCAGAATCTGGTCTTCCCAGGTAGTCTCTTGTCCCATTACTAACCAACTCTTTAAGGCGTATGGGTGCAGTGCCAATCTCCATTTCAATAGCCCTCAGCTTCTTGCCTGTACAGCTAGAGTTACAGTGGGGGGCTAGTCCACTGGTGACCACAAGAGTTTGACTTCCCCACACACATCTGTATTGCAGTGTGCCTTGCCAGATGGTAGTAGATACCATTTTTATGATGGTCTTTGGTATGACCTGACCGCAAGTAGAACTCGCGATCTCCTGGTCGAGAGGCAGACATGCTAACCACTAGGCCAACTCGCAATTGATTTATAAATATCAACTTGTGAAAATTTTCTTTGCAGGAATCATGCACACCATGAATCTGTGCATGTTATGAACATCTCTGAATTGTATACGGGCAATTAATTATTTCTATAAAACCGTAACATACTGAAATGTAGCTTGACCAGAAGAGTAAATAGTTATTTTAACCAGGCAAGTGGAGAAAGACAAATTTACTTGGACTTTAATTATAAGGGAATTTCCGAGGGTTGAATAGTAGGGTTGAATAAAAATGAGCCTACCTCACAGGAGCCAGAAGTTTGGCAATGCAAAGCTCTGGATAATCACCAAATTTAGAAATGGCATTCATTTGTGAAAGTCTATTCAGAAACTGATTACCCTATCTGACTTGGACACAACTATTATAGAGCCATTGTTGCCTCTCCAGAGCCTGGAGCAAATTCTCCTAAAATAATTGACCCAATGTGTGGAGTTCAGCTTGCAGGTCAGGGATGGACTGACACTCATTTTTAGTAGGTGTTGGACCATCATTGCATCTTCCTTTTTAATTGCATTCATCACCCTTCTGGGGTTCTGCACAAGTAATAATTAAAATGGTGAATAAGCTGTGGAGACCTGGGCAGCTCCTGGACTTCAAATTATTTTTCCCAATTCCAAATCATTGTGTATGAACTTAAGTCACATTTTAGAACCTTACTAAAGCACTCCACTAAACGAGTGGTTTGGGAGTAGATGCTAGGATCTCTGCTTGGTAGTTTGTCCAGAGAAAAATCAAGCATGACTAGATGTTGCCTCCTCCACTCTCCAGAGAATGATTCCCTTTTTTCTTGACTCTAGCCTTTTTTCAGAGTGGTGTCCACTTGTACAATGAGTAAACAGTTTGATACCAGAGCTTGGGAGATCATGGCAAGGCTCATAGTGTTTGTATTTATTTTATTTACCCAGTTTTATAGCAAAGTGGCACCACACCAAGCAGTGTCCACAGTTCATGGATTTGATCTTGAGTTTGGGTTGTGATCTGTGTAGAGTTTTTTTTTTTAAAGGTAAATTTGGGTTTCCTCATAGTTCTCCAGTTTCCTCATACATTCCAAAACAGACCGATAGGTGGATTAGCTGCACTTTGTTGCCCCTAGGTGTAAACAAGTGTGCTCTGAAAGGAATTGGCATCCCAGGATAGGTTCTGGCTCCATCGTAGCTGTAGCTAGGGGTGACATGGTGGTGCAGGGGTTAGCGCAGTCACCTCACAGCAAAAAGGTTCTGGGTTTGAACTTTGCAATTGACTTAACTGGGGCCTTTCTGTGTGGCATTTGCATGTTCTCCTGGTGCTTGTTTGGATTTCCTCCAGGTGCTCCAGTTTTCTCCCACAGTCCAAAAACATGCAGTCAACTGGTGACACTAAATTGTCCGTAGGTGTGAAGGTGAGTTTGGATGGTTGATCATCTCTGTGGAAGCCCTGATAGATTGGCAACCTGCTCAGGGTAAACCCCTCCTCTCATCCAAAGTCAGATGGGATTGGTTCCAGCTTCCCGCTGACCTTGATGGATAAACGGTATAGATCATGGATGGATGGATCTGAAAAGTCTAAAGTCCTTCCCAGGCAGTCTCCCATCCCAGTACTAACCAGGCCATTAAGGCGCATTGGGCAGCGCCAATCTCTGTTTCCATAGCCCTCAGCCTCTCCAGCTAGGGTTACAGTAGGGGGCTAGTCCTCTGGTAACCATGAGAGTTTGGCTCCACACTCACATCTGTATTGCTGCATGCCTTGCCAGACAGCAGTAGGTACCATTTTTATGATGGTCTTTGGTTTGACCTGACCAAGAATATAACTTGTGATCTCCCGCTGGAGAGACAGACATGCTAACCACTAGACTAGCTCACGGTTGGTTGGATGGATGGATCCAAGCCATTTTTGAACCTAATTTCCATCCTCTACATAAAGTAGCTCTTACAAATCTTTTGACAGCATCTAACCTTTACATGTCATACCTCCTGCTGCACAGAGTTGGAATATATGAATGATAAGAGATCCACATTTATCTAGTTTCAATCTTATCAGCACAAGAAAAAAACATGCATTTGAACAAGGAAATTGAACAGAGAAATTGAATTCAAGACCTTTTAAAACATGGGGAAAAAATTGCCATTTGGAAGCTCCAGAGATTTAAAAGTTTGTGTGGGATTGAATTTGCTGACCTTTTACAAGCAATAACCACACTCTATCATCCTGAATGGATGGTGTTATTTATTATTATTATTATCAAGGACCACTTAGTCAATTAGGACCCTGTATACAACCTGGAACAAAATAATTGCTCCTGTGACCACTCTGATTCTCAGTTAATGAACCAAACACAAATAATTTACTCTCGGCTATTAATCAATGCTGAGCACACTGACTGATTCATAATGGTTTATCATCAGGAAAGCAACTCTAATGCACCCAGATGATATTTATTACTAATTGAATTTGAAGGGACTCTTTTAACAGTCTAAATCAATCCATAACTAGAAGGACACACTGGAGGCCTTTAGTCCACTGATAATCTCCTGGATAAGTACTAATATACCATTAATTCAACAGAGTGTCTTGGAAATGTGATTGCTTTTAGTTCATCATCTCTACTCACTGCAGTTAAATCAATTATAAAAATTTATTTCATAAATCTATATTTATGTTGCCCTCATATGCAACGAGTCTGGTTAAAGCTTCAAAACCTTCTAACGAGACTGAAAAAAAATGATTCATTTAATTCATATTCATCATGAGAACTCTTGTCTGTGTGTTTATTTTGATAAACAGAAGACGTTTTTTTGTTCTCATCTTCCAACAGTGCTTTTGCGGCTGAAGAAGTGATTAACAGTAAAGAGTCCTTCTTATTTCAATTAGTCTCTCCGTGCCTCTGGATTGCTGGTGTTAAAGCATGATGATGTGTTTTCTCTTCAGAGCTAATTGTGTTTGAATCCCATCTAATAAATCTGCACTATTCCCAAAGCTGCGATGTAATTAGACGTCAGCTAAAGTGGGACAGCCATTGTCCTAGTAAGATTGTAACATGCTTTCTCAGATGAGACAAGAGACACTATAATTCATAAGATGCATTCAGGAAAAAAAAAATGCATGAATTAGAGGATTAAAGCTTATTTGCATTTCAATTCGCATGCATTAAATAGGATCTAACATTAATTACATTCCAGACGGCTGTCTTTGGATGTTTTGCTGAATCGTCAAGCGTTGTTCAGAAATTCTAATAAGCGAGAACAATTTTGTTTTCATTATCAATGAAGTTGTAAGAAAACCAATTAGTACGAGCCTCACCCCTCTTGCCACCCATAGCCTTTTGTCATTTTTTTCAAACTAGAGCTCTTGATAGATTTTTTTTTTTACATTGCATGATAACCTTGGTTCTGCACACGACGAACATTGGCCATTGAATTCAACAAATTAGGACAGAGTACTAATACATAAAACACTCTAATAATAATTTTGTCTTGCAGAAGGTCCTCTTATATCTTTTCTTTTTCTTTGGGCAAACATAACTGTATCCCTAGATTACTTTTGAAAGAGTTCCATGGAGATATGTGGGCTGAAATGTGCTACAGTGTTTGCTTTTCAGAAGTCTGTCTTTGTTTACTGGATGGTAAAAATGTGGGTGTTTTTGTATACGTTAACCGATTTCTGATGTGGGAAGGCGGTGTGTGTTGGCAATTTGTTCAAGAGGAAGGCGTTACTCATCGTCTCTAAACAGGATAAAAAAGCAAAGAAAAACATTGTGGTTCAGCAGACATTTCACTTTCAGCTATGCATCTGGAGCTCAGTGATTTTTTTTTTTTTTTGCTTGAATGATTCCTGGGACCAATCTTATTGCATGTGTAGTCTGATGTTTCTTCACTTCCCCAATGAGAGATGATCGGAAACTGGAGAACCCAGAATGATGCTGGGAAAACACATGGAACTCCACACAAACACACATACAGCAAACCAAGTGATGGATTGAACCTACTAGGACTCTGGTTCTGTGCTACCAGCAATTTTACTTTGTAGAATCAGACAATGCTATTTTTATGTCCCAGTTGTCATGGTCTCTGATAAAAAAAAATGAACCTTTATCCATGTTAATTTTCTTCATTCTTTGATATATTTCATTACAGTTCAAACTGCCCTTCTGAAATGAAGAAGTAATTAGGAGTGTGCTATTGTAAATCAGCTCAGGTTTTAAGCACTGGTGAATTTAGATGCAGTAATTTTCTTAACAATGTGGTCTTTGAATATGATTAAAAAAATCTACATGTATAAAGTAGAGTGACTGTCAATATGAGGTACGGATTCCGCATTTAAACATACCTTGTACAAAAAGTAATGCTTTTTTTTTTTTTAGCTTTTATTCATATTTTACGAGTGACACCCTCAAACTATAAAATATACAACCCCAAATCAGAAAATGTTGGGGCAGTATGTTGAGATTGAAATTAAAGCCAAAAACAATGATTTGTAAATAATCTTTGACCTGTATTGCACTTAAAACAATACAACAGCATGATATTTGATGTTTGACCTCATGAATTTTCAAAGGAACCACATTTCAATTTTGATTCTTGCAACACATTTAAAAAAACAAAGTTGGGACAGTAAAGCATTTACCACTTTATAACTTTCCATTTCTTCTCACAATACTTAAAAGATGTTTAGGGGCTGAAGACACCAAGTGATGAAGTGTTTCAGGTGTTATTTTGTCCCATTTTCCTGCAAACAGGTCTTAATGTGTGTAACAGTACGGGGTCACCATTGCCATATTTTTCATTTCTAAATTTTCCACCTTTTCTCTATTGGGGACAGAAGGGATGCACCCTCTTCTTCCACAGCCATGGCTTTGTAATGTGTGCAGAATGTGGTTTTGCATTTTCTTGTTGAAATCTCCCCGGAAAAGATGTCGTCTTGAAGGCAGCATACAGTATGTTGCTCCAAAATCTCAGTGTACTTTTCTGCATTAATGCTCAATCACAGAAGTGTAAGTTACCTTTGCCAAGGGCACTGACACAACCTCATACCCTGGCTTCTGGACTTGTTCCTGGTAACAGTCTGGAGTACACGGCATCCATTTCTTCCAAAAAAGACCGGAATACTGATTCATTTGACCACAATACACGTTCCCACTGTGTGATGGTCCATCCCAGATGCCTCCGAGCCCAGAGAAGTCAACAGCGCTTCTGGACACAGTTAACATAAGGCTTTCTTTTTGTACAGTAAAGTTTTAACTGGCGTTTGTGGATGCAAGTCTGTATTGTAGAGCTTGCCAAAGGCTTGCCCAAGTAATCCTGAGACCATGTGGTTATATCAGCTATAGATGAATGATGGTTCTTGATGCAGTGCTGTCTGAGGGATCGGACATCACAGGGTGTTCAGATTAGGCTTGTGCCCTTGCCCTTTATGTACCAAAATTCCTTGAAACATTTAATGATATTATGTACCGTAGAGGGTGAAATATCCAAATATCTTCCTATCTTTCTTTGAAGAACATTGTTTTTAAACATTTCAATAATTTTCTCACACATTTCTTGACAAACTGGAGATCCTCGGCCCATCACAGCTCCTCAAAGACTAGGCCTTTCCTGGATATTGATTTTTTACCCAAATCATGATTATAGTCACCTGTTGACATCACCCGTTTCAAGTCACATCATTATTTAATTGTTTTACCTCATTACTAGCCCTAAATTGCCTCCATACCAACCTTTTCTGATTTTGGGTGATAGATAGATAGATAGATGTAAGAAGCTGTAGTTTTTTCTGTCTTATTACATCACATTGCTGTGATGTAAGTGCAATAAAACACTTCAGGATGTGCTGTTGTTTTAAAATAATCATCTTTGCATGCAGTAACTCCGCTTCACATCCACTCTCATCACACCATCAATGATTATTTTCTTATAACAGCACACCCCAAAAACAAAATGATAAAAAGTCGTATTTAACTAAGAAAAAATCTAAATCTTTATGGAACTTATTAACTGCTCATTCCTGGAGGGTATATCCATACATTCCATAAAACAGAAATATGTGGTGTGTCTAAAGTGTGTAAATATATTAATAATAAAGATTTAGACTTTTCTTATTGGAATAAATCTCGATAAAATCATTTCTAGCGTTTCACGATTGACTTATAAACGATTAATAAACATTTCTTGATTTGCGTCTAGCTATTCCATGGTTGGATTTTAAAATGTTAGAGTTTTTAAAATGATGTGAACAAAAAAAGGCCAAAGCACAACATATTCAAAAACCTTTGACTCCCATTCTTTAAATCAGATCTGAAAACTGAGAAATTCACAGCGTCTTGCTTCATGTTTTGGACTATGGAGTTACAAGATACAGCTACATTCAATTCAAACTTGGTAGAAGTGGGTTTTTTTTTTAGACAAAGTATAAAAAATAAACTGATGTACATTTTACTTTTCTCAACCTTTTCATTCAACTTCTGTGCTGGACACTACTTGGGGAATCTGTAAGGATTCATAACCTGATAGATTAGAGGTTAATTCTGACTTAAGTGCGAGAGCACCTTCTTCTTTTAACCTCAATGTGGGGTCAGTGTGGATAGGTTGCACCAATAGGGTTAAGCTCTTGCCCAAGGGCCCAACAGTGACAGCTTGGCAGTGCTGGGGTTCAAACCCCCAACCCTCTGATCAATAATCCAGAGCCTTAACCCATTGCCGCCACTTAAGTGCTAGAGCAGTACAGTAACTAAAAAGCACAAAGTACAAATGAATACATCCCTGAGTGGGCCCAAACCACCATCCTTTTGGTTAACAGCCAATAGGGTCTTAAAAGGTTGTGGAGAGGTAGTACATTTGGAGAGATAATACCTTTCCCTAGATGTCTTCTGGGGCGTACTAGACTGGTCCTTATGCAATCCTAACATGAAAGTGACGCACAAAAAAATATAGTCTCTCCAATGATGGAAAGCCACATCCTTCCCATCTTGACCCTTTTTGGTGGAAGTGGAACTGAACACAATGGATCTAGAGGAGTAAACATCGAAAATAAATCCTGCTGTTCTCATGGGGAGCAGTAGTTCTTGTGGCAAGCATCAACAAATCGACATTTTGGTTCAGTGAACTTTGTGGCTGTATAAAGGATTGAACTTGTTCAACAATGAGTAGGCACACCTGCTCCTGTAAGCGGAGAACCATGAAATGTCAGGAGGAGTTGTGACCCCTGGCATCATCTTGCAACTGAAAGAACCAATATGACTCGTCACTTCAACAATTCTCAATACTGCATCGCTCGTCATGCGGATCAACAAGGAGCATGTTCTTTGAAACTTGATGAAAGCGATGGAAGATAGGAATTCGTGGAGGCAGCTAGTCAATGATCAGTTCTGCGCGAGCTCGCTTCGACTGCAGCGGGCTGATACAAATGAGTGTAGAGATAATAAATCCAAGTAAAGAGAAATACACAGTCTTTCCTATAGATGCTTCTTTACCGCCACCAACTTTGTTGGAGGAGGTTATGTTTTCGCCTAGATTTGTTTGTTTGCCTGTTTCCAACATAACTCAAACAGTAGTGAATGGATTTGGATTAAATTTGGAAGAAAGGTGAACCATAGGCTAAGGAAAAATAGATTAGATTTTGATACAAATCCGGATACATATCTGGATCCAAGATCCAGATATGTATGCGGATCCAGGATTTTTTTCCCCTCTCTTTCCAATGTAACTCAAAAAGTAGTGAATGGATTTGGATGAAATTTGGTGAAAAGATGGGCCATGGGCTTGGTACACTTGTTCCTGGACATTTTTGGCCATTCCTCTTGGCATATCCTTGCAAGCTCCGTCAGGTTGGATGGGGAGCATCGGTACACAGCCATTTTCAGCTCCT
>JAODOF010000008.1:45075280-45085890 GCA_027576175.1 Sciades proops | reverse complement strand
CTCTCTCTCTGTCTCACACACACACACACACACACACACACACACACACACACACACACACACACACACACACACACTATGAACCATCAATTCAAATGGTGACATCATTACTGTTGAACCCTGCTGGCATCATAATATAAATCCAAGTAATCATGATAATTACGTCTATTAAAACACCACGTTGAGAAACTTTCAGATTTCTGACTAACTAACTAGCATTATAGTAAACAGGCCAACATTTTAACTAACTTTGAGGAACTGTCTGATTGTTTGGGACACAAGGACATAATTTAGTTAAACTTTTATATAAGTTAGTAAATGGTATAATTTCATCTTCTTTAACCAGCAGAAACAAGCTTTCATCAAATTTAACACTTGCCGTTCAGCTGGACTGATTTAAAAGTTTGTACTATGCAGCAAATTACACAAGCAATAGGTTAGAGTAATCAATTACCATGGCAACAGGGTAAGAGGGTAACGAACAGGATATAATGCCCATATAAGGAAAATGCCTTCATAGTGAAGTTTCTCTTTGGGGCAAAACAAAATAATTACGCTAGGTGAGTTTCCATTGCAGTTCTTCCAAAAGACAAGTGATTTCTTTCTTTCTTTTTTAAAGTTGACAAAACATAATTGTGGACAGTCTTTGTTTCCCCTGAATGATGCTATGCGATTAAAGCTGGGTGATAATTTCCCCTCATGATAATCATTCAGATTAAACATGGCAATGAATCTCCAAGACCTGAAAAGTGTTGCCATGGTGATTTGCATTGCTTTTGTTCTTCTTTGTACCATGTTATAACTCAAATGTGAAAAATGTGTTCAGTTTTGTGAACTATTGCTTGTTGAATCATCTGAAAAAACATTTCATGTGAGCATATAAATGTTTTTGTGATATTTGATGCTTTTTTTTTGTAAATTCACGTTTACTTATTTTTAGTTCACAATTTCAAATTGTACATTAAACAGATTAATGGAGACCTACCTATTGAGGTTTTTGTTGTTGCAGTTTTTCCTAAAATCTGTGGGTGTTTATGGAATAACAGACTTAAAAAAAAAAAAAAATCACTTTTTTGCATTTAAAAAAAATCACAATTTTGCATATGTTTTGTAATGTTATCTTGCCTGTGATAGCTGTTTGTTTATATGACTCATACTGTATTCAAGATTTTTTTTGACTAAATGTAACCAAATTTTCGAAATAAAAAAAAGAATGAAATGACACTGAAATGTTGTTTTTCATTTTGTTGTTGTTTCAGGTAAGAGTGCGCCAAAGCTCCAATAGGATTTATATTTGACCTTCAGACTCTGTGTGTGTGTGTGTGTGTCATTAGGCACAGAATTGCACGGACCTCATTAATACTTTATATTTTGTAAGTATGATGCAAAAATATACAGTTTCGCACTTTAAACACTGTGACAAATGACATCTTAAGAATTAAAAATATCTTGAAGATGGTTAAATGTATTTAGAATGTCCTATTACAAGATCACAATATATCAAAAATAAGACAATTAAACCAATTTCTTGACTTAAAAAACAACAACAAAACTAATTTCCAACTTGAAATTTTGTAGTTTTGTTCTATTGGCAGATAATTTTGCATATGATTACTTAATTTTAAACCTAAATAAATCAAAATTTATTTCTACAATGAAGCAAAGTTATTTGCCAATAAAATAAGAAAATTTAAAGCTTGAAATTAGTTAAAATATCTCAAAACAAGTTAATTTTTTAGCTGGTTTAATGTAATTGTATAATAGGAAATGCTAGAAACTTTCGACTATGTTTAAACTTCTGAATATGTTTCTGCAGTGTTTTTTTTTCCCCCTTTCCAGAAGTTTATTTCAGGAAAAGTTTTCTTACAACACCACACGAACAGGGTTATGACACAATAGATGTCTTTCACCTTTAAAAAAAAATCATAAATTGACAAATATTAAACTTCTTAATATGTAATTCTCCTATTATGACTGAAATTTGTAAAGATGGCATGTCCAAATGACAAAATAAAGCAGATTTAATAGAAGTACAACTTTTCTTCCACTAAAATATTGTTAAATCAGGAAATATAAATCCATTACTATGATCTGTCATGGATGTTACTTCATCACTAGCAGTTTTATTAATAGCAGTTTATAACCTGTAAGTAAATGTGTATAGATCTGTATCTGGAATGTAAAGATATTTCAATAAAAATGATAATATTACCTGAGGACAAATTATTTAAAATTATTATTTATGCTTCTGTTTATATTTTGCCAAGTTTCATTTAGAAATTCAACAGTGTCTGCTATCATTATCTTTTAAAAATATAGCTTATATATTTAGTATATTCACTGAACAAATCAATAGAAAATGATTGAAATGTTTTATGTCTTACCTTATCTTATATTAAAACTGTTTAAAATTACATCATTTTGCAAATTGATGAAATTTGGTAGTTTTTTTCTCAAGTAATTATATGTTGTATTTGCTTTATTTTGAATGTATTCTGCTTGAATGAGTTGTACTTGCTTATACACACCTATAACATTTCTTTTTCAATGTTAATCAACTAAATGAACACAAATTCAAATGAAATTCTGAAATAATCTCAGAATTACCTGTAGCTATATTTTGCATATAATTTGTACAGTATATGTAATGTATATTTAAACAGCTGAGTGTATACAGTTCTGAATCGAATCTAATATAATAAGTTTGTAGTGTTAGATGATACAATAAAGTTTCGAGTTGTTTTCTTGCTTGTTGAGTTGGTTTCTTTTTTTCCTGAATTACTTGTTTTTTTAACATTCTATGTTTATTTACTTTATTTTCATTTAATTTTATTTATATTGCTTGTACAGTATTAAGCATATGTTACTTCTTGTATATTAATACTACTACAATACTAGTAACTAGTGATTCTGTTGCTCTTAGGGTTAAACAGCTGGATTGCTGATCAACATGGTGCTCTCCTGCCCCCTATTGGTTGTGTTGAATCACCTCCACATTAACACCCAGCACATCAGTGGTGGGATATATTGAAATATATGATATTTCTAAAGCATTTTTAAGTTTGGTGCTTTGTACGATGAATAATTGCATTGTGTACCTAAAAGTTTTAAGTATCTGATTTAATGATAAGGTGATTAGTCCTGTACTCCTCAACAGCGCTCTCTCCACGAAACCTACTGAGGAAATTTTAGGGGGATAAAAAGCACATTTTTAGGAAAAACACAACTCAACATTTGGTTTTTATTTATTTATTTATTTATAAAATTTCAATCTCTGGAGTGCTGTGGAACTTTTTTAAAGCCCAAACACTGCTGATACTCACTTACAGACCACCAGGGGGAGTAAGAGAGAGTTAAGAAAATGCAGAATTTCTTTAAAAAAAAAAAAAAAAAATCTAATAAATGCAACAATTTCAGACCATCAGATGAAGGCCAGAGAATTAAGAATACATAAGGTCATGTATTTTTATAAAATATATAAATTTTAGTTTAATCTTTTTGGGTAATCTATAACTAAACTTTATCTGTTTGTGCAATAATATTTAAGATCACCGTGCACTCAAATAAAGTTGTATGGACAGGTGTGTGTGTGTGTGTGTGTGTGTGAGGTAAGGTAAATGTGAGATCAGATGGTGGAGGTTTTTCTTATTTCACTTCACTGCACTACAGGAAACCGAAACATTTAGCAGTGCAGCTTTGCAAAGTGCACACACACACACACACACACACACACATGGCCAACTATATCTGCCTTGAACTGTTAACAAAGACTGAACACACACACACACACACATACACACACACACACACACACACACAGAGCCAAATTTATCTGTCTTAAACTGTTAACAAAGACTGAAGAAACACACACACACCAAACACACACACACCACACACACACACATAAATGTGCATGGCAAACAGGAAATAAAACCAAACTTGATTTAAATGAACCACACACAGAGGGAGGGGAGCAGAGAGTGTGAATGTGTATATGTGTGTGTGTGTGTCAGAGGGAGGTTCCAATATGTGAGGAGGAAGAAGGCATATAGCTCTTTTTTTTGTGTGTGTGAGAGAGCAACTGAGTGGATCTGCTGCACTGAAGGACAAGAGAACATCTCACACACATACATTCTCTCTCTCTCTCTCTCTCTCTCTCTCTCTCTCTCTCACACACACACACACACACACACACATGCAGAAGAGTGTGTGTCCAATGCTCGTGTGTTTGTTGCTGTGACGATGGACTCTCAGCACCGAGCAGCACTGGACATCTCCACCAAAAATCCACAAGATGACTTCGAGATGCTGCTGCGGGTCGGAGGAGGGACGTACGGAGAAGTGTACAAGGTCAGAGGTCACATGGAAAGATGGACAGACAAAGATAGCTAGATAATTATAGACAGAGAGAGAGAGCAAGAGAGAGAGAGGGTTGTATAGTTACAGATGTCACAAAATCAGGCAAAAAAGAACCTTTCAGAGTCAACAGGAAAAAAACTGACTGACAATAATAAGAAAAGAAAAGAAAGAAAGAACGAAAAGCATACTTCCTGTTTTTATAATCTGTAGGCCGTGTCCTCCAACTTAACTATTTCTGATCAGACACGCAGCAAGAAAGAAAGAAAGAAAGAAGGAAAGAAAAGCATACTTCCTGTTTTTATAATCTGTAGGCCATGTCCTCCAACTTAACTATTTCTGATTAGACATGTAGCAAGAAAGAAAGAAGCATACTTCATATGTGTTACAATCTCTAGAACTGATGCGCTTGTTGGTCCAAGCTCAGAGATCATTTCCAGGTGAACATGTTCAAAAAAACGAATGAAAGACAAAAAAAAGAAAAATAATTCGAGAAGTTTGTCATGGAGGAATTTGTGAGAGAAAGCGTGAAAGGAACAATAGCACACCTTGAGTGTACAGTTGTTGCAAGGTTGAATTTTTTTTTTTTACCAGATGTGTATGAGGTCAGAGGTCAAAGGCTCAGCACTAGGCCATGTTTTTTGTTCCTCTTTTTGTTGTGCATCAGAGACCTCCGTAACTAGACATGAAAGGAAGCAGGAAATGAATGGATCCGTCATTTTAAGGCTGTGCTGATATGCCACTGTAATGGTACATCATGATCTCCTCAAATGAATTCTACTGTTAATTTGAAAAAATTATATATTGAAATAGAGTAATATCATGATACATAACGTAAAGTGGTATGTTACTGCATAGAGTCATCATGACCTTCTGCAGTGCTCTTGGGACTCATATGGTACATGCTGGACATAAGCAAAGCCTAATAATAAACAGATAAAAAAAAACCCATGTATTATTTAACATTTATGGAAGGAGTTTCCAGTGTTAGCGCTTTGTACCAATCGGTAAGTCTTCAGGATGGAGGAGTAACATGACATGGTGTGTCATTATTAGATTTAACAGAGAAAAAAATGAAGGAACAGTGTATTTGTAAGATAAGGAATTTATAACGTAAGTGATAACTTGGTTTGTGGATGTTCCACAAGATTAAATGTAACTGCATCACGCCATCTTGATATTGTATTATATATTATATTTTCAAGAATGAAATCAAAGCATCACATAAGTGACCGTGTGTCACTTTCTGACTAAAGGTCCTTCATCGGCCATGCTATCTCCGAGTCTTGCTTGCGTGTGTGTGTGTGAGCTGTAAAAATGGCTAATTTGCTGGTGTCGCTGTTCCGAAATGATACTTGCATCTATTTATTTGTGAATTAAGAACACCTTTGTGAAGAACAAATCAAGAAAATGCTCTTTAATGCTTCATTTAACATGGTGTTGGACATCACAGTAGCTCCTGAAAGACTAATCCCAAACTCGGACGTTCAGCGCAACCAATGCTGGTCTTCTGGTTGTTCCTACAATGTAAGAAATCAATAAGGTGCAGATGTTTTTAGTTCGTGTCATAAGCCCTAAAGATGGAATGGAATGCCATTTTCCAGGACCTTTGCGACTGCTCTTCCTTCTCCCACTTCCCTTTTTAATTTCTTCTTCCTACTAAGATTATTTTTACTGTACAGGAGTGGGTGGTCAGTTTCAACTGATGTTTTGTCCATTGTTAAACCTCACTTCGCCATTTGCTTGTGCTCCCAATAGCTGTGCATGAGTGTGTGTTTTTCCGCAACGTTAAACGCAATTATAAATGGATAAAAAGGATGATATATTATTCTTTAATAAATAAAACACTGTAAAGATTGGCAAATTCCCCGAGCACCATCCCACCCCCCTGGTGTCGATCATTTTCCTATAACGGCACGTCTCCAAGGGTCAGTGGTTCTGTTTTTGTTCATTTTTCTGTTTTTGTCGTGTGAGAAAAAAGAGGCCCTTGTTTGTTTGCTTTTTTAACAGTGAACTGAGGACTCGTCTTGAAATAGGTCTTAAATAGGTCAGAGTTTGACTCTGTTGAACCAACCACTGGTGTAAATTAAGCATCAGGACACAACTTGACAGCAGACCAATCGTGGCTGTGCGTGTTTGTGTGAAAACAAATCTACAGTGCAACTTTTATAGTGTGAAGTGAAATTGTGCATGTAGCTGCTAGTCCACAACTACTATAACTGGTCAAGAGTTAACTGTGACAAAACCCCAGGAATCCGGAGAGATCTTTTTTAAATTCTTGCAAGAATCTATAGTGTATATGGAGATCTGTTTTTTGACAATGCCATAATCAGAGAGTATCCAACATAGATTTGATCAGATATGGGTCATGGTTTGAAATATCCAGTCGAAACCATTTTGGGATTCTGGGTAATTTTGCGCAGTTTATGTTTCTTTTGACAGAACATGAACATTCGCGAGAGAGTCTAAGACTGAAATGCAGGCAAGAACCGCCTACTTTACCAGGATGAAGTCACTAGATGTGGACATTGCGACCGTCCAATCACATAAGTTTATGTATAAATAAATGAATGAATTAATCAAATTGCATTGAATTGAATCAAATTTTCCCAGATTTAACTCACCACATAAATCAACTTGTGATGCTATGAACTACTTTTGCGTCCTGTGATTAAATCGTACCCTAAACACCAAACTGTACACTAACTGTTTATGGTCATAATGCTCTCTCTCTCTCACACACACACATTAAAGCAAGGTGACTAATGATGCTTGTGAGACAGATTTTCAGTGTTCTATTTCAGTTTTTCTCAGCCAATCACTTCTTTTTGACGCCCATTACTTGTTCAAATGAATTTTAGTACAATATGTGAATCTTCCTACATGCTGGATTGTTCCATTATACCAGTGACAGGGGGAGGAGTCAACCTTCAGAATTCCTTTGGATGGAAAGTTCAGTCTAGAACTGAACTGTAGGTACTTTTTGCCCCTCTGACTCCCCATGAGGCCTCTCTGTGTGTGAGTGGGGCACTAA
Organism: Sciades proops; assembly: GCA_027576175.1. Lineage (NCBI taxonomy): Eukaryota > Metazoa > Chordata > Actinopteri > Siluriformes > Ariidae > Sciades > Sciades proops. The sequence goes on along the minus strand of JAODOF010000008.1, from coordinate 45,078,500 downwards.
TGTTGATTACACCTGACCAAAAAGTGTGTGTGTGTATATGTGTGTGTATGTGTGAAATGTATGATTGAGCGTTTGAGTTGAAGCACAGTGTGTGTTGATTCTGCTAGCCGCAAGATACCTAGGAGTGTGTGTGTGTGTGTTAGATTTAAATAGGGTTTAGAAATAGCAGTATATATTAGTATTAGGGTTAGGGATTAAGATCAGAATTAAGGTTTGAAAAGAAGCCTTTAGAGAATTTAGAGTTAAGCATCAAAGTTATGGTTTAAGTTTGGAGGTGGGGTTAAATTAGCATTCTAGGTTTAGAAGTAGAGTTTAGGTTTATGGTTATATGAAGGGCTTAAAATTAGAATGTAGGATTTGATTTGTCATTTAAAATTGGGTTTAGAAGTAGATTATGGGTTAGAATTTAGTGATTAGAGTGAGGGTTTAAGATTCTAGTAAAGTGTTCAAACAAGGGTTAAATTTAGCATCTCGAGTCATGACTTTGGATTAGAATTAGGATTTAGAATTTTATGAGTTAGATTTTAGTATAAGTGTTAGTCTTTAGGATCAGCGTTAGGCTTCAGGATTAGGATTTAGGATTAGAATTTAGGATTAGAGTAAGAGTTTATTATTAGATTTAGGTGTGAGGATTACAGTTGTGATTTAGGATTTGAGCTGAAGTTTAGAATTACAATAATGATTTTGGATTAGAGTTAGGCTTTAGTTAAAGTTTAGGATTAGGCTGAGGATTTGGGATTTGAGATTAGGCTGAGAGCTTTAGAACTAAGGACTGGTGTTAAAAAGTGGTTTAGAGTTGTGGGTTCTCTCTCTCTCTCTCTCTGTGTGTGTGTGTGTGTGAGGTTGACAGGAAACTGTGAATGTGCAACATACACCTGTGCAGGTAAACAGTGAATTCTGAGAAACAGAAAATTGAAAGCCCAAGTGATTCCACAAGTGTGCACTTCCACATTTGCAGGAAGCCTGAGCAACATGGCAAATTGATGAAGGATAAAGTGTTGAAGGAGACCAAATGTAAAAGGGCAAACAATTACTGTTAGAACCTCAAGTTCCTCTTTTGGTGTATCAGTTGTGGGTTGGTCGGGTGCAATTTCATAAATAGCAGTGTTTAAAAATATTGTTGAACAAAAAGAAACCAAACATACCACTGGTAATTCACAGTAAGATGTAGACGGTACATGCTGTTTCCTTGAGAATCAGATATCCCACAATGCACCACACATTCGCCAAATGATGCACACTGACACACATGGGGACAGAGCACCAATAATGTGTGCTTGTCACCTATATGATGGATAGGATGAGTAATTGGGACATGCAGAATGGTAGTGCTTATGTGGACTAGAGAGTACATAGGGCATGTGGTTTGTAACACATCCACAATGGACTAATGAGTGTGTTTAGAGTAAATAATACACAGATTGAGATTAGAGCTGGGATTTTAAGATTAGAATTAGGATAAATTGAAATTGAAATGAATTAGAATTAGGATTTACAATTCAACGTTTACAGTATTTAGAGTTATGGGTTAAAGTTACAGTGTAAGTTTAGAGTTGGGGTTAAACTACCATTCTTTGCTTTAGAATTAGGGTTTAGGTTTAGAGTTATGTTTACAGTTTCGGTCGTGTTTGTGGTTACTGGCTGGTTTAATAATTTAAATGTAGGCATTAGAATTAGTGTTATGGCTTAGACTTAGGGGTTAGAGAGAGTTAGGGTTTAAGATTATTGTAAAGGGTTAGAGCAAGTGGTTTAAATTAGCATTCAGGATTAGATTTATGTGGCTTTATGGAGTTGGTGTGGCCTATATAGTAAACACTACGTGTGGTTTGGGACACATCCAGAGTGGACTGATGATGGCGTGATTTTATGATGGTGTTTATGTGACCAGTATCGTGAATAGGATGTGTGGTTTGGGACACGTCTAGAGCAGACCGATCAGCATGTCTATATGCTGTATATAGTGAATAGTCCATGTGGTCTGGGACACACCCCCAGTGGACTGATGACAGTGGGGCATTTGTGATGGTACAGTATTTATGTGGTCGGTCTAGCAAACAGGATGTGTGATTTGAGACACGTCCACAGTGGAATCATGACACTGAAGCATTTGTGATGGTGTTTATTTGAGCTAGAATGGTTTCAGTGGTTTATGACAAATACACAATGTTTTTGTCACCAATGTATTGAACAGGGTGACTGTGTAGTACATGAGTGTAACTGGAAAGAAATAAGCCCAGATTAATCACAGCCTCAGATGTTTTGCCCACAAAGCGTCTGATATCTACTCAGCACTTTTCTGGCTACAAGCTTCAGGACCTTGAAGGTTGCAATTTGATTGACTCTCCTCACTTCCAGATATCTTTTTCCAACTGGAAAATAAACGATGGAACATTGTGATGTAATGAGCTTTTTTGAAACACATCTTGTCGTCATTATACTGAATAAAAATCACAGAATTTTAAATCACTGGCAGATATCAGCAGAAAATACTGGATTGGATATCGGAAGGGAAATAAAGACCAAATATTATACCATTCTGTAACATACAATTGCAATATGGCATTACTTTTATGTTAAAGTTATAAGATTATGAAGTTAAGATAATCAGATCGTTTAATTGCACACAAAAGAAACCTGCGTTCAGAGCAGTTCATATCAAAATCTCAGTCTGGTCTGAAAACCACAGAAGAATCCGAGCAGCTAATTATGCAATATTCATGCAAATTCATAAATATTCATGCAAAGTCATAATCCTCAAGGCTTGAGATAGAACAGCGTAAACATGACACCAGAACATATACAACTTCAGAATTGTTACAATATTTCAAAGAATGGAATCCAAACACATACACTTTACATACATAGATACAGTATGAGTCAAAAGTTTGGAAACGCCGTCTATCTAAGTCACTGTTTTTCTTTATTTTTATTAATTAAAAGTCACTTCATGTCTTAAAGTAATGATATTCTGCTCTTTCTCTTTACTTAGTTGAGCAGTTTTTGACATAATATGGATTACTATAGTTGTGGTGTGAAATAGGGCTATTTGCTGTATTTTTATTATTTACTATTTACTGTTTGATCTTAAACACATTAAGAGGCATGAATCTTGTCCGTTAACTAACTTTTGATGAGGCACACCCGTTAATTGAAAAGCATTCCAGGTGACTACCTCATGAAGCTGGTTAAGATAATGCCAATAGTGTGCAAAGCATCATCA
>JAODOF010000008.1:44780796-44794337 GCA_027576175.1 Sciades proops | reverse complement strand
AGTATAATATTTTTGTCTCATTTGTTTAACTGGGTTCTCTTTATCTACTTTTAGGACTTGTGTGAAAATCTGATGTTAAGGTCATATTTATGCAGAAATACAGAAAATTCTAAAGGGTTCACAAACTTTCAAGCATTATTGTATTCATTCTCATACTATTTCTTAACAACCGAGTTATTTTATGGTAGCATACAGTTTTATAACTGTAGGTCTCTCATTCTTGTTTTTGTGACAAAGTTCGCTACATGCACACTTATCACTTAGTATATCCAATCTTATATTTAGTAATTTAGTATAGCCAATCCTTCTACCTGTATGTTTTAGAAAACTGGTAGGAAACCGGAGAACCCAGGTAGAATCCCACATGGACACTGGGGAAGACGAAGAAGCTGCTTTTATTTGTCACATGTATACAAGCACAGTGAAATTCCTCCTCAGCGTTTAACCCAGCTGAAGCAGTGAACACACGCATGCAAGGAGCGCGCACGCACGCACACACACCCAGAACAGTGGGCAGCTATGCTACAGCACCTGAGGAGCAGTTGGGGGATAGGTGCCTTGCTCAAGGGCACTTAAGCCATGATACAGAGGGAGGGCAGAGTGCTGTTCATTCATTCAATGCTCACATTTTTCCTGCCGGCCCCTGGAATCGAACCGGCAACACTTTAACCTTCAGGCCATGGCTGCCCCAAGACAGACAGTATCAAACCGAGGACCCTCCGGCTGTGAGCCTGCTACACTACCATGCTGCCCCTATAGTATTGTAACTAATAACATTTTTCACACAGTTTCTGCAATTAATTTTTATTCTCCTAAAACAGAAAAGACGTGCACATACATAAACCAGGCAAACATGGTTTAATACACATTTAAAAGTCTATCAATTTCAATATGCCATTTTATTCAGTTGGACATTGCTGTTAAAGCATTTCAACAACAAATTCAGCTGACCTTGATACATCCTTGGCATACAATGAATAAAATGAACCTACAAAAAACTGTTCTATTATTAAAACAAATGAAACACAATTATGCTAACAGGACAGTATATGATGACAAAAAGAGACATCAGTTTATATTTTCTGTGCCAACTGGAACAGCCAGAAGACTTTCCAGTCAGGCCCCCTGACAGGTTGTGTACCTCGCCCCAGAGTGTTTTTCATTTGGCTCAGGGTCAGAGGGGGACTGAATCCCTCTGCACCCCTTGAAACTGTCCCCTTTCTGTTACAGCCATACAGTTATGTACACATTACTTTTTATTTTCCACAGAGCCACTTCTTTCCTTGTGTTCCTAAGAGCAAGAAAAGATAAAAAGAATCAATACGAAAGAAGTATATTTCTGGGAAGAAGGGGGAAAAAAAAGTCACAGGAAAATTATAATTTAGAGAAAACTAGTTAAAACAAGCAAAACACCTGAATGTTTACCTTCACTTTCTCATGGTGTGATGGACTTTTGCAGTGTTCATCTTTTGCTTCCTCTTCAGTGGCATAGATGACATTGCACAGGTGACAGAAGTAGCCCACTACAGGTCGGACAAACTCGGTTCCTGTGAACAAAATACCAGAATTTGATTCTATGAAGTAGTACACCAATACTTCACAGACCATACAGCAGGAAAGAATACTGCATCACTTACCTACTCGCTCATCTGTTTTGAGAGATTCATTTGAAGACTCCGTGTTACCATTTAGTGCATCACTCTGCTTCTCATTATTGGACTTCTACAACAAGAACATAATGTGCAATAGTTATATATCAATATTTAAAAAAAAAAACTATAAACAGCAATAAGCCATAATAAATGAAACACTCAATATTTGGTGTGAGATGACCTTTTGCTTAAAAAAAAAAAAAATCCTAAGAACAGTAGTCTCAGGTACGAGTGCAGTTTGATAAGGAAATGAGCTGTAGGTTTTTCTGAGCATCTTACAGAACCAGCCACAGTTCTTCTGGACACTTTGTCATACTTGCTTCATAATTTTGCACCAAAACCCAGTAGCCTTCATTATGTTTTCTTTTTTAATCTGAAAAGTGGTCTCTTATGTAATATGCTGCTCAGATACAGGAAAAAAAAAGTTTAACATTTAATTTTGTGCTGTAAAACGAACATTTGGAACTCTAAAATGTTTTTGTACTGAGTCAATAATGTAGAAGTTCTAAAATAGAAATCTATAACAAAGCTTGTATGGAAAAAAAATAGGGTGCCTTAGACTTTTGCACAGTATAGTAAGTCCACGCCTGATGACTAGTTGCTACTACTGCTACTAATAATACACACACATACTATGTTTTGAGACCGATGAGCCTGTAGAATTGGCATGGTCAATTAGTTAAAGTCAGCGACTGAAGAGTCTATATCCAACTGTGTCAAGGTGCTTACTGTTTAGTTAATGTTAGCGTCACTAGTTCATGCTATGTTGGACGTAGCATCATCACCTTACATGGCTAAGCACAGGGAAGTTTAATTTCTAAAATATTTTTAATAACTAATTTTTACATCACTGTAATGTAAAATGTATATGTACTAACTGATGTTTGTAATAAAATGAAATTTAGATTAAAAAAATTAATTTTAAGTTAAGACTTGAGCCAGTTGGAGTTTGGCCTTTCAGCAAGGCCTTTGCGGACCACAGTTTGGGAATCACTGCAGTACAGCAGTAATATGGGGCGTGTCACCACAAAATGAGTCCAGTGTAGCAAAAGTTCATCCTGAGAAATAACAATTTGAAATGAGAGTGCATCAAAAAAAATTATATATAGGAAGATATTACACTGATGCATGAAGATATGCAGTTTATCTTCGAGTGGTGAATGCATATTTCACGAGTGAGCAAAGTGACCCAGTAAAAAAATATTTTTCAATACAAGAAGATAAACTTCATATCTTTGCACCACCGTGTATTGTTCTTTATATTATATGGACATATCCACAAAAAAATGCAAGTTAATCAAAAGAATTTTAACTTTGAACCGGTTTGCAGTTTTGACAATGCACGTCTAGTCAGCAGGAAAACACTGGGAGTGACGTCATCAGAGTGAAATATCATTTATTATTATACATACAGGCCACTTTTTCTATGGAATAAAAACATGTATTCTGTTCCCTTCTAGTGGGTTTATTGATAGCATGCAATATTGATATCATATCGCTTATCCTCCATGTATTACACCATGCTCCCTAATGGAGAATGAGTATTCAGTATTATTATTATAATATTGCATGTTGTCAAGACAACACATCACATGTCGGAGCTCATGTGAAGCTCCAATGACACAACTTTTCTGCTGCGCAAGTGCAGAATCATTTTTGTCTGCCGGGAAAGAGAGACAACGGGGTTAATCCAGTGCTAGGTTTAAGCACTAAATAAATAAACTGAAACTAAAGATGCGCTGAACACCTGAAAGGCTACCAAAACTTCATTATATATTCTTCACGCATATTTACAAGAGAAAAACATACCAATGGACATCGAAAACTGGAAAAGAGACACATCGGAGACATAAAACTTCTGCGCTACTGAGTGACTCTGACAGTTTGTAAACAAACATGGCCATGAAGTTTGGTTCATTAAAAGCGGAAGATTTTGAGAGAATTTTGGCTGCCAGGTTGCTCCGTTGTGTGTAGCTCTTGATGTTGATTTTAAAAGTAACTGAGTAAATTACACAGGGCAAATATCTTATAATAATATTCGGCTTGCCTGTGCTAGCATTGGCCCATGCTAACACTACACCAGCTAGAAGGTAACTGGACTGCCGCGCTAACAGCATTAAGTCACGGGTAAGCTAGCATTGGCCTTCTAGAATGCTGATATGAAGAGTGTGTATGTATAGTAATAATAATATTATTGGCTGGCTTTTTTTCATGGTCTATCAAATATATTCCATTCAGCTACTCGTCTTCGACTCGTTCAATATCATGCTAGCTGAATGGAATATATCTGCTGGACCACTCAGTGTCAGCCAATATTATTTAAATATGTCACTCAGATCCGCGATGTATTTTGTCTGAAAAATGCCTGTCTTTCAACACAAGAAGATAAACTTCATGTCTTCAAGCCAATGTGTGATTTTCTTTTATTATATACACATTCACAAGCAAAGCACCCAAATTTTATCAAAACAATTCATTGACTTTCCTCACGCATGAGGAGATTGAAAAATGTGTCATGGTTGTAGTTTCCTATGTCCCGGATGTAGCTTGTATGAAAAATGAGTGGCATATTTCCCAATAAAACACTTGCGTGTATGTAATATAGATGGACGTTGGGCCTAATTTATCAATCTTTTATTAAAGTGGTGTGTACCTCATTTACATTTAGCCATACCCACAAAACTCCATTAAAGGCAAAGCTCATAGAGTTTGACAAAATGGCAACTAAACGTTGAAAGGTCCACAGTAACACTTCCTTCTTTTATAAGGTGCCATTACTTTTGTTGCCATAATTTATGGATTTGCTTTGGATCCCTTTCTTCAAAGTTGTTAATATGAAATGAATAAGTTTCACAAAAACCTATATCAAATTGGTGTGTATTTGAAATAAAGAAGTGATTTTTGACTCTATAGCATTTCATTCCATATATAAAATCGCATGAAGTCGCTGACAACTGTATAGTTTGAAGCCAATCGTTTGAGGTTCATATCAGTAATATGTAAGCTGACCCAAACTCAGGAGCTCTTGTAGGATACAAACGCTTCTCCCAAACGAATGGGATTCTCATGAAGAGTATATTTCTCTCGTAAACACCTACAAAATTTGAAATCTGTTTGGATTGATAAATGAGAGCCAATGTCAAAGCTTGGATGAATTAAAAGAGCCTCATGCTTTATAACTCCGTTTTGCACTGCTGGGAACGGAAATGAAAAATGAAGGTGATGGAATGCCATTAGAATCTTTTCACACGGTTCATTTTCAGATTAGATTCTGTTCAGGCGATTGACTCCTACATCACCAAGACCCCGTCTCCATTAGAATAAATATACATCTGTAAAATAGCTGTTCCTGTTTAGCCATTAAAATAGTGTTGGAGACATGGAGGCATATATTTTTGTATTGTTCCACTTGAAGTAAAGGTTTAAACTGGGTCATTCTGAAACCAATGGCACAGAAGAGCTAATTGGGTTTCCAAATTTGGCAAACCCTTTGGCGAACTCCGGAATGCTGAACACTTGTGGGATAATGGATAGCATTTGAGTTGGAAGTATTCATAATTATAATTGAAAAGGAATCAAAAACGACTTCCCAATCAAGACTTTCTACATTAGCTTAGCGTCAATTAGCTTGTGGCTAATTTGTTAGCTTGGGAAAATGTTCATAAATCTTCCAAATGAAGATACACAATGTATACTTTTTTTTTTGGTGCATTCACTTGTAAGGAAGTATTTTGTTCATCAGTGAACATCTTTTCTTTGTTGACATCTTTTTCACAAGAGCTGTGGTAGTTAGCAGTACACAGAGTAACGTTGCTCTGATTGAAATGAAGGAAATTGCTTTAATTATGTGGCAAATAAACTGCAATCACAGCAAATGGGAATGTGATTTGAGACAGTTTCATTTCCCCTGGAGCATCCAACTCTGACTACCACCTCACTTTTGACTATAACACTAAACAAACCAAAATGCTTGTGTTTTCACTGCAAATACAGCTAGCCCACGTTAGCAAAGGATGCTCTGAGCGATAAAGGTTTTGCTAACTCTTTCACTTCATAAACTGAAATGTGGTACATATAAAACCATCAATGCTAGCATCAGGTAATGTTACCTTACCCGATTAACTGTGAAAGAGTTTTTCAGTAGTAATATTTTATAGCCTTTATTCAGCACTGAATTATCGAACAATCCTGGATAACTCTGAAGTTTAGTCTCGTTCGCATTAACAAAAACGACATCATGAATCTTTCCATTGGCAGCAAACGTGGCGTTAGCGCCAGTATTTCTGTGGTACTTCTAAATCAGTTGCTACCTCTAGCTAATTAGCATATGCACAGACAAAAAGTGTAGGTTGGATTAAATTTCTTATATGTAATGGAAGACTGCAGCTGCCCAAGTGAAAGGTAACATGCTACAGGTGAAGATGAAGAGCATTTCTGATAAGTGAAACAAAATGACCGAAAAATCTGTTAGCAAGGATTGCTTTTATATAGGGTTCATTCACTTTACTATTGATGCAAATCTGACCAGATGATAAACACCGCCACATAATATCTCAAGCACATGAAGTCCTGGTGTAACCTCGGTTCTCTTAAAAAAAAAAAAACCCAAACCAAAAAAATGTACAAATTCGTCTGAATTTTTCAACTGTAGGCTTTTTTTTTTTTTTTTTAATACTCTGATTCGAATCATACTTTGTGTAAATTGTGTAACTTTTCAGTGCTTTATTTTACTGTGACCATTTTTTTTTTATTTCTTTTTTGTGAGTAGCTTGTTTGTGTGTTGCATAAATGTCACCTTCAAAACAAAAATGCTTAAATTTAGTAAAACTGTCCTTGTGTTTTCTTTTCAGTGTTTTCTTGAAGGTTGGCCTCAAGTTCTGGACACATTCTGACCAAATGCTTCTTTTAGTTTTATTTTTTAGCACTACCAGGCTCGTGATGGCGGTTTATTAGCATTATGCGAACTATATGCCAAAATGTATGTGGTTTCTAAATTTTGTTTTATTTATGTATTTAAAAAGTTTAAATATCTATTTATTTTCAAGTGTAATGATTTCAGCATGCAGTTAACAAAAGGCTAAATCATACTATAAGTTGCAGGCCATGTTAATCTCCTAGTTGTAGTGCTAAACCTAAATAAATGACATTTGGGAATTAAATATGCCTTATTGAAATGAATATATCTGAGGTAAGTGGAAAATTTGGTTGTAGCAACACAACAAAGTTTATCGGAAAATTTTCAAAAAGTTCTTTTGTTGACAAAATTCTGAAGCTTAATTTTCTTCTAAAATGAACTGTTAGACAAATTCAATGTTGTGAAACATTTTGCTAACTTGCTAACTTTGGACTTCAGTGATCAAATGCAATATTTATCACAAAATTTAACTTGTCCACCAGCCTCATTCTTTGTCTAAGAAAATTAAGCAGCATTTTTATTTTCTCACTGAAATACAAAGTTAACAAGTTAGCAAAATTTGACAAAAGTTGGCAAAATTTCAACCTAAAATTTTTGGGGTGCAAAACTTTTAAATGTTGAATGTAAAATATTACAAAAAATATATAAATATACATAAATTATGGTAACTCTCAGAGCAAACTGGTTCTGTATTTAAATTGTAAAATGTAGTATTTGTTCATGTCAACGTTTTGCTTTCTTCTTTACTGTATTATTTTAAGTAAATTGTCTTCCAGGTTTTAGTTTTCAAATCATTGAGTTTCACTTTGTCATTCTACTTTTATACAAGGGTGTACAGTGTCATAATTATGATTTAAATAAAAAAAAACCTTAGACGCAAGTTGATGATTTTTTTTTCACAAAGTGTATCTTTTATAGTGTGTTTATCGTGTGTGTGTGTGTGTGTGTGTGTGTGTGTGTGTGTGTGTGTGTGTGTGTGTACAGTCTGCATATGACCTTGACTTTATCAGAGTTAAAAACAACTTGACACCAGTGAAGTCTAAACATCTGGTGCTTGCGAGAAAAGTCTTCTGTTAGAATTCACAGCAACTCAGATCCACCCTGATACAAAAATGTATAAATCTGTCATGGAACAAACCATTCTTGAACAGATTGGGGGGTGGATCTACTGCACCCCTTACACTATTTATGTAATAACAATGGGCCTCATTTATCAAACTGGATACAAACAAATTTAGCTGTAAATCATTTGTAAGAACATGTATACAAGAAATGTGGTCTTCATAATGATCTAGTTTGTTCGGGGGGGAGGAATCATATCCTGCGTTTTTGCTCCAGAGTTTGTCTTAAACGTATAAGTAGACTCGCTAATGTGTACCTTGATTGCCTTCAAATTCTATAATTGGTGATGAGATTAAAAGTAATGGCACCTTATAAAAGGAGAATGAGTGTACAATGGCTGAGCATTATTACTGGAAGATTTGGTGCATGCCACAACTGTATTGTTTAGCTGCCATTTTCAGCTCTTTTTGAGCTTTGCCTTTTATGGAAGCTAATGGGTGTGGCTAATCAGTTGTGTTGTGAATGTGGTCCTTTATCGCTGATTTGCTATGTATTTAAAAAAAAATAAAAAATGTGTTGGTACGAAGAGAATCAGCAAAATTTGTAAATCTGGTGGCAATTTTTAGTTCAGTTTGGCCTACGAAAACATGTCCACACAACTTCTACAAGCTACTAACAGATTAAATAAAATGAAAATGATGTCATCAAGTAAGTGCCAGACAAACCCACAGCTGGTGTCGTTCAAATTACATTACATTAGATATTTAGCAGATGCTCTTATCCAGAGCAATGTACAACGAGCATACACACATACCCAGCACCTGGGGAGCAGTTGGGTGTTAGGAGCCTTGTTCAAGGGCACTTCAACCATGGATTTTCCAGGGAACCAAACCAGTGATCCTTTGGTCCCAAGACTGTTTCTCTAAACTTCAGGCCAAGGTTGCCCATCAAATAACTGAAGGTCACGTGAGGGAACAAAACTCGCAGCAGCCATTTTTAGGGTTGTTTCAATCAGAAGTCCATCCCTCCATTATCTGTAGCTGCTCATCCTGTACAGGGTCGCGGGCAAGCTGGAGCCTATCCCAGCTGACTATGGGCGAGAGGCGGGTACATCCTGGACAAGTCGCCAAATCATCGTCGGGCTGCCACACAGAAACAAACATCAGAAGTGAATTATATTAATTGATGTATATCGCAACATATTATTCATGGGTTGTAATATTTTAATCTTGTTAAGGCTGTAATTCCTAAACATCCCAAATATTCTAAACAGAAATTTCAAACTTTCATTCAAACTAAAAACAAACCCATTAAACTTATAGTTCAGTCATTGTCCTTTTGTGTAATTACAATTTTGATTGGAATTTTGATTGATTTGGTTCGTCTGTCTACTTTTACTTTCTCATCCAGACATTTTGGGGGGAAATGCATAATGGGGTAAATAATCCACATTGTTGGTATTAATTAGTGTTTCTTTGATAGTGTTGAAAATGAAATTTATTTGCAAATGTTGATTTGTGCTTTGGCAGCACGGTGGTGTAGTGGTTAGCACTGTTGCCTCACAGCAAGAAGGTTCTGGGTTTGAGTCCAGTGGCCAACTTGGGCCTTTGTGTGTGGAGTTTGCATGTTCTCCCTGTGTCTGTGTGGGTTTCCTCTGGGTGCTCCGGTTTCCAGTTCAAAGACATGCAGGTTAGGTTCATTGGTGGCTCTAAATTGACCATGGGTGTGACTGAGAGTGTGAATGGTTGTTTGTCTGTGTGTCATTCCTGTGATGATCTGGCGACTTGTCCAGGGTGTACCCCGCCTCTCACCCATAGTCAGCTGGGATATGCTCCAGCTTGCCCATGATCCTGCACAGGATAAGCAGTTATGGATAATGGATGGACTGAAGCACAGATTGCTGTGCACAATAAATGACACATTTCCTTCAAGAAAGCAGTAACACCACCCCCTTGTGGACACTTGCAGTAGTGTTTTTGAGTAGCTCAATCGGAGCGTGTGTGGATAACAGTTGATAACAATTGCTGCCTCATCATTTGATTCTGCATCAGTCAGCCTAAATATCAGTTAAAGTCCACCATTTTTAAAGGATGGCTCAAAATGAACTAGTTGGCTTGTAGAAGGATACGTCTTATGTGGAACAAGCCTATGCCTCTTCAGTACCTTTTACGTGACATTACATTACAGGCAGATGCTCTTATCCAGAGCGATGTACAATAAGCACATACATACCTAGTGCCTGGGGAACATTTTTTTTTTTTGGGGGGGGTGCCTTGCTCAAGTGCACTTCAGCCATGGATTTTTTCCTGCCAGTCCTGGGAATCAAACTAGTGACCCATTGGGCAAAGGCTGCTTCTGTAACCTTTAGACCATGGCTGCCCCCAAGAAGAAGCCAGTAATGACTTGTTCTTGTGTTCTTATCAAACATTTTGAAGACCCATGCCAAAGTTTTACTCTGACCCTTCATGAGGTTCATGATGGCTTGTTGACTCTTTCAAATGTTTTAAAATCACCATCTCTTTAGGACCCTTCCTACCATTCTGATTTGAGCTTTACTCAAAATTTAGGACTCCTAAGGTTCTGGACTGATCCCTAGATATTTCGAACCTGTACTATGGTCTTTATTAGGACACAGTAAAAGGCACATGCCCTTTGACCCTTTAGGTCTATTCTGGGATTCTGGTTTGATGTTTTAGACCCTTGAGATCTGTTACTAGGTCCAGATCTGGCCATTGTTTTGTGGGCCTGAGCCTTAGAGCTGTGAACTGCTCTTCAATCCTTTAAAGACCCCTCCTGAGGTTTTCTACTGAAACTTGTTTTGATTTAGGAGATTCTCAACAAAGTGTTGAGCTTTTCTGGGATTTGGATCTGATATTTCCCCCTGTCCCAACCCTTCAGAAACCATTTTAATTCATTTAGGATGTGCACCAAGGTTCTTATCAGACCTTCACTTTTTTAGGCATGTTCCTGTGGTTTTGACATGGACTTTGATCTTTTAAGACTCTTTCAAGGTTTTGGATGGATTGTTACCCTTTTCTGGACTGAACACTTGACCGAACCTGAGGTTCTGCATTTGATCTTTTGGACTATTTCTGGAGGTCCTAGACTGACCCCTGATATTGTAGGATCCTTCCTGAGGTTCTGGACTGACTTCACACCATCTTGAACTTTTGATAAACTTCTAAACTGATGTTTCAGCCTTTAGGATCCTTTCTGGGGTTCTTATTTGATGTTCTATATTTAGGACTTGATTCTGGAGGACTCTTCCTGAGACTTCTGACCTGAGGTATTTTTGACCCTTCGCAGGTACTGAACCAAGTCTTGGCCCTTTCAGATGCTGTACAGTACAGCATCTTCCAGACTATTTACTGATTATTATTATTATTATGATTATGATTATTATCTCTGGCTCTGGAATGTCCTATGTCTGATTTTCAGCACGGATTGATTTTGGCCTCTATTAATCAGGGAGTTAATCTCGGATACAGCAATTAGTGCAGAATAATTAGTTAATTGACTAAAGACATGGTGTAACTCACTCATATATGTATGTGCGCATGCACAGTATTCATACAGAGGTATTAGTGGGACCTATACTGCTTTTTTTTTTTAATCCCTTAACCCTTTTTATCCCCCATCTTTTTGCCCCTACCGAGCACTTCTGCCACCACAACCTTCCCTTATCCTGCCCCTACTTGTGCATCATGTATCATTTGGCACCTATACATCACCCGAGTCTCAACTGTTCCTTTTGGCATCTGAAAAAGGAAGAAGGCACTACTTTAGTTTTCTCCAATTTATTCCATAATCAGTTGTTTGTATGTATGACCACATGATGGCACCAAGACAAAAGAAAAAAGTGAGAGTTCTTAAAAAAAAAAAAAAAAGGCTAAAAAATGTGGACATTGCGTGTAGTCCTAAACGCAGTGCATGCACACACGCACGTAGAAACCTTGTGGGCAGTGGCAGCCCTGACCCTACAATGTAACACACAATTTGGGAATCAAGGTTTGATTTAAATCTTTTTGGTGCGAGACAGAAAAAAGGGGGTTGGAGTCTGATTGCCTATAACTACTACTATGTTTTTGACGTCATGCATTCGTACACTGGGTTTGCTCTTAGGGGACACGCTGGGGGGTGGGATGGGGTTGAAGAGGGGACAATCAATGGCAACCAGTGAGCAGCATGGTTTAATGAGGCAGGACGGCAGGAGAACAGACGCCTGGCAGGATTTGAGGGTCGCGTCGTCCTGTGCCACCCTCAGGCCATTGGCTGTGTTGCATACGTCAGGATGTGCTATGCTTGTAGTATTCTGGAGATAAATACACTGGATTAGAGTCTTTCCAGCACCTTTATATACACACACACACTGCCATCTGTACTGCTCAGCCTTCACACATACTTGCATACATTTCCAGACATAAAGCTCACGAGCTGGCAATAAAACAAGTGCACACATGCTGCAACACGTAAAGTAGTACAAGAATGCATTGTCATGCAGCATGTTGCTGAACGAACACACACACACGTCTTACTTATGAGGATCTTCCTTTGATATAATTAATTAATGCTATACTACACCTAAATCTCATCCTAATCTTAACCTTTTAGTTTATTTATTTATTTAATGAGGACCAGCCAGATGTCCCCACAAGGTCCAAGCAGTCAGTTATTCCTGTCCATGTAAGGATATGTGGTCCCCACAGAGATATAAAAACATGTGCATGCACACTTACTTGGACAAGTTCCCAGATCAGAGGACAAACAGCATATTAGCTGCAGGTTTCAATAATGAACCAAAACACATGCTGAGAACGTTTACTGTTTCTGAAATGTCCGTCTTTTATGAAATAATTATACACATTTTGTGTGTGGGTGTGTGTGTCTCTCTCTCTGTCAATTTGGGTTGGGGGGCCATATTTTCATGCATTTAGTGGGGACCAAATGTTCCCATAACAATCTGCAATAGTCATGACATTATGGGGACCTGCAAAATCGAAATGTTCCCACAAGGAATGTTGTTTTTTTTTTTTTTTTCTACAAGTGCCAAAATATTTCCTTTTTGTTTTTGGGATCAAGGTTAGGGTTGGATGTAGCATAGTGTTAATTTGCTGCATTAATAATGATGTGAATGGAAGGTCCTCATAAGTGTAAGATGTGGTGTGAGTGTCTGTGTGTGTGTGTGAGAGTCCTTGTAGATTGACTCAAATGGTGCCTGGCAAATCTCTCTCTCTCTGTAATGGCACTAAAGCTATTAAAAAGAGAACAGCCTCCATTCTCAGACTATATGAAACATGAAACACTTCACTCTCACTCCCTATTGCTCTTTCTTCTTCTCTCACACACCCGCCCCAGCCGTGTGCACACAATTTTTTTTTCTCTCTCTCTTTTGTGCTTCATGCTGTTATTTCTGGATTTCTCCTTTGCCGTTGCCTCCGAGGGGAGTCAGCCAGAAGATCAAAGTTCCTGGTCCTCTGTGCATTATAGATGAGCAGTGTGTGTGTTTGGGGGGGGGTGAGAGAAAGAGATAGAGAAAAGGGATATGGGTAATAAAAAATAAAAATGGCCAACAGCTCATTATGGGAAAATAAAGTAGCGCTTCTAGCCTGAATGTAACAGCAACTTGGGGGATGAGGGGATTCATAAAGCAAAGATGATCTGAATTGTATAACTTTCCATTCTTTAAAAAAAACACACACAACGTTCACATTGCATCATATTAAATTAGACTACATTCCTTTATATTAGTTGACGTAAAAGTAGCTAGCTCACACGCCTTCAATTAGTGACCGGAAATGAGTTCTTGATGCACACAAATTGTAGCAACACATACCTGAGGGGGGCGGCACGGTGGTGTAGTGGTTAGCGCTGTCGCCTCACAGCAAGAAGGTTCTGGGTTCGAGCCCCGTGGC
>JAODOF010000008.1:44006032-44023771 GCA_027576175.1 Sciades proops | reverse complement strand
GAGGAAACCCACACAGACATGGGGAGAACATGCAAACTCCACACAGAAAGGCCCCCATCGGCCACTGGGCTCGAACCCAGAACCTTCTAGCTGTGAGGCGAAAGTGCTAACCACTACACCACCATGCTGCCCTGCACAAAACTCAGTTTCACAAAATATGTAGATACTGCAGTTTGCCTTTGCATGGCAGAATTAATAGTCATATTTATGTATTTAAGAGACATCAAATGACATCCCATTATCTCCTTGAATTCTTCTACTCTCAGCCCAAAATGTGAGTTTCAGTGGACTTCAGGGCATGTTGTGGTTATATCAAACTGTCAGCAAGAAAAAGGGCTTAAGTCTGTAACTGAGTCTGAGACTAGAATACCGATGCGTGTGATTTCCTGTCTTAAATCCTTACTAGACATGAAATCAACTCATGAATACGACCCATAGGGCACTACGCTAGACATAAAATCCATTATTTGTAATGTCCTTCCAGACTACATGGGACTGAATCCCAAATATCCCCCTTTTGGACTACATCAGGTGAAGGCATTATCATTTTTGACCCTATGTAGTCCATATAATGGTTAGAAATGTTGTGCTACGTAGGGCACAGAAGAAGAAAAGGAAAGTACAGAAATGTGACTGTTATGAAAATAATACTGTACTTTCTGTGATTGTTGCACTGAAGTACGTTACCATCACTTCCCTTTGAGTGAGGGTCTTTTTTCCATTCCAGAATTGGTCACAATTCCATTGCAACTAGGGCTGTGAAGCCTGAAAATATTTGTCCACATATATCAGTCATCCGTTGTGGTCAGTACTTGTTGTGCCACTCACACTGCCCAACATTCGCCTCCTCCACATCGAGATTTCTACGCGATTTGTAAACAAACTCGGCAATGGCAACAAACACGGAGAGCACAAGCCCAGCGGCAAGGACGATGAAGATACCGCCGATGTTCTCGACCCCTAGAGCGCTCGCCTCCTTACTGTCCTCCTCTGGACAGCCGTTTCCTCGCCACCACTTTTCCTTCATCATGTGCAGCTTTCCTTCTTCCTGCAGTTGAAGAATTGCAATCGTCACTTTATCACGGTACGGGGAACCTGTGAAAAAAGAAACATTATTCAAAATAAGTTTTTTTTTACAGGTGTTACCTTATTTATCTACTTTCTTTTACAGTTATACTGCTGGCATTATGCTCGGGTAAATATAGTGATTTCCATTCCTTGTTGCTCCACCCTTACATCATCAATACTACAACATTGTAAAGGAAATTTGCATTGTTTTGATAAGCTACAGAAAGCTAATAAACTGAAAAAAAAGAAAAGATATGGGGAAGTGGTTGGGGCTTTGAGCTACTGTTTGGGAGATTGGGAGATCAAATCCCATCACCAAGATGGTACTGTTGGTTCCTTGAGCAAGACCTTGAACCCTCAACTGCACTTATCTCCTAACTCTATTCTAAGTTCCATCCATCCATCCATCCATCCATCCATCCATCCATCTATTATCCATAACCACTTATCCTGTGCAGGGTCATGGTAAAGCTGGAGCCTATCCCAGCTGACTATGGGCGAGAGGCGGGGTACACCCTGAACAAGTCGCCATCATCACAGGGCTGACACATAGAGACAAACAACCATTCACACTCACGTTCACACCTACGGCCAATTTAGAGCCACCAATTAGCCTAACCTGCATGTTTTTGGACTGTGGGGGAAACTGGCACACCTGAAGGGAAACCCATACAGACACGGCAAAAGAACATGCAAACGCCATACAGAAAGGCCCCCGTTGACCATTGGGCTCGAACCCAGAACCTTCTTGCTGTGAGGCGACAGTAAGCTTTTTGGATAAAAGAAAACATCAGTCAAATGAGCCGATGTGATCCTACTGAAATTAGTGCCATTTTTAAGATGTCTATCAAAACCCATTTCTCACAGGAAGTAATTTATGGGCCACATGACTTAAAGGTTTTGGGTGGCATGTAAGTGAAGGAACACAAATCAGATGGCTTGATATTCAATTCCAATTCAATTACCACTAACTTAAGAAACTCAAGGCAATTTGTAATTGCTAGTTCTTCGTTTTACCAATTGGAGTTCCCACTCCATAGCCCTTGGAGTCAATGAGGCCTCCGATCTGTGTGAGGTTACAGTTGCGCTGGCTGATGTACTCGATGCTGGTGGACTCCATTAGGAGTGCATAATCGGTGGTCAGCACACGCTGGATTCCTTCGCGGTTGTTTTTTACCAGAGCTGTGTTCTTACGGCTGCTCATGAAGGCCCACATCTTCTCATATGTTGAGATCTTTGACTTCTGGGGAAAAAGAGAAATAAATGGTTAGTGTGTCATACACAATATGGAGCTTTAAGAGGTACAGATACCTGCTCTGTGTTCTAACCTTGAAGAAGGTCATGGTGGACCCATCCCTCACGGCTCCATACTCAATCTTGGTTTGTTTGGCGAGATCATCGGCCGAGTCAATGGGTGAGTCCATGCGCTCCACGGTGAGAAATGCAGCAAGATTTGCTGTGTATGATGAGATGATGATTAGTGTGAAAAACCACCAGATGCCCCCAACAATCCTAGTGGACAAAGCTTTTGGCATCAGCTCTGAACCTGGGGAGGAAAAAAATGATCACGCATACTAGATATATGGTGATTCTATACAGTGCCTTCCATAAGTATTCACCCTCATGACCCTGAGAACATCATTGTCACAGTGAAACATGGTAGTGGTAGCATAATATTAAATTCTTCCATGTTGAGAAGATCAATGGAGTGGAATTGATGGAATCAAAAGAATCCACGATGGACTTGTATGTCAGATGCTCCAAATAGTTGAATTTAAAAAAGAAGATCCTACCTTGCTGCATTAGAGCTCCAATGCCAAACCACATGCTGTTGATAAGTGTAAAGTTGTTTTCCACCACATCAGAGTCAGGGTTGCAGGGGTGAGGATTGTACCATTCATAAGGAGTGAACCTACACACACACACACACACACACCTTTGTCTTACTATCCTTCTGAGGACCTTCCATTGACATAATTAATAATCTAGCTAATTAACGCTATGCCACACCTATATCCAACCTTAATTTTAACCATAGTAACTGGCCCTTTTTAAAAAAAAATAAAGTCTACAAAAATCAAAGACCCTCACAAAGATAGGAATATCTAACTGGTTTGACCTTTACCGAATGGGTAGGACTTAAATGTTATAAGCTGTCTCTGTCTCAAGTCCACTTTTGCAGTGTCAAGGTGTGATAAGCATTCAGATCTCAGCTAAAGGCCTGGATTTCATGAACGTTTTTGAAAGCTGTCCTTACCTGGCAATGACAAAAAGGACACAGCTGACTCCTAGACAGGCAAGTAGGACGTACATCCAGATATCAGGGGAGAGCGGGTTCAGGAAGGAAAAGACACCTGGGTTTGTGCCGTTGGGTTTGTGGTACAGGATGGAGATTCCCAGGGTCATGAACGGTTTGGAGAAATCGATTACTTTCTCCCTGACGTAGGTAATGGTTAGTGGAGCCACAGCTAAATCCGCCACCTGCAGGAAAAAAAAAACATGATTACTGAAAATCGTGAGCAGATTTTTAGAAACATTACGATTTTCCTTCATCAACTGCCATTTTGGTTAATATCCTGAAGAGGAGCAAAAAGAGGACATCATCAAACAAGGGTCAAATGTTACCAAACTGAATGGCCAAACAGTATTCAAACCTATGATGCATACAATTAGCAAGCGGTTACTAGCTAGCTAACCAGATAAACAATTAGCATCCAGAACAAATATTTTTCAACTACCTTGGCAACTGCCTGGAGCTACATTCCAACAGTTGCGCTTTGCTTAATGTATTTTTTTTCCTTGACACTACAATAGGCTATCATATGTGGCAAACTAGCTTTTAGCTATCATGGACATAACTCATGATTGGCACTATTTCTCATGTGGTGTTTAGCATCATGCTTATCATGAGTCATCCAGAGCCACCAGTAAATACCAAACCAAATAGCACGTACTATTACCATGCTATAGGTTACCATAGATGGCAAACTATTTTCACCAATCAGTACAGCATCACGGTAGTTTAGATCTAATGCATATTTGGCTAAGGCTTGTTTGATGATATCATCTTCTCCACTTCAGAACATTTACCATAACAGTCCCTGTCACTGTCTGCCATTGCTACAGTTCCTGTTTCCTTTATAAACTGTATCTTTTTTAGATTTGTATAGTCACTCTGTTATGATATAAATTTTCCATATGTGCAACATACGTTATCTATAAGCTCTCGAACCATGCCATTCCACTCCCCCTTATCGTTCTGGGCACCGTATTTGCCGTCTGAGACAAGTTTGACCTCATAGGAAAATCCCAGGATGTTGGAGAGCTCCTTCAGCAGGTCTAAGCAGTAACCCTCGAAGCGGTCGTTCCCGTACAGTGGCTTGTCCGATTTCTTATGCATCACGTATGGGTTTTCCTACCAAAACAATGTATTTTGTGAACAATTTGAACCAGAACAATGATGTTATTCACTGTTCCATCCCTTTCATTTTGTATTTAAACTCAAAACGTGTCATCAAAAAGACCCCCAATTATAAAAAGGGATTTGAGGCTCTATTTCCCTAAATTCTCAAATATTGTTTACTGGCCTGGTATTCCACTCTGCCTGAAACACTCCACCAATGATTGTTTACGCTGTTGCTGCTGCTGCAATTTGAAGCTATATTTCAAGTATTTCTGAGTTTGTCTATTTTCCTGTCATCTAGTCTCTTAGCTTCTAGTTCTATCTTGCTAGTTCTCATGAGGTGCACTGCTTTAAAAAACAAAACAAACCAGGAATAGATTCAGGAGGTCAGAAACAATAGGCTAGTTTCCACTAGAGGAACCAGGCTAGTTTCCACCAGAGGAACCAGAGGAACATTAGGCTAGTTTCCACCAGAGGAACCAGGCTAGTTTCCACCAGAGGAACCAGAGGAACATTAGGCTAGTTTCCCCCAGAGGAACCAGGCTAGTTTCCACCAGAGGAACATTAGGCTAGTTTCCACCAGAGGAACCAAGCTAGTTTCCACCAGAGGAACCAGGGCCAATTTTACTTCCTTAGGTACATTTCTAACTCCAGAGCAAGTACTGTTCTCTGGAACAGGCATACCAAGGGTTGTCATTAGGTGCACTACCCAGTTGCCTGGACTTGGATGAATTTTAGTTGAATATCCCTGATCTAGCAAATTGAATATGCAGTTCTAAGTTATAGCTAGGATACCTCTTCAGTCAGTTTTCTGACAATACTTACCAGGATAGTTGTGACGATCAGAGTCCGGTTGGCCATGGAGTCTGTAACATTACCCGTCTTATCTTTGCTGTCCGTCAAGTTAAGACCTGTGTTAGAGTTCCACACCCCAATCTGATAAAAAAATAAATAAATCTAATCATATGGTATTACATTTTCATATATATTGAAGGACATCTACAATGTATATTTAAAAAATAAAATTAACATCAATCATCTATAAGTAGATTTTACAACCTGCAAGCCAATTTCTAGAACAATTCTATACTGAGGAAGCAAGTAATGCAAAATTTTAGGAAAGGCACCACAATGGTGAGGTAACACTGGAAAGAAACAAGGGAAATATAAATAAAAAACATGTTTCAATAAGGCGAAGGTTCTTTAGTTTTCTAAGCTAGCCTAAGTACATTATTTGCGTAGACGACATAGGTATTGCAAGTTATCCCTCATCCTAATTTTTGCCAAAGCAGTACGTATACCACCAATTACACAAACTACATACTTAGCATACATAGCTAGCTGGCTAACTTGTTTACTTCCTCATTCTTTAGATAGTTTAATCATCTGTATCTTTTTTTGAACAAATTGGCACGTGAAAATTTGGCCTTCTAGTTGTGACACTGTGCTCCAGTTAAAATTGTAACAAGTTACTGCCTTTGGTACAATTTATCAAGTAGCTTTAGCTAGCTAGCTAAGTGCCAAAAGACAAAGAGGTAACAGCCAAAACTATGATACTACTGTACAGTACTCCTACAGTAGTATTTCTGTGGCCAGGTTTGGTGATTAAAAGCAGAAGAAAGGGTAAAGAGCTGGAGAGGAAGAAGGAAAGCCATTTGGTGAAAACAAACCTTTTTCCAGACTTTATGAAAGCGCCCAGCGTCCGACTTGTGAAAAGTCAGAGAAAGAGGAAAAAATTCTAATAAACAACTGACAACCTAATAAAAAGTCCACTAGTGTAATAATGGTAAAGGAAATATCTTTACCATTACCAGGGAGACGGTGACCACATTGCGAATGATGTAAGTTATTATTATTATTATTATTATTAAAGAAATCCCTTAACCTACTAAACCCTTAAACACATTATGAGTCATTTATACTACATGAAGGACTATTATTACTAATACAAGATCAAATGAAGGTAATTTGTTCATAGAATAAAAATATAATGAGGTCATCACTGTAATTATCACATGATTATTGTTTTAAATTCATGGAATTGTCATAATACCATGAGTTGGCCTACTGGTTAGCGTGTCCGCCTCTCGACCAGGAGATCACGAGTTCTACTTACAGTTGGGTCATACCAAAGACCATCATCAAAATGGTACCTAGTACCATCTGGCAAGGCATGCTGCAATACATATGAGTAGGGAAGTCAAACTCTCGCGGTTACCAGAGGACTAGCCTCCCACCGTAACCCTAGCTGTACAGGCGAGAGGCTGAGGGCTATGGAAGTGGAGATCAGCGCCGCACCCAAAAGAGCTGGTAAGTACTGGGACAGGAGACTGCCTGGGAAGACCAGATCCTGGCATGGAAGGGACTTTGACTGACTGACTGAATTGCCATAATAATAGTACTAATCAGTTTAACACTGCACTAATGAGGTCATCACTGTAATAATATTGCCACAGAGACAATAATAAAGTAATTACTGTAATATGAAGGTCATTACTGTAATATGGATGTCAGTGTACCAATAAGGCTGTCAAAGTAATAATATCTGTATTATTAAGTATATAATTAAGTAACGAATGAGGTCAGTACTACAATAATCAGGTCATCACTGTAATAAGAAAGTCTTTTCTATCATAAAAAGGTTCCTACTTTAATAATGACACCAGTATTCCGATACGGTTAATGATGCGCTAATGAGGACATCCCGGTAGTATTGATATTCTCTGTATAATAATGCAATCATCACTGTGATAATGAAATAATCACTGTAATAATTACATCATCACGATAATAATGTCATCACAACAGTAAAAAAAAAAAAAAAGTCATTACTGTAATAGTGAGCTCAGTGCTGTTATAAGAGTCATCACTGCAATAATGAAGTCACTGATGTAATAATCAGGTCATCGCTGTAATACAGTGTTGGGGTCAGTACTATGATAATGAAGTTGGCATTGCAGTAACTGTCATCACTGTAATAATGAAGTCATCACTGTAATAAGAGTCATTACAGTAATTGATGTAATACTGTAATAATAAAGTCATCACTATAATAATAATAATAATAATAATAATAATAATAATAATGCCATAACTACAGTACAATAATGAAGTGATCATTATGATAATAGTCAAAATAGCAATGATTAGGTCATAACTATAATAATAATAATAATAATAATGAGATCATCATCACTATAATGATGAGGTCATGACATAATCACATAGTTATCACTGGAACAATAGTCATCACCGTAATATAGAAACTGCCCCGTAATTATAGTCATTGCAATAATTAGCTCATTACTGTAGTAATGAAATCACTATAATAAGTCTACAATTGCAGTGTCCTTAATGTAATTATGAGGTCATCATTAATAATAACATCATCTCTGTGATTGAGGTCATTACTGTAATAACGACGTTATCGTACTGATTTCTAATTATGATTAATTTACTTTTGCACGTGTGTGTGTGTGTATACCTTTTCCATGCCGTCTTCTTTCAGGCTGATGATATCAAGGTCAAAATCTTTCCTCAGCCCGTCTGTCCTGTTCAGGACAATCTGTCCAGTTAATCCGCTCCACTGAGACTGACGATGAAAACAGGACACAATGAAAAGACTGACGGACACAAATTCATCCTATTACAGTTCCTCAAGAAATCTGTCCCTCTTATCCAGAGACCAGGACGCACTTTTGGACCATAACAGAGCATAATAGAGTTCTGTGGTCATTTAGGACTGGAGTAAAGGTTTTGACTCTAAGAATCTAAAAACTACGCTAAAGTTCCAACAAAAAGTCCCAGAATGAATCTCAGACATGAATATCAAAGGACAAGAGGAGACAGTGTTTAGCCAGTGTGACTTTTCCTTTCCCAGGAATACTCATTATTCCTCTTCAGGGAAACAATTTTGGGAAAATAATTAATGAATTCCACTGACTTGCGCTGAAGTGACCACTCACCTCTTTAAATGTGCTGATGAAGCGAGAGCCGAAGCGCCATGGTTTGTGTCGGTGGCACTGCAGCGAGCTGACGGTGATCTGTGATGCTCGCTGTGCCGTTGCTGCCACCATGAACACGGCATCGTACATCAGAGCAGCTTCAGTCTGACAGAGACAAAATGCACACTTTTACACACCCCTCACACCAGTGTTATCATCACGCATCATGCTACAAGGTTTGTTCAGGGGCCCAGTGGAATCAGGAAACACACACGATGTACCACACACTAACTGAATCCTTAGGAAGGGTGTATTAATTAGAGAATCGAATACTTGTGAGTGTGCTGTGATAAAAAAAAAAAAAAATTAATCAACAACAGGATGGGTGATGAAGCGGAATATTTGTCACCACTTTGAAGTTGATTGTTTTCCAAGACTAACACAAAGTATTTTACTCCACTTATATTTATATATATGAAAGTTTGGTCATGTTCGGATGATTTCTAACCGTCATTATGCCCTCCATTATGCCGGCGTCGAGTTTCGGTGGACCCTGAACTCTCTCCATGGACCACTTCCCCAACACTGATGCCACCTGAGGGTTGTCGACATTCAGAAGGCGGAAACCTGTCATGTTGACTCCACTGTAGCGGTATGGCTCCAGATCCAGAGCATACAGATCCTACACCACAACACACCGCCCGCATCAGTCACACTCTCTAACCCAAACAGAAAAACTCAAAACTGAAAGAATTAAATTACAAAAAAAGGTGTTCTTGTATGAGACATGAAATTTGGGTCAGTTTTTTTTTTTTTTTAATGGCTACATTAAAAGAGGATTTTTTTTTGGAAACTCTGACTTTTTATTAATAAAGTACGACCTGTCTGATGACCTTTTGTTCGTTTTATATTTACTGTTTAATGCTGTGGAATGTACATGGGACAAGTTAGCTTGTGTTCTCATTTACATTATAGCAGCGATAAACAGTCACTTCTTTTTGAAAGTATTGACAGAAAAAAATGCAGCTTCTCCTGTTACCAATAAATCTTGAACACTTTCCTGATGGTTACATTCAGCTGAACGTAATGTAAGTAAATATGTAAATAAGGAGGGAACGTATCTGGCTGTGTAGAAGTTAAGTAGCTAGTTGGTTATGCTAGTTGCCCCACTTGTCTTGTTTATCTTTTTAGATGTTTTAAATCTAATAAACTAGTAAGCAATTATGAGTGAAAAAATCCCAAATATGACACAAGCCAAGGTTGAGCTACATTTAAAATTCTGCCTAAAGACAGGATCTAACAATTTTGATAGAAGATATTATATAATCAAACCTTAGGCAATATGACTTACCAGCGTGGTGAAGAAGAAATGGTAATACTCAGTCATCATGCCCATAGAGAGTAACTGCGGAAAAAGAGAAAGTAATTTTATTTATATCAATTCATATTTATATATTATTCATTGGGAAGCCATGGTCTAATGGTTAGAGAAGCAGTTCTGGGACCAAAAGGTTGCCAGTTTGATTCTCTGGACCAGCAGGAATGGCTGAAGTGCCCTCGAGCAAGGCACCTAACCCCTAACTGCTCCCCAGGCTGCTCTGGGTATATTGTATGTCGCTCTGGATAAGAGCGTCTGCTAAATGCCTGTAATGTATTGTAATATAATGTTATATATGCTGTTGTCAGGACTGTGTTACCCATCAACCCTTGCACCTGATGAGATCATGTGCACCTGAGGTACGTTTATGTTTAATGAGTATGGGTATTTCATTTCTGTTCATGGGAGTACCCTTTGCCTCATGTCTGTCAAGCTCACGTCATGTTCTTGTGTTCCTGCACTTGTTTTTGTTCAGGTACCATATGTGTGTTTTGTATTGCACTAGTTAAACCATACCCATATTTATAACCATACCTGTTTTAACACCTCAGCTGTGGTCTGGTATGAGCAGTCGAAGATGACACAGAACTCTTTACCCTTCTTCATCTCTTTGAGAAGCGGCCGAGCGTCTCTGTTCCCCACAGGCAACTGCCGGATCTTAATCTTAATGCTGTAACGGGATGGAGCTTTGATCAGCTCCTGCAGACGAATCAGACCTTCAAAACAAATAAGCAAACATAGTAAAGCATTTATCTTACACAACCTTCTGCTATATGCCTTTGCTTTCTTATTTGGCTCTTCCTTCAGTGCAATACTATCTCACCACTTAATTATTGTTCTCATCAGTGTGTAGGTCCATCTGCCTGTCTCTTGTTGTTTTATAATCTCAGCCAATATATATATATATATAGTATTCCAATTGGAAGGCAGTTCCACAGATAGGCAGAATTTGCACTTTTCAGATCCTTATTTGTCAAATTTGGACACATTGCATGTATCTTTTTCAGCATAGATAATCTCATAATTTTATAAGGTGGACAGAGATTTTTTTCTCCATTTTCTCACCAATTTGGTCATCTGATACATCCTACCCACCAACCAGCTCCATCACACAACAGCTATCAACCAGGAAGGGTGAAGGCTAGCACAAGCTTTCTCCAAGTCATGTAGAACCAACTACCATATCTATTCAAACTTCTGCTTATGCTACATCACAGGTTGTGTGACACACTTGGAGGAAAACCTTAACTGCCCTCCTCTGCATACAGAAATTCAAAGATGGCCCCCAATTTTCTACCATCCTTTTGGTTTACATGGGAGAGTGTAACACCATCCCTCACAGCTCTTTAGGATGCCCAGCCATGTAAGGCTGTGGCGTTGTCAGGATTTGAGCTTGAGATCACCCAACAATAGGATGAGCACCTTTCTCTTGCGCCACTTCAAAGTTCTGGGAAAATATGCCACACCACAGTTGCTCCAATTAAGGAGTTACTCATTCAAAGGTAGGTAATAACTTTGAGAAGTTTTTGTCTGTAGGACAGCTGTCTTCTAAAGTTTTTATTTTGGACATATATGTGTATCACATAAGCCCTACCGCAAGTTGGCCTAGTGTCCACCTCTTGACCTACTGCTTACTGGTACCTACTATTATCTGGTGAGGCACGCCACAATACAGATATGAGTAGGGAGTCAAACTCTTGTGGTTACCAGAGGACCAGCCCCCCACTGTAAGCCTAGCTATGTAAGAGGCTGAGGGCTATAGAAATGAAGATTGGCACCGCCCAATGCACGTTAAAGACCTGGTTAGTACTGGGATGGGAGACTGCCTGAGAAGACCAGGTCCTGGCATAGGTGGGACTTTTTTACATAAGCCCTTCTCAGAGATGGTGACCCTATAATTTTGTTTACCACATAAGCACAAACATATAGATCAATCCTGCCAGCTTCCATACAAAACTTGACTGATTCTGCTGGTTCAGACAGAAATTTTGACCAATCCTACCTGCTCCTACAGAAGGTTTGACCAATCCCACCTTCTCCCACAGAAGGTTTGACCAATTCCACTTTCTCCCACAGAAGGTTTATCCAATCCCACAGAAAGTTTATCCAATCTCACCTTCTCCCACAGAAAGTTTGATCAATCCCACCTTCTCCAACAGGTTTATTCAATCCCACAGAAAGTTTGACCAATCCCACCTTCTCCCACAGAAAGTTTATCCAATCCCACCTGCTCCCGCATAAGGTTTAACTAATCCTACCTTCTCCCACAGAAACTTTGACCAATCCTAGTCACTAATTCAGAATTTTTAACCAATCCCCCCCCCCAGAAAATCTGACCAAGCCCACCCACTCCTGCAAAAAGTTTATTTATAGCTTCTACCACTAATATACCCCTCGTACCAGTTGCATCCTCATACACTACGGTGACACTCTTCCATTTGTAGAAGTGCACGATGTCGAGCACGGCCTGGCTAATGGAGGCATACTCTGGGTGCAGGTTGACATAGAAGGTATCCCTGTTGTCCATAGACGGATGTTTCCAGCGGGTCTGTATGTGAGGAACCTCCAGAGCATTACAGATGGACTGCACTGCACTGACTGAAGAGCTGTGGGACGGACCAAAGACTGCAGCCACACCCAGTGACAGCTGATCACATGCTGTACATGAAAGAGGAGTTAGAGTTAAGTATGTGTCATGAAGGTGACATTATGAGGTAAAAGAGAGCAAAATAAGGGTGAAGTTACCACATATTGACCTCATTATTATGTACTGACAGGCTTTTATGTTGCCTATTACTTTAAAGCAAAGGGCAAAACACGAGAGTTAGGGTGTTTCTTCAGTCCGTATTTTCTATCCCTGATTTTTTCAAGTGCTTGTATTTAGAAGTTGTGGTCTGAACACTATTGAAAAACCTCACCTTGGACTCAGAAGTGTGACCTACATGCAGGTAATTCGTATTATCTCAGTGGGGAGCCCCCAAAAATCTACTTAACCTACACATACATTTCCCTGTGTAAATTTTGATGTAACATTTGGAATTTTTTGCCAAAGAGAGTAACAAATCTAGAAAGTAACAACCCACTAAGCAAAGCAGTAAACTAACTGAGTCACAAAACAAATGTACAGATTGTAGGAGACCACAGGAGTTGGAACTGGCGTGGACTTGACAAACTCTTTGTCAGGATTGTGAGGTAACAAAAGAGTGTGTAGTAACACTAAACAAAAACAGAGCATTGTCAGGACAAATTCACAACCGATCAGCCATAATGTTATGACCGTGGAGGTAAAGTGAGTAACATTGATTTATTATATCATTACAATGGCACCTGTCAAGAGGTGAGATTATAGAAACAGAAAAATGCCAGCATTAACTTTTTCAGCAGTTTGTGCTAGGGTAGATCTTCTTTTCTTCTGGATTGGACCATATCGGCTAGCCTTTGTGCCCCTTGCGAATCAGTGAGCCTTCGATGCCCATGACCCTGTCGCCGGTTCACCGGTTGTCCTTCCTTGGACCACTTTTGGTAGGTACTAACCACTGCATACTGGGAACGTCCCACAGGATGTGCCATTTTGGAGATGCTCAGACCCAGTCATCTAGCCATCACAATTCAGCCCTTGTCAAAGTCGCTCAGATCCTTACACTTGCCCATTTTTCCTGCTTCCAACGCATCAACTTCAAGAACTGGCTGTTCTCTTGCTGCCTAATGTATCTCACCCCATTGACGGGTGCCATTGTAATGAGATAATCAGTGTTATTCACTTTACCGGTCAGTGGTTATAATGTTATAGCTGATATTTGTATATGGAGTCAATTAAGTGCAGGGTGTATTGGGCCAAACAAGAGGGAACCAGCATGTTCTAAGCTATTTTTTGCATAACTATTTTTGTCTAAAATTGTGGCGTAAACAGTTATCACATAAGATGTTTTAAAAACACTGCGGGAATTATATATGATTTAAAATTGTCTGATAAAAGCATAACACTGTTATAAGCAAAACACTGTTTAACTCTTTTCTGAAAACCACAAGTGGAATGTCTGATTACTTGATAGAGCAAATATGTCAGAAATGTAGAGTCATTATTTGTCCATTATGAGATAACTGTTTAGTTCTTCCTTTGAATGTAGACAAGACCATTTCCTGTTTATCCACCCAATTTTAAGTGCCCTGTGTCTCGTCAGGAGATCACCCTTTTTATTTGCTTTCTTAAATTTTTAGTCACTTAGGTTTTTCTAATTCGGTTTATGCAGTGCACTTTTTGGCGAACTTTTGGCTTTACTTTTTCAGTCACTGATAGACATGTGAGACAATCAGATAATCACTTGAGAGAGCCATTTTAGAGCCACTGAATCCGATTCTAGGTACAGTATACTGTATACACAATGCTCATAAAACGTCATGTCCGATCGTCCGAGACGACTAAAGTCTATGCAAGGACGAGTAAAACTTTAATGATAATCGTCCGATCAGACGACAAAAGTTAACGCTGGCAACCTAAGCAGCACAGGTACACAGGTGCTAAGAGAGCAGGGAACCAGTCTAAAGTAGCTCGTTTCATTTCACGGGAAACGCATTAAGTTTTATTCATTAACACGACAATATAATATATAGATTTAGGCACTGCCTAAAAGCGAAGCTCCCATCTGTTTCTGGGTTGTAGAATTTTCTTATCTCATAGCCAGCCTCTTTTGTTTTATTTCTTTACCGGCTAGAACACTGGTCACTAGGCGGTGTGTATGACTGATAATTATTATAACACTGGTATGGTGGCAGGCACGCACAGGACCAAAACCATCAGAAAACAACTTGATGGGTTTCTTTATGTATCCACACTCTATGCCTATGGGGCTGTGCTCGGGCCCGCGCAGGAGATCCAATATAAAAGTACAAAAAATATTTTGAGGAAATCATTCAAATTTCCTTGTTTTTGGTTATAATTTGTTAAAGTATGCGTGTGTTTGAGTGTACTGGAAAAGTTCGGCTCAGAGGGTTCCACGTAATGACGTAATTATACCAATTGTCTAAGGGCAACGAGGGTCAAGGACATTGTGTGCCAGCAGTGCAGTTGAAGCGAGCAGGTGTCAAACTTGGAGTTTTTATATCACGATTGGAGCTAATAATCAATGATATCACTGAATAATGTGTGTGTGTGTGTGTGTGTGTGTGTGTGTGTAGTAAACAAGTGTTTTGAAAAAGTATGTTTGAAGAATCTAAGTAGCTACAGTTTACCTTGATGACAGCCTTGCACACTATTAGTATTATCTTAACCAGCTTCATGAGTTAGTCACCTGAAATGCTTCTCAATTAACTTTTGACTCATACTGTACTGTGTAGAATACATCTTTCCATTTTGTGTGTAAAATCAGTCATATAAACATTGCACATGCAAGTTTAAGTGTAATGTGATAACTTTCACAACTATTTTCATTATTGTATAATTAAATTTATGTGTTGTTCCAAAGCAAGTCCTAACACTCACAATGCATAATAATGGGACTATATGAACAAACAGAATTATTCAGGTAAATGTAAATTAACGCACGGCACTTTCTGAAGCGGCTCTGACAGTTGTCCTGGGCTACTTGCTGACATACAGATGGGTCCAACGTTATAGGGCAGCTCAGCATGTAGAAATGGCAGAGTGAAGTGAACTCAGACATGCGCTGCTCCTCTGACAGCTCAGATGTCTTCAGAAGCTCTGCACACGTGGGTTCCCTGCTTCCAAAAGATTCTGGAATTGGACACAAACAATTACTGCTTCAGCCTCAACATAGTCTGAACTATTTATCCTTAAGCCTTCTTCAACAGCACTGAGAAAGAGTAAGTGGCTATGGCAGTGTGGATGTGTATATGCTGTGTTTAGACAGCCATGTGTGTGACTCACTATGGATTTCGGAGAGGATCCAGTCTTTGTAAGCCACAACACGAGTGTATACGCCCGGCTTGCCTTTCTCCCCACAGCCATCTCCCCAAGATGTTATACCATATAACTGAAACCTCCCTGAAGTAAGGTCTTGGAGGATCAGTGGCCCACCAGAATCACCCTAAAGAAAGCATGGGGTTAAGAATCGACAATATAGCTTTATTTAACTGTATGAGCAATCCATGAATTACTAATCTGATATTTTTGGAAATCACCACATAGGCAGATGTTTATAACTATGTGACATTAGATGTTATACCGGTACCTGACATGAGTCAACACCTCCAGACAAGTAGCCAGCGCAGAACATGGTGTTGGTGAGCAACTGTTTGCCTAAGGCACTTTTACATGTGCTCTGAGACAGCAGAGGAACCATCGCCTCCATCACCACATCAGCCACTGGACCATCTACACTCACACACACAAACACACATCAAATGCAAACACACACACTTGTAGTACAATGTATACTCTTCTCTGACAGAGAATTAGCACTTCTGGTGTGAAAAGTGTTTGTCACCTTCATAAAGCGAGCCCCATCCAGCCACCAGACATGGTGCTCCAGGGGGAGGCTCCGGGTCAGAGGGCAAACACACAGGCATCACACGTTCTGACAAAACTACAGGAGAGCTCAGCTGCACCAGGGCAATGTCATTATTAAACGTCTTTGGATTGAACTGCAAAGTAGATGAGAGGAGCCAACTGACCTCTAGGTAACAACTTACAACTGTTTTTAGACATCTGGATTCCATACAACAGAAGTCATCATAGCAGTAAAAATACAGGTAAGTCAGCACAATTTTTTTTCCAGCAGAAGAAATGCAAAAATGTTAGATTATATGCACATTACAGGTACATACAGCCCCCTTTGAAAGTAGTGGACCAGTTATTTTAGTTATTCAATTATACACTGAAGACATTTGGATTTGGGATTTAAAAAAAATTAATAAGATGATGGAATTGGTTAGAATTTCAGCTTTAATTTCCTGATATTTACATCTAGATGTGTTTTAAAAAAAAACTTAAAACATGGTACCTTTGGCAGCAGGCCACCTAGCTTTGGTGCAATAAGGTCTGGTGCTTGCCTTGGCCAATTTAAAACTTTCCACTTTTCACCCCGATCAAGTCTTTTGTTGTGCTGGCAGTGTGTTTTGGGTCATTGTTTTAGTGCATGATGAAGTCCCAATTAGATTGGATTCATTTCTCTGTAAATTGAAAGATAAAATTTCTGCAGACTACATAATTCATTCTGCTGCTACCATCATGAGTTACATCAATAACTAGAAAAGCACTCAGAGAGCGCAGACCTCTGCCAAGAATCCTTTAAAAAAATCCGGGATCCAAAAGGTGATCCGGATCACCGCCAAAATTTAATGGATTATTACTTGTGCCCAGTCACACCTCTGGAAAAATTTTCAGAGCAATCCTTTCATAACTTTTTCCGTAATGTTGCAAACAAACAAACAAACGCTAGCGAAAACATAACCTCCTTAGCGGAGGTAAAGATTAGTGAGACCACTCCATAAGCACTCATGCAAGCCTGAGCCATGGCGCTACATGACCACCATGCTTGGCTGATTATCTTGTATATTTTTTATTATGAGGAGATCCTTTCTTTCTCCATACTTTGTTCTTTCCATCATTTTGGTAGAGGTTAATCTTGGTTCCAGAACTTTTGAGACTCATCTCTGTATTTCTTTGTGAATTCCAGTATGGCCTTCCAATTCTTAGTACTGATGATTTGGTTTGCATCTTGCTGTATGGCCTCTTTATTTCTGTTCCCCAAGTCTTCTGCGAACCTTGAATTGTGATACTTTCACCCCTGCCCTCTATAGGTTGTTGGTGATGTCACTACTTGTTGTTTTTTGGTGTATTTTCACAGCTCTCACAATGATTCTGTCATCAACTGCAGTTGTTTTTCTTGGCTAACCTGTTTGATGTCTGGTTGTTAGTCTCATCTCATTATCTCTAGCCGCTTTATCCTGTTCTACAGGGTCGCAGGCAAGCTGGAGCCTATCCCAGC
>JAODOF010000008.1:43517251-43529083 GCA_027576175.1 Sciades proops | reverse complement strand
ACATACTTTTGCCACTCACAGATATGTAATATTGGATCATTTTCCTCAATAAATAAATGACCAAGTATAATATTTTTATCTCATTTGTTTAACTGGGTTCTTTTTATCTACTTTTAAGACTTGTGTGAAAATCTGATGATGGTTTAGGTCATATTTATTTCACAAACTTTCAAGCACTACTGTATAACCATTCTGGTGCTGTCTACATTTATTCCTCCTCACTGCCACATTTTTCTGCACTCTTCATACAAATCATTTCGTACACACCCAAGATGTCACGTCCCATGAAAATTTTTTTAAATGGCATATTTTCCAAGAGGTGTTGGTTTAGTGTTCATGTTAATAAGCTCCATTTATAGTTAAAACAGCCAATTTATTAATTCCTGCTACACTGATTGATTTAAAAAAGGTTTCAGAATTACTCACAGCAAGACCTCAGAGCTATTTTACCAAATCCCTTACACTTTCAGGAATGCATCTTCGGATATCAAAATGGAGACCGTTATGTTTTGAATTTGAAAATGAAAGAATTTCAACCAATTTTCCAGTCTATTCACCGTTTTCAAAACAGTCGACACCAAGTAAGCACAGCTACAGCAGATTAGCTTCAGATAAGAAGCACACGGTTTAAGATAACCATTTCAGGTCTTAAACCAGTGCTTGTTCCCAATTGTTGTTGCACGACACCAGATTGAAACAAAGGATAACCCACACACCCACTGAGTCACTTTAATGAGAGTTTAATTCCTGTGCATAAATCTAAAATTTTTTAAAAGTGAAAAATGAAGCAAAGAATAGAAAAAAACACATGGACAAACAAACATTAAAAAAAAAAAAATACATTGGGGGGGGCGCAAATATATACACACCGATTAACTGAGAGGAGAAAAGTCCATAATGCCAGATCAAATGGACAAACCAGAAGCATTTCAAATGCATACAGGAAGGGTGAGGAAAAGCCCCAGAGAGAGAAACAATTCATCTACAAGAATTCTAAATATTTACATCTCTGTGGAAATACTGGACTAGACAAGAGCATGTGAGCCCATTTAGCAAACGAACATTGCATTATTTAGTAAAACATGGATAAGAGCATCTCCTAGGATTTAAAACCGCCATTTCATACAATCCAGGGCTGTGCCGATAATCAGCTTTATGATTTACCACAATATACAAGACGCAGAACACGGTGGAGGAGATGGTGGTCAGAGGTTGCCGAGGTGGGCAGTGAAATCGGTTCCTTCCTGCTCGGGTCTCGTAGGATAAGAACAGCAGTATTAAGGCAATAAAAGATTTAGGAGTTTGTTTGTTTTTTAAAAAACAAAACAAAAAGTAGTGATTTTTTTTTTTGTCTCTGCAATAATAATCATCATAATCAAAACTGAAAAATCTGCACAATGAGATGAGCAGTAAGTGCAAGAAATTTCAAATGACAAGTTTATAAGCATAATAAAATCCACAACCAAAACATTCAATATATATTTTAAAAAAAAACAATCCTGCATTGTTTCTATTGCACGTTGTTTAGAGGACGAGGAAGGATGCGGTCTCACATCTTCATCCTGAACTTCATCAACTGTAAGGGGGAGAGAGGGGAAGGGCGTTATTATAGGACTAAAATTAATCCAGCCCCCTTTATGAATCTGATACACGCACGCACCCCACCCCACCCACGTTCACACTACGCAAGAGACAAACTGCTTGTGGCCTGGGGGAGGGAACAAATTTTGAATATCTCCTCCTAATAAAATGACAGCTTGGCGTCACTTGCTGGTGAGAACGTAAGGTCATATGGAGTTTTTGAGACACCAGATACTTCTAGTGCTCCCGATGTTTGTTTTTCTACATCTTTGGACATCATATTGTCTCCTAGAGCTCCAAGAACACGTCGACACACTCCAGGAACCTTCCGCTACTTGCGCTCTACTCCCACCCTCTGAACAACACCAACCCTCATTTTCTCTTCATGAAAAGAGAGTTCATGAGCAGAACCAGTTAAACAGAATTTCAAAAGTCTCTTGATCCCTACCTGTCTAGAAGGTGAGGGATAAATGCTTCGACCACACGTACCTTCTTCGCACTGCTGGTGGATTTTGGTGACTTTGTGCTGGCGGTGCGTGGGGATTTGCGGAGTTTGTTGATGCCGCGCTGCAGCCTGCTGTCCCCACGCACAAACTTCTTAGGAGTATTATCGATTACGAACGCCATGGACTGCCTCCGATCAGCCTGCACCACACACACACACACACACACACACACACACTTAAGCATCCAAAAAACACTCCCAAAAGCGTAGCCAAGGATCAAAAAGGTATGAATAAAAAGCACAACACACAGATAGCCATACCAGAGACGGTGCGATGTTTTGCGAGTTGGTAGAGCGAAGATTTCTTCCTTTCGGGGTTCGAGGGAAGCAGCTGGTCAACTTCTTTGCCTGAAGGGAGGGGGGGGGAGACAACAAATAGATTTTAAAAAGATTTGTAATAAAGAATCTACTGAACTTCGAGGTTGAACTGCGTGAGCATGTAACGACAACCTCGGGCGTGTCCATGTCTTGTATTTGTCCCGCGGGCCGTTTGGCTGCCAGCGGGCTGCGTGTGGATCGCACTTCCCGTGCTTTTGTGGCCTGGGGTGCACGTTGAGAGGAGGCGTGGCCATGAGCGTCTGCAGCAGGCGGAGCTAGAGAGTGCCGATGAGCCATGACTGACTCCTTGAGCTGAGAGGGGATCATGGAAGCACGACGGATGGTCTCATCAGGGTCGCCAGTACGAACTTCTTCATCGGTTACAGGCAGGTGAGAGAAACCCAGGCTGGGCTGCAGGAGAGAACAGAAAACGACCTTAATTATACATTATATTATGTACAAGTAATCCATACTGCAATATGAAGCCACATGTTTGGACAGAAAGTCTAACCAATATGGGGGTTATCGGTTTGTTTCTTGATAGCTAGTGTGCGTGAGAGTAAGTTAGCTAGCCATTTTCCAGAGTTCACTCGTTTCTATAGTAGCTAACTCCTTCCCTAAACAAAGTTGCGCTCGTACCCTGGACTCCAGCGGGTAGCTGCTCTTCAGGTGAGGTAAACAGGTTTTATTACGCGACTGCAGCTCTGCAATTCTCATCCAGTCCTCAGCCAAGTGGTCCGGCTCAGGCTCAGATTCTAGACAGTACAAGCTCGAGGCTACAAAAAAAAAAAAATTCGTGAACTTAATACGCATCATTTAAAGATTGACGAATAGAAGGAGAAAGAAAGACAGACACACAAAAAGATAAAGCTGGTTAAATGCATGTCCGACTCACCTCGCGGGGGAACGTTGCTGTGCACGTTGCTCCGACGATACCCAGGAAGGCCGAGAAGTTTGCTGGGATCCTCAAAGATCTCTGCAGACACGGGGCGAGTTTTGCGGGAGGTCGGATCTTTTGCGCGCAGAGACTGAACCGAGTGCTGGCTGAAGAAAGATTCGTCCATGTCTGCTGCACCCCCATCACCGAGAGGAGTTTTCTACAGAGAACAAAAACGGTGATTTAAAAAAAAAAAATCCCACTAATCTGTTCCATAACATGAAAATCGCTAAACACAATATCAGTATCCTCACTTCAGACCTTGAGGCAGAGATTCAGGACAGCGCACAGTGATATTTTCCACATCGTTATGATATTGCTATAAAAAACAAAAAATGTACATGGTTTCTCTGACGCCCCCCCACCCCACCTTGAACATGGTGATGTCGATGATTTGTGTGGTGCGTCGTTTCCGGACCGAAGAGCTAGGCTTCCTCGCCGAATCCAGAGTCAGCTCTCCGAGTGACGTAATGCTGCTTTCGAGTTTGTGATCCGGAGATGTGCCGTCACGTTTCTTGGTGCGAGGCATCATGGGAGTGAAGTACAACGTCTCTCGGGATCCACCGTCTTGAGCACGACGCTTTGCTGCTAATCGTTCGGAACTTCGGACCAAAGGAGTGTTGGACTCATCAGACACTGACTGTTTACTGCTTAGAGAGAACAACAGAGAGCACGCATGAGATTCCAGTAGTGAGGTCACCTTCGCCCCATTATCATGTCACTTTTTTGCAACCCCCCCCCCCCAAAACAACTTGAACCAAGCAAATAAAAGCACTGAACAGTTGTCCAGATGCTTGCATGTGGACAGTCTTTGGGACCATCTGGAAATGGTTGGTAAAATGGGTCAACCATTGATACATCATGCCAAGAGAACTTCCAGACAAGTGATCTTCAATAAAGAAATAAGGATGTTACCCAGTGGCACTTAGAGAATCATTCAAGTCGAGGTCCAAGCTGTCCATGCTGGTATTCTGTGGATTTTCTGGGATTTTCAAATAAATGCTTTCTCGATGTTTCACCTGGACACTTTGGCCTCCCTGCCTTCTCAGTTCTCTTAACTGACGGTCTGCATAATCCAACTACAACACACAAAAAAAAAAAAAAAAAACGCCTTTGATAACATACACAAGTTTTAAACAAACTAACCTTGTGACTGTCCATGTTACAGTCCAAGACAGCTGTTCAACTCCATGGTTAATTTAGCTTCTACAGAGTTTTTAGCTAACACAAAAAAAAAATTAAGAGCTGGAATAAACCGAGTTTAATGACAATCCACTTACCTGTGTCTCCAGACTCTTGACCTTTATCATTAAACTCTTCTCAGAATCCTTGATCTTCTCCAGCTCCATGGAGACTTGTTTTAACTCCACCTTCAAGTCCTTTGCCTCACGCTCACTGGCTTCCAGAGAGGCCTGAAGGGTCTGACGTGCTTCCTGCTCTTCGTGAAGTTGTTGTTTTTTACCGTTGTAATGAGTTTTCGCTTTTTCTACCTATCAGGAAAACCAAAGAAAGGAGTGATATTCTGAACTGAAAAAACTCCACCTGGTACCACTTTTTGGCATAAAGGAAAAGGAATGATAATGATGCTCACCTGTCCTTTGTAGTGCTCCACGGTTTCAGTCTTCACCTTGAGCTGCTCCTGTAGCTCTTGGTTCTGCAGCTCTTTCTTTTGGATCGCCTCTTTCATAGCTTGGATTGATTCACGCTGTCCTTTCAGCTTCGCCTCCAACTCTGCACAGAGTCTCTGGGAGGAGTCACCCTCCCTCTGAAGCAGCTGATTTACTAAAGACAGATGTTCCTTTTCTTTTTTCAGTGTCTTCACTTCCTGCTGCAAGGCACTCTGGAGGTCATTCACAGCCTCCTGCTGTGCCTTTTTCTCAGACTGGAGAGACTGGTTTACAGAAGCAAGGGCATCTTTCTCCTTTGCCAAAGTTTCCAGTTGCTGATGGTACTCCTCAAGGTCCCGTTTTGTCTTGAGGCGCAGGTCAGAAACTGCTTTCTCCAAGACTTCGTTAGCCTGACAGGCATCTTGCTTCTGCTTCTCAGACTCTTTAAACTGATCTTGAAGCAAGCTCAACTCCAATTTTCTCTCCAATGCAAGTTTAGAGGCTTCTTCAAACTGGACTTGAAGTTGAGCAACCTTTGTCTCCAATTCAGCCCTTAGAGCCTTCTCAGACTCTTGAGTGCTTAGCCTTGAAGCATCTTGCTGCTTTACTTCTTGCTGAAGATCTCTTATGTCAGCCTCCCTTTTATCAGCTAGTATTGAAAATTCTTTAATCTTCACCTGTAGTTCCTCAACTTGGTTTTCAAGCTCAATTTCTCGCTGTTGGGCGACTTGTTTGACAGAGGCCAGATCTGCTCCCACCTTCTGGGCTGCCTCAAGGTCTTCAAGAAGGGACTGGTTCACTGAGGCAAGGCGATCCTTCTCGGTCTTGAAGGTCTCTAGATCTTTGTGGTATTTATTTTTGCTTTCTTGCACATCAGCCTTGAGGGCATTTAACTCCTCATGCTGCCTCATTTTCTCTGCCTGGAGGTTCTGGTTCACCAAGGCAAGCTGCTCCTTCTCATTCTTCCAGGTTTCCAGATCTTTTTCGTGTTTATCTTGGTTCTCTTGCAGATCAGCCTTGAGGGCATTCAACTCCTCCTGCTGACAAGTTTTCTCTGCCTGGAGGTTGTGGCACTCACTCTGGAGGGACCGGTTCACAGAACAGAGATGTTCCTGTTCCTTCTTCAAAGTTTCTAATTCTTGGTGGTACCCATCTTGGGAATTCTGTAGGTCAGCCTTGAGAGCATTTAACATCTCTTGGTGTCCCTTGTTCTCTGCTTGCAAGGTTTGGCACTCAGTCTGAAGGGACTGGTTCACTGAAGAGAGCTGATCCCTCTCATTCTTTAAGATCTCCAGATCTTTTTCATATTTACCTTTGTTTTCTTGCAGGTCAGCCTTAAGGGCATTCAACTCCTCCAGCTGCACCTTATTCTCTGCCTGCAAGTTCTGACACTCACTCTCAAGGGACTGACTCATTGAGGTGAGATGGTCTTTCTCCTTCTTCCAAGTTTCAAACTTCTGCTGGTACCCATCTTGGGCATTCTGTAGGTCCACCTTTAACGCATTTAGTGTCTCCTGTTGCTTTTTGTTCTCTGCCTGCAAGTTCTGATACTCCGTCTGAAGTAACTGGTTCACCGAAGAAAGATGTTCCTGTTCCTTCTTCAAGGTTTCTACCTCTTGCTGGTACCCAATCTGTGTGTTCTGGAGATCAGCCTTTAAGGTGTTCATAGCCTCATGTTGACTTTTGTTCTTTATCTGCAAGTTCTGAGATTCAACCTGGAGAGTCTCGTTTACTGAAGAAAGGTGTTCATTCTCCTTTTTCAGGATCTCCAAATCTTTCTGAAACCCATCCTGGGTTTTCTGAAGATCAGCCTTCAGGGTATTTAGAACCTCTTGCTGTCCTTTGTTCTCAGTCTGCAAGCTCTGGCACTCATCCTGGAGATGCTCCTTCTCCTTTTTCAGGGCTTCTATATTTCGCCCATATTCTTCTCGGGTGCTCTGCAGGTCAGCCTTAAATGCATTTACTGTCTCTTGTTGCTCTTTGCTCTGTGCTTGCAAGGTCTGGCATTCACTTTGAAGAGACTCATTCACCAAAGCCAGGTGTTCCTTTTCCTTTTTTAAGCTCTCTAAATCTTGCTGGAACCTATCCAAATCTTGCTTCTGCTTACTGCAAAGCTCAGTCACTGTCCTCTCTAAAGTTTCCTTGGCCTGACATGCTTCACTAGCAAGGGTCTCCTTCTGTTGGTACAGGAGCTCCATTTGTTTCAGCTTTTCTTCTGTTGACTCCAAAATCTCAGTTTTAACTGTGGTCTGGTGCTTGGCAGACTCAAGTTGCACCTTTAAGTCTACCACGTTCTCAAGTTCTTTCTGAAGAGCTTCTTCAGATTTTTGAAGGAGTTTCCGGTTGTATTCTTCCTGTTCCTTCATCTTTTCATGAAGAGAACCAAGCTGCATTTCTCTTTCAGAAGCAAGAGTAGCAAGCTCCTGAACTCTGGCTTGAAGTTCCGTTACCTCCCTTTGAAGCTCTCTACGTTGAATCTCTTCAATTTCTAGAGCTTTCACTCTGAGATTCGCTTGATGCTGAACCTCCTCTTGAAGCTTGAGTAATTCAGATAGTCTTTCTGCAGCTAGTGTAGTTGCTTCTGCTAGTTGATTCTGAAGTTGAGCCAAGTTTTCCTCCAGAGATCGGTTTTGTTCGGCTAAAACAGAAACTTCTTGTACTTTCTGGAGTGCGAGATCCTGTTGACAAGACGTTTCTTCTTTGAGGGAATTAATCTCATTTAAAGACTCCTCCAACTTCTTCAAATGTCCATCAATCTCCTGCTGCAGTTGTGTAACTTCCAGTCTTAAAGCCTGCTCCTGGGCTTCATGGGCCTCTTTTGAAGCCTTAAAACTAATTTCCAAGGTTGCACCTCTCTGCCTTTCAGAAGAAAGCTCTTCCTTTAAATCCTTTAACTGCTGGACAAGAGCTTCCAGAGTTTTAACTTTCTCTGAGAGAAGTTTCTCAGCTTCAGCAAGCTGTACCTTCAGTTCTGCAATAGCAAGCATCTGCTCTTCAGCTTCCTTTTGGTGAAGATCACGCATTTCAGTAGACTTCACCTCAACAGACTGAAGACTGTCCTTAAGGGACTGGATCTCGCCTTCCTTCTGTTCAAGCACCACCTTCAAGTGTTGAACTTCCTGGTCTTTGGATATCACATCCTGACTCAATTGGTGCGAAAGCCCTTCTACCTCCATGAGCTGCCTTTGCAGATTTTCTGCCTCATTTTGAAGGTGGGCCAGTTCCTTTTGTTGTATGACGAGATCTTCATCTTTAGAAACAATTTTTTCTTTCAGCACTGACAGTTCAGATTCACTTTGCTTCAGTGATTCAACAGTTCCCTCAATCTTACTTTGTAATTCTGATATTTTGCTCTGATTATCTGTAATAATTTGCTGCAGTTCCATCTCCCTTTCCTCTTTGGCCTTGTTTACAAGAGCCAGTTGTGATTGGGCTCGATCTTGCTCCTCCAATAGACTTGCTTTAAGGTCCATTCCTTCTTGGGTTAATGTCTCTATACAAGATTCAGCCTCGAGTTTCTGATGCTTCATTTTGCGAAGCTCCTGACTCAGAGTTTCGAGTTCGGCAAACATCTCATGAGCTTTTTGCTCCTGTTTTTGGAACTTTTCCTCCATCAAAGCTGCCTGCTGCTCTTTCACCGTAAGAAGCTCATCACCTCTTTTTCTCTCTGCATCAATCTCCATTTGCAGATTTGCAACAGTATTATCCAGTGCAGAGATCCTGGCTCGGAGAGAGGCATTCTCCTCCACCACTTTTTGATGGTCTGCCAGCTTTTTTTCATATTCCACAAGGGAAATTTGAGCATTTTGCAGGTCACCCCTGACAGCATTAAGAACTTGCTGCTGTGTTGCATTTTCTGCCTCCATGTTTTGGCACCTGGATTGTAGCATATTAACAGTATCCTCCAAGGAAGTGACCTTTGCCTCCAGCATCCCACGTTGCTCACGAAGTTCAGCAGATGCAGCGATCTCTGCTGTTAACTGTACTTCTAGCTTTTGAAGACGAGCCAGATCAGTTTCCAAAGCTGCTATCTGAGAGGTAAGAGCATCCTGTTTGGTCTTTGAGGCATGTTCCTGAGCATCCTTCTCTGCTTGTATAGTGTTTATTGTCTGCTGAAGATCTGAAATGCGCCCCTCCAAGTGGAGGGTTTTCTTTTCGAAAGAGCTTCGTTCTTCTGCTAATAGTGCTTCAACATCCGTTTTCTCCTTCTCAAGGACAGAAATGGCTTCTTCACATTGGGAAAGTTTTAGAGTCAAGTCGGCGAGTTCCTGCTTTAGTTTTTCTCGCTGTAGAGGTAGGAATTGGCATTTTAAACAAAAAGATAGATTAGCAAAACGTGTCTTAAAGAAAACATACTAGTAGCGTTGATGTACGTGCTGAGTAATGAGGTCAACTCTAAGACTGGGTCATCAGTAGGTAATCAGAATATAAATCTCTCAAACTCAACATGGTACTGGCTGAGTTACTTTAAAAATACTGCATTAAAACAAGCCTTGCATAACCTAGTGAAGAAAAATCTCCATGTTAAAATATATACCTTGTGTACAATACTATATCCATGTATACAATATGTTGTAAATTCTCCATCATGTCAATAAAAGAACAAGAGTGCTCCGAGAGCACAATATC
Organism: Sciades proops; assembly: GCA_027576175.1. Classification (NCBI taxonomy): domain Eukaryota; kingdom Metazoa; phylum Chordata; class Actinopteri; order Siluriformes; family Ariidae; genus Sciades; species Sciades proops. The sequence goes on along the minus strand of JAODOF010000008.1, from coordinate 43,519,506 downwards.
CCCCGCTGGCAACTCCGCCATAACTCTGGTAAAATGCAACCGAATTGAACGAAACTGCAATATGCGTATTACCGACATATAACAAAGAATCCTGCCAAGTTTTGTGAAATTCCTCCAAAAATTGAGAGGAGTTGATTTCAGAAGGTGAGTACCCTTCCTGGGACGGACAGACATCACCACGACAGAATCCCCCTTCGGGCCTTCCAGCCAGCGGGGGATAAAAACTGTGAGGGAAGTTGATTTCAGAAAGCAAGCACACCTTGAAGAAATTTCCAAAGTACAAGTCTGTCAATAATCAAGGGCATAACTCTGGGAAAATTTGCCCAAATTAAACGAAATTTCAATCTGCGTATAACGGTCATATAACAAAGACTTTTGCCAAGTTTGGTGAAATTCCTCCACAAATTGAGAGAGGAGTTGATTTCAGAAGAACGTGCACCCTCATGAAATTGTCAAAGTACAAGTTATTTAATCAAGGGTCAAAATTCTGGTAAAATTTTCACAAACGAAATTAAATCGCAATACATGTCATATAACAAGGCCTTTTGCCAAGCTTCAAGAAATTTGTCCAAAAATTGTGATAGGAGTTGATGTCAGAAGGCAAACACACCTTCATGAAATTGTGAAAGTACAAGGTTGATAATCAAGAGACACAACTCTGGTAAAACGCGACTGAATTGAACAAAATAACAATATGCGTACTACCGACATTTAAACAATGCCTTTTGCCAAGTTTGGTGAAATTCCTCCACAAATTGTGAGAGGAGTTGATTTCAGAAGGAAAACACACACTCATGAAATTGTCAAAGTATAATTTTGTTAACCAAGGGCTGTAACTGGTAAAATGTGACCCAATTTAACAAAATTACAATGTGCATTACCAAGATATAACAAAGAACCCTGCCAAGTTTCATGAAATTCCTCCAAAAATTGTGAGGAGCTGATTTCAGAAAGTGAGCACCCTTTCCGGGAGGGAGGGACGGATGGACATTGCCACAACATAATCCCCCTTCGGGCCTTTCGGCCAGCGGGGGATAAAAAACGCAAATGCAAGAAACAAAAATACAAATCCTGCTCCCTTTGATTCACATACCTGCCCCATGCAGTTAACAGCAGATCCCCATACTTAAGAGAATACGGTAATGCATCGACCTGATTTCTGATGGCTTTCATGACTGTACAAGGTCCGTATGAACGACGTACGTGTACCACCACAGGGAACCCCACCGTAAGTGCAAAGCAACATCTCAAACACTTGACCACCGGACACCGAAATTTCTCTCTTTATTTACATAAGATAGATGGTTTTTATCCAGCGTTTATTTTTAACTTGCCTTTTTTTTTTTTTAAATAACGTTGGATTATTTACCAACACCTTTTACTTAAAACATTCAGGGCAGTTTCATATCAAACTAGTTAAAACACTTATTAGTCCACTAGCTTATTGGACAGTTGACAGTTTCTGTCATGTAAGGGCGATAGACGGATATAAGTGCAGGAAGAGTTTTACTGAAAGCACCCTAGCAAACAGATCCAAAACACAGACGAAGGCAGAGTTGACTAACAGGCAGTGGTTGAGCGAGATACAGAGAGGATATCAGAGATAATACAATACTCACAGTCCAAAAACCCAAACAGGGTCAAAACCAGAAAAGTAATACATAATACAAAGCTTGGTAACGTCAGATGCAGGGTACAGAGTGTTTACTTCACAAAGTCTGTGTGTTACTGAGAGTTCTTACATATATGCGCTGTGATTGCACTCTAATCAAGAACAGGTGCATGGTAATTAGTCCTAATGGCACTGCACGCTCTGAGCACCAATGCACGTGGACATGAGAGATGTAACCAAATAACTGTTTGACACATCAAGTTTGATATTCAATGATAACTATATAGTAATGGGGTAAAGTGAAAGCGCTGGTTCACTGCTGTCCACCAGGCACCCAGCAAAGTCACACCATAATAAAATGTTGTGGTGTTGTTTCTGGTGCACGGCATGTGGTGTCAAAGAAAGGAATAAATACAACCCCAATTCCAAAAATGTTGGGACACTCTGTAAACTGTAAATAAAAACAGAATGCGATAATTTGCAAATCATGAAACCCTATAGTTCATTGAAAATAGTACAAAGACAACATATCAAGTGTTGAAACTGAGAAATTTTACAACCCCGACTCCAAAAAAGTTGGGACAAAGTACAAATTGTAAATAAAAACGGAATGCAATAATTTACAAATCTCAAAAACTGATAT
>JAODOF010000008.1:42663366-42675566 GCA_027576175.1 Sciades proops | reverse complement strand
TGGAGCCTATCCCAGCTGACTACGGGCGAAAGGCGGGGTACACCCTGGACAAGTCGCCAGGTCATCACAGGGCTAAAACTGAATTTGAGGAGAAAATTCTTTAATACTAGTGAAATGATCTTGCTGCATGGACAGATAATCTTACTTGATAGACATCTTAGAATAAGTTGATTGCAATCTAGAACTAGGTTTAATAATCTCAGAATTGGTGTCTTGTATTCTTATAATAGGAAATGCTAGATCGGTTCAACTATTTTCAAGATATTTTCACTTGCTAAGATATAATTTTTTTGCAGTGTATTCACATGGTTACAGCAGTCACCAGTGCCATTAGTGGAAACGAGAAGAGAGCTTGCTGATGTTTGCTGGTAAATCAGAACATTTCTGTAGCAAGCTGTGTGTAACATTGCTACTGAATGGATGTTTAATTTGCCTTTCTGTTGGAGTGAGTTCGTACACTACGAGTCTCCAGTGAGCAGCTTGGTAAAAGCAAACAGCTTCATATCATACAGTGAATAGAGGGATATTTTTATTGATCGGTGCAGCAATCTCGCATGGGCTGTTGAACTAATCAGTCATTTACACTGAGTAACTCAGTAGGCTGTGGTTCAAAAAGGTGCTTAAGAGCTTAACAAAAGTGAATGTGTGTATTACGCTTTACCAAGTGAAGTAAACCATGATGCTGTCAGTGTTTAAGAACCGTACAGGGTTGCGACAGCGCCACACAAATTCCAACGAAGGAATGACTCGAAAAAAGATTTGTTCATTTTACTGAACGAGATTCAAAGACCTGAGTCAGTAAAAAGATCTGAACTTCCCATCACTAGTATCAGTGTCACTAACGAGTCATTGTGTTGGTGTGTAAAGGGGAGGGGGGAATTGGATTGGGAGTGGAATGGCATGGAGTAATTTAACCAATCACACACCACACTGCACCATGTACAACTGAGAGAACACACCCTTTTTCTCACTTTACCTGCTCAGGTTGAGTACAGGAGTTAACACACAGTTCATTTATATTTGGTTGTGTTATTTTGTGTGCGCGTGCACGCGCAGGTTGGCTTGCTGTATGAGGAGGGGGTGAGGAAAGCCCACAGCAGTGATTCCAGTAAACGCACCTTCTCTGTCTACAGCAGCTCCAGACAACAGCTACGCTATGCTCCCAGTTACACACCCAGGTACGTACACACACACACACACGCAAAAAAAGCCATGTTGCACTGATTTGTCTACAGTAAGTGTTCCACACACACTCAAGGATGAAGGGCACTGAAACTGTGTGTGTGTGTGTGCAGCGCTCCGATGGACACTAACCTGCTCAGTAACATCCACAAACTTTTCTCTGAGAGAATTGACATCTTTAGCCCTGTGGAGTTCAACAAGGTCAGACAGTGATCATGTACCAGAATAATTACATTGAATGTAAACAGAGAGTGTGTTGTTAATTTATTACACACTAACACTGTGTGAATAAAAGTGTCATTTTGGTATACAGTGTGTTAGTGACTGTAGAATGTAAAATAGTTGTTTCAGTAATGTGATGCTACACTGGTACAGGTGGTGGTGATGAAGGTCTTTCTCTCTCTCTCTCTGTGTGTGTGTGTGTGTGAGAGACAGGTGTCTGTGCTGACAGGGATAGTGAAGATCAGTCTGAAGTCTTTGGTGGAGTGTGTGCGTGTGCGCTCGTTTGGACGGTTTGGGTTGCAGCAGGTACAGGTAGATTGTCACTACCTGCAGCTCTACCTGTGGCGCTTTGTCTCAGATGAGAACCTTGTCCACTTCCTACTGGATGAGATTGTGAGCAGCACAGCACACCGCTGCATAGAACCAGTCCCCATGGAGCAGAGTGTCATCGAGCTCATCTGTGAAAGGGGGTAGGGGGGGGTGTTAAATGTGATGTATGTAAATGACTGTTGCTCATCTCAGCTGTTTGTGAATAGTAATATGTAAAGTCCTGTCATATTGGAGGGGTGTGAGAGAGAGAGATTGATTGATTGATTCTGGGACTGGGATTAAAATACATTTCTGAACTGAGATTTCTCTTCTTGTTTTCTCCAAATCAATAGGAATGAAAGTATTTGTGCTTCAGTAAAACTGCTGTACTGATGAATAATAAATAAAATTTCTCTCATTATCGGATCTGTGTTTCTCTCTGTACTGTTATAAAGAGGCTTCAGATTTACAGTAATAACTTTGAACTGATAAATCTGTGGTAATGAAAACCATCACAGATCCATTACTGCTTTTATTTCAGCTTACATCACTGAGAGAAGACCTTTTGGCCGCTCGCCACTCCTGACAGCACAGTCTGGCCAACATGGACCCAGCAGATTTCACCCAGCTAAGAGCAGCGGTGCAGAAACAGGGAGCTCTCCTTGGGACCCACCAACAGGACATCCAACAGGTGAATCAAAACCTTGTCGCCATCTCTGACACTCTCAATCTTCTTGCCACTCAGCTACAACAGCTTCAAGTAATGTCTGCTCCTACACAACCCCCTCCACCTACCGCTCCTCCTCCTGCTCCAGCCTTCTTCAGAGAGCTGAGACTTCCTGCCTCACAGCTATACGACGGAAAACCAGGTACCTGCAGATCATTTTTATCTCAATGCTTGCTAACCCTTGAGCTTCAACCACTAGCCTTCCCTACAGAGCATTCCTGAGTGGCCTACACCATCACCCTCCTCACTGGCAAAGCCAGGGAGTGGGGAACAGCTATGTGGGATGCCAATGCACCATACTGTGCCAGCTTCAAGGATTTCACAGAGGAGATGAGGCAAACCTTTGATCACTCTCTGTCTGGCAGAGAGGCAGCAAGAGAAATCTTGGGGCTGTGGGAGGGTGCCCAGTCTGCTTTTGACTATGCGATTGAGTTTCGCACTTTGGTGGCATCTTGTGGGTGGAATGAGAAAGCCCGTTCAAAAGTGTGTCAAATAAGGCAGTCAGACTCCATCAAGGATGAGCTGGTCTCACAAGATCTCCCCAGTCTCATGGACCTCGCCAGTCGTATTGACTCCTGGATCAGACAGCGGGTGAAAGAGAGAACTTGGACTAGTCTTGCTATCCCTCAGCCTCCCATTCCTTCCACTGAGCCAATGCAGGTCAACCGAGTCCGCATCTCACCTGAGGAAGGACAGCGCCATTGGGATATGAGGGCATGTTTTTATTGTGGACAGCTGGGACATTTCTACCAATCTTGCCCTTTAAAAGGAAGAGTCCACCAGTGAGTTTTGGGGCCCTGGTGGGCAATGTCCAGAATCAGCCCCCTACCGGTCAACCACTACTCCCAGTGGTCATTATCCATGGCAATTAGCTCCACGACCTCCAGGCACTCATTGATTCAGGGGCTGACAGAAACCTGATCTGCTTGACCACTGCCAAGCGCCTGGGGATTCCACTACTGGCTCTGAACCCATCCCTCACTGTCCTGACCCTTAATGGTACTGGTCTGACCACTATCACCCATAAAACAGCCCCAGTCACTTTAAGAATTTCGGGCAACCACTCTGAATCCATCTAGTTTTTCATCATGAGCAACCCCCATGTACCCATAGTTCTTGGTCTGCCCTGGCTAACTCTACATAACCCCTATGTCAACTGGACTAACAACACCATTTTAGGATGGAGTCAATTCTGTTTATCGTCATGCCTGAGAGCTGCCCTCCCTCATGCCAAGCTGCTCCAGCCCACTATTAGTGAATATCCTGACATCTCTAATTTGCCTCCCGAGTATAATGACTTAAAACCTGTGTTCAGTAAGTCTCAAGCTGTTTCCCTTCCTCCCCATAGGCCCTATGACTGTGGAATTGACCTTCTCCCTCGTACTGCACCACCTAAGGGGTGACTTTACTCTCTTTCTTCTTCTGAAAGGCAAGCCATGGATAAATACATCACCGGGTCCTTAGCAGCTGGAATTATTTGTCCCTCCTCTTCTCCTGCAGAGGCAGGATTCTTTTTTGTGGAGAAGAAGGACAAATCCTTGCCCCCTTGCATTGAATACTGGGGGCTAAATGACATCACCATCAAGAACCGTTATCCCCTACCTCTCATGACCACGGCATTTGAGTTACTCCAGGGAGCCCGGATTTTCACCAAGCTAGACCTGTGCAATGCTTACCACCTTGTGAGGATCGGGGAAGGGGACGAATGGAAGACAGCATTCAACACCCCCACGGGCCACTATGAATATCTCGTGGTCCTGTTCAGCCTGACTAACGCTCCCGTGGTTTTCCAGGCCCTCATTAATGATGTCCTGAGGGACTACCTTAACCTTTTTGATTTTGTTTATCTGGACGATATATTGATATTTTCCCAATCCCTTGATGAACACCGCATCCATGTCAGGCAGGTCCTTCAATGACTCTTAGAAAATAAACTCTTTGTTAAGGCCAAGAAATGTGAGTTCCATAGAAGCTCTCTCTCCTTTCTGGGTTTCATTATCTCCCCTGCACAGATTCAGATGGACCCCCTGAAACTCAAGGCAGTTGCCAACTGGCCCACCCCATCCTCTCGGCGAGAACTCCAGTGGTTTCTTGGGTTTGCGAATTTCTACAGGTGATTCATCAGGAACTTTAGTACGGTGGCTGGGCCCCTCATGGCTCTAACTTCCACCAAGGTCCCTTTCAGCTGGGGGGAAGGGGCCGAGAAGGCGTTCTCCGAGCTCAAACGAAGGTTCATGTCAGCACCCATACTCTCCATTCCAGATCCGTCCTGGCAGTTTGTGGTTGAGGTCGATGCTTCAGAGTCAGGGGTCGGGGCCATATTGTCCCAAAGATCGGCTAGTGACAACAAGCTTCATCCTTGCTCCTTCTCTCGTCGGCTTTCCCCCTCTGAGAGAAACTACGACGTGGGCAATATGGAACTGTTGGCCGTTAAACTGGCCTTGGAAGAATGGAGACATTGGTTGATGGGGTCAGACCTTCCCTTCATCGTATGGACAGATCACAAGAACCTTGAACACCTCAGGACTGCCAAGCACCTCAATTCTCATCAGGCCTGATGGTCTCTCTTCTTTTCGGCCTTCAAGTTCACACTTTCCTTCTGCCCAGGCTCTAAGAATGGTAAGCCCCATGCCTTGTCCAGAATGTTTTCTCCCTTCCAGGAGAAATCGACCTCCCCTGAGACCATCCTTCTTCCACGGTGCCTGGTGGGGGCCGCTCTGTTAGAGGTGGAAACCCTGGTCCAGAAGGCCCATGAGGAGGATCCAGGGCCCAGTAATGCACCTCCTAACCATCTTTTTATTCCTGTTTCTATGCGGGCACAGGTGTTGCAGTGAGGTCATGGTTCCAGAGTGGCGTACCACCCAGGAGCAGCCTGGACTCTGGCACTCATCTGACAATGTTTTTGGTGGTCATCCATCAAGGAGGATGTCCAGAAGTTTGTGGCAGCTTGCGACATCTGCGCCAGGAACAAGACTGGCAACAGACCCCCTGCTGGGCTGCTGAGACCCCTTCCTATTCCCCACCGGCCCTGGTCACACATAGCCCTGGATTTCGTCATAGGACTCCTTAATTCAGGTGGCAATACTTGTATCCTCACTGTTGTCAACCGTTTTTCTAAAGCTGTTCATTTTATCCCTCTGCCCCAGTTTCCCACCGCCAAGGAGACCGCCGGATTGCTGATACTCCATGTTTTCCATCTACACGGACTCCCCTCAGACATCATATCTGACCGCGGACCCCAGTTCTCTGCCCAATTCTGGAAGGCTTTCTGTAAACTCATCAGTGCGTCTCGCAGTCTGTCTTCAGGTTTTCACCCTCAGACCAATGGACAGATGGAACGGGCCAACCAGGAGCTGGAAGTAGCTCTCAGGTGCATGGTGTCCAAGGATGCTGCCTCCTGGAGCAAGACCCTTCCTTGGACAGAGTACGCTCACAACTCCTTACCCACCTCTGCTACAGGTCTTTCCCCCTTCCAATGCTCTCTGGGTTACCAGCCACCACTCTTTCCCATCCAAGAAGTCGTCACCGTGCCCTCTGCCCAGGTGTTTGTGCGCTGCTGCAGAAGAACGTGGACACTGACCAGGAAGAAGCTCCTACGTTCTGTCAAGATGTTTAAAGAGCAAACTGACAAACACCGCTCGGCAGCTCCCATCTATCAGGTGGGGCAGCGGGTAATGCTCTCCACTCGCCACCTGCCCCTCAAGACGGTCTCCTGCAAATTGGCTCCCCGGTTCATAGGACCGTTTCCAAGGTAACTAATCCCTGATCTGTAAGACTGTCTCTGCCCATAACCATGTGCCACATTCACCCAACTTTCCATGTCTCCCAAGTCAAACCCCTTGTCTCCAGTTCTCTGTCCCCACCATCCAAACCCCCTCCTCCTCCCAGGTTCATAGATGGTGGTGAGGTCTTCACGGTCAGGAGGTTGCTGAAGGTATGATGCTGAGGCAGAGGACTCCAGTACCTGGTTGATTGGGAGGGGTATGGTCCTGAGGAGAGAAGCTGGGCTCCTGCCAGGTTCATCATGGATCCCACCCTCATCACGGACTTCCACCAACAACACCCTGAGGCACTTCTTGAGGCGCCCATTGAAAGGGGGGTACTGTCACAGTCCGGTCCATCCATGCCTGAGTTTGTGGGACTCCCAGGCCGGATCCGGGCCAGGAATTCAGTCCTGCCTTGCTGAAGGCCATTTTCCCTGAAGCGGCACTCCCACACCTGCTACCACTCCTCTCCCATCAGCCAGGGCCTTTTTAAGAACTGTTTGGAGCCACTCCAGTTGCCAGACTGTCACCTGTAGACTTTCCTCACCTTGCTACAGCCTTTTGATATTGTGCCTTCTTGATTCCCCCTGTCTGAATTGTTCCTTGTTTTTTCTTGTCTAGTTTTCTGTCCAGTTTTTTGCCCCGTTGTACCTGCCTGTTCTTTTGGATTGTGTTTACGCTTCCTCTGCCTGGATTTCCCTTGTCCCTGTGTTCTTCGTTTTTTTGTGAAGATTTTAATGTCCTGTTTTTGTCCCTGACCATGCCTGCCTGCTCCACTGTGTTTTTGACCTCTTGGCCTGTTCTTTGACCACTGATTTTTGCCTGAGCCCTATTGTTCCTCATTCCTTCATTAAAGAAGTTTTTCTCTGAACACTGCCTGTTTTGAGTCTGCTCTTGGGTCCTCACTTCACCTCAGCTCGTCATTTCTGACACCATGTTTGCCCATGCTGACTTGTTTTGGTTAAAAGTAGATCAAACACCCCATGGTGGTCACATGATATTGTTGCTCGCATGCTTTGGCAATCTCCGAAATTGTAAAATGCGGAACAATTTTTATCTTAGCAAAAGATTTACACACAGGATACACAGTGTGTATATGCAATAGTGAAACATCTTGAAACTTCAACAGCAATAGAAATATGACATCCAGAATTCAACTTTGCACTCAGAACTTTTAAATTCACTCTCAGAAAATAAAGTGCATTATTGTACCTTTAAGGGTACAATGGCCTGTGACTGGATCAGTACTCTCTGAGGTAATCAAGGTACCCTTTATATGTTACTTGGGAACATATTTGTACGGCCCTAAAAAGGTACACATAGTTACCTTGAGGTCCAATAATGAGCCCTAGAGGGTATATTAGTATAGATTGTAGCTTGAGGGACAGAAATGGACTCCTACTGTACCCCTATTTCTGACAGTGAATGTTGTGTGTGTGTGTGTAGCCCATGTGCAGGCATGTCGTGCTCTGATGATCATTGCCCTGCTGCTTGGCCTCGCCTCGATCCTCTTCTCCGTCCTGGGACTGAAGTGCACCAAACTGGGTGGCATGAAGGAGACGAGTAAAGGACGACTCACACTCACTGCTGGAGTGATATTCATACTGTCCGGTGTGTAACACGCACACACACACACACACACACACACACAAACACACACTGTGACTGAGTATAATGTGTGTGTGATATGTTGAGAGACTGTTTGTGTGTGTTTTAGGTTTGTGTGTGCTGACGGCTGTGTCGTGGTACGCATCACGCATTGTTCAGGAGTTCAACGACCCCTTTTACATCGGAACAAAGTGAGCAAAGACACACACACACACACAATGTTGGAAGGTGTCTCCAGTGTTTGTGCTCTGTAACAATTGACACTCTTATGACATTTTTTTTAATTAACTGATGATGCTGGAACAACTGATTATAGCTGCTATAATGAACGTGAGTATCGGAAGTATTCTGTTTCTCAGACCTTCCAACATGAAATGCAACTAGAAATTGATAAAACATTCTAAACTTTGGTACGTGGTAAAAGAGGAATGAAACACTTCAGGAGGTGCTGTAGGAAAATAATCAGCATCATGATGGGAACAGTAACTTCATCACAGCATCAGACTGCCGATTGTTTTCCCGTTATTCACAGTGGCTTTAGTGGCTTTAGTGAAAGGTTCAGAGAAGATGATAATGCTGTGATAAAAGCAGCTGAATACTGTTTATGAGCACGATTATGGACACCAGGAAACTCTTCACTGTTGTTTAAGGTGATGAAAGGTAAGTGATTTAGCTACAGTGAGAAAGCAGGAGGAAAGATGAAGGAAAGGGAGGAGAGGAAGAAATGAAATAAAAAGGACTGGGATTGGAAGATGAGATGATAAAAGGAGAGGCAGTGGGAAGGAAGGGAGAGCATCAGCTACAGGCCAGAGTTCAGTCTTCTGGATGGAAAATCTTGATATAAAACATGGTCTATATAACTCTGTGTGTGTGTGTGTGTGTGTGTGTGTAGATCCGAGCTGGGTACTGGTCTATATTTGGGTTGGGCTGCGGCGATGTTTGTGATTTTGGGAGGAGCCATGCTGTGTGGATCATTCAAGAGAGCAAGATCACCCAAACCTGCAGGGTATGTATCACACACACACACACTTTGAACTGATAGTCGTTTATATGCTAAACTGCATTATTCAGTCTGTAGACTGTTTTCTGCCAAAGGCATAGAAAACTTTCTTTGGACAAAAGTAATGGTGCCCTATAAACCAAGTAAGTGTTAGTGTGTGTCTGTGGTAGTGGAGTCGCTGCAGTGGCTGAGCTGCATTAGCGGAAAACGTAGTGCACTCACTATGTTTATGATGCGCTCTTTCACCGTTTAGTTGTCATCTTGTCTTTATAAGCTCTCTGTTAACTTTGCCTTTTAGGATGTTTTGTGACTTTTGTAAATCTGGCAGGAGTTTTTAGTTCTCTGAAAACATTTATATACAACTTTAGTAAATGATAGTAATAAGAAATGAAACATTAATATCCTACAGCATTGATGTGTCTATAATAATAATAATAATAATAATAATAATATTGTGTATGTGTTGTGTGTGTCAGTGGTTACAGGTATAAGTCATCAGCCAATCAGCAGATCTATAAAACAGGAGCTCCATCGGAGAGCAGTAGCTCCAGAGCGTACGTCTGACCCCAGAGCTTCTAATATACTCGACACACAGAAGAAATGAAAACCATCTATAAAAACTCTTTCTGACACATACCGTGTGTGTGTGTATGTGCTTTTGAGTGACTGATTGTGTGTGTCGTTTTGTGGCGTTACACATGATGTCTTGTGTTTATGTTGTTTCGTGAATAAATGTCTGTGAAATTGCAGGCTCATACCTTTGCCTTCATGAATGCAGATGGGGTTTTTTTTGTGTTGTTGCTGTTTTGAAGGGGCTTTACAGGATTTTTTTTTAGTAATAACAATAAATTATATTTATATAAATTCCATTGTGGGTAATTAGAGTAATTGATAATTTCAGGTAATTGTTTTCCATATGTGGGATTGGATAATATTTTGGAATTTTAGTGAGGAATAAATTGTGCATATTTCTTTTATTATGTTTGATATGAATAAATCAGAATGGATAAACTTGCGCCATCTGCTGTCCGTTTATTTAAAATGTGGTAGGAATAAATGTGACTCATGGAATATGGTTTAATAATTTTAATAAATTCTTTATATTTTATTTGCTATTTTATAATAATAATAATAATAATAATAACAACACACCATGTTTACAAATGTGATGTTAAGCATACTGACTGAAACTAGCAGTTTATTACTTTAATTTATTGTACAAATATGAATCAGTTCTTTTCTGTCCTTGGTGGAGAAAATTATTTCTGATTTTTCTTTAATTAAAAAACAAAAAACAAAACACCTGGTTTTAGTTTCATTTACGCCGATTACCAAATAAGGAGTTCCGGAAAAGTTGTTTTCGGGGATGAGGGCGTGTTCAGCTTTACAGCCGGAAGTGATTCTGTGCCTGAGTCAAGATGGCGGCTCCAAATGTGTCTGGAGTTGGTTAGTCAACAGAGGACTTGATGTGATTTCTTTCTGTTTGTTTTATTTTGCGCGTATTAACGAGGATTCTCTCAAGAAGTGTTTAAAAATCTCGAGGACGCTTTTAATCTCACTGAGCTGCTAAAAGGTTTGTGCTTTAAAAACAATTAAGTCTTTATGCTAGCTAGCTAGCTAAGATTTTAGCTATTTGTCCTAACTGCGGAATGTTTATTATTTTAATTCCGTGCAGTTAAACTGTATATGTTGTCTTGTATAAATCAATTACAAAAAAAAAAAAATTCAGCAGTCTGTTTTTATAAAAGTTTCCCGTCACTATTTGTTCAGGATTGTTTCGCCAAATTACAAATCAGAACATTGCGTCCATTACCGCGCATGCGTGTCAGAGTTACTTTGGTGCAACAAGTGCGCATGCGCGATGCAGTTCTGTCACGTTTAGCCTAGGATACTCTTAGTTAGCTACCCACACAGTGTTCATGGTTAATATTTAACGTTAAATGGTTTTTTAAATATATTTTTCGCGATTTTTTTGAGAAGGTAAAGGACTAAATTTATCCGTGTGATTCGTGGAGCGGTTGGGTGATGACATGGCAACTTTAGTTAGCAGGGTGGCTAACATGTTACCTCAGCTTGTTTACCTGTTCATCTGTTAGTCAGCAAAATAATGATTTAATATTCTTTAAAGATATAATATTAGTGACTGTAATATAACTCCTGTATGAGTTTAAGTAGCCAGTGTTGAGTGTTTTCCTCACTTTCCTGCGATTAGTTTGTCATGTTTTGTTTTAGTTTCACTCACTGTGGTGGAAGTAAGTCATGTGTTACTGTTGGTTATTGACACATTTCAGTTTCACAGCAATATAGGTTTTAAAAATGTACAGTATACTGTATCCTAAAAAAACAAAAAAACCTGAGTTGAATGTTTTTGTTTGTAAATATCCGGGTCTGTCCTGGATTAAACACGTGAAGCATACCCTCTAAATATTTTTAATGTGCTTATTTGAAAAAAAAAACCCATATATTTCACAAATTTAATATGAAATGACTGTTTTGTTTTGCTTATATCGAATTCTAGACACACACAACAGTCGACTCAAGTCACGTGACATGACGTCAGTGTTACCCAGAGCCCGGTTTGTTTGATAGACAGGTTGTCAAAATGCCTCACAGCTGACCAAAAAAAAAAAATGCCGTGTCTGTCAGAGTGAGACGAACGATCATACTTACTGTCTGTGTGCGCGCACAGGCGATGGCGGGTCGCAGGGTGGAGTGTGTGTGGAAGAGGCACGTGGCGGAGCAGCTGAAGCACAGGGACCGTGTACAGCGACAGGACTTTGAGGAGATCATCCACCAGTGTGAGCGACCATAACCTTGTTACATGCTTTATTCACCACACGCGTACATACACAGGCTGTGTTTTTCTGTCTGTATGTCTGAGTGTGTGTTTTTCTGTAGATAACAGGTTGTTGGAGAAGTCAGACCTGCAGTCCGTGCTCTCGGAGAGACTGCAGACAGAGAAATATGAGCTACAAAACAGGCATGACGTCAGGTCGGTGACAACCAGCCAAGCCACTGTGTTTGTTTATGTGAAAGGTGCATGTGTTTATTTTGATAACAGTGTGTGTGTGCGCGCGCACAGCCCAGGTGCTGAGTCGAGCCGCTGTGACCTTTTGCAACAGGAAATGTCTCAGATGCGAATCAAACACCAAGAGGAGCTCACAGAGTTGCACAAAAAACGTGGAGAGGTGAACACTCTAAACACACACACTGATAATCAGAGTCTGTGAAGGAGCCATTAGTGTTTACGGTTTACTAATTTCAGATGAGATGATGAGTAATTAGGCTCTGATGAACTGAAGTGTGTGTGTGTGTGTGTGTGTGTGTGTGTGTGTGTGTGTGTGTGTGTGTGTGTGTGTGTCCCCCGCTGGCCCAGAGTGTGATCGAG
>JAODOF010000008.1:42052630-42063502 GCA_027576175.1 Sciades proops | reverse complement strand
ACCTAACCTGCATGTCTTTGGACTGTGGGGGAAACCGGAGCACCCGGAGGAAACCCACGCGGACACGGGGAGAACATTCAAACTCCACACAGAAAGGCCCTCACCAGCCACTGGGTTCCAACCCAGGACCTTCTTCCTGTGAGGTGACAGTACTAACCACTACACCACCATCTCGCCCTTTGATACAGAGTAAATAATATAATTGCCGGGTATCTTTGTACAGACCTGCATGAGATGTGCAAAGCTGATCACATGTTATTATTTGTTCCATGTCGATGCCTTCTGTTGGGATTATGATCAACATACACACCTCCATGACTGCACTATAGTTCCTGTGATACACGATACATTGGTGTTTTCAGATATAATGCTTTTATAACTCAGTCTTTTTAAAGTGGCTCTGAAAGCAAACTAGCTTCAGATTACCTCACTGTGTTTATTCTTCACAATACAAGCAGAATAACCAAGGAGATCACTTCTCTTTCTGGACTTTTTACCTCTGATGAGCTCTCAGAGCACGTGTTGGTCACACCATGACATTTTTGTGAATGTGGGATCATGGACAATGTCTTTCAAAATGGTTGGGAAAACAGTATTTTGGTGAAATACCAGTATTAAGAGGGGAAAAAAGCAAAGTAGAGATGGAAACGTGTTGTTGATGAGAAAGGTCAGAGGAGAATGGGCAAACTGGTGGCACTGATGGGAACTCAACCACTCTTTACAGCTGTGGTGAGCAGAAAAGCATCTCTGAGCATACCAAAGGCAAAAAGCTTGAGGCAGATGGGGTAAAAGACCACACCCATTCCAAGAACAGGAAGCTGAGGGGGCTACGGGGGAACACCTTACCCAAACTGGATCGCTGAATACGGGAAAAATGTCACCTGATTTCTTTCAAGCATGAAAGTAAAAACCTTTCATGCACACAATTTAGTGTTGCGTCCCACAAAAAAAAAAAAAAAACAAGTGTGCCTCCGATCCATGTGTGTATTTGCATCTGATTTGGACAAATCTGTTAATTTTGTATGGTGTATTCATATTCGATTACATGTCAAATAAAGGATTTCTTGATATCTCATAGCCTGGACATAAACTTTCACCCTAGAGATAGAGTTTTCTCCAAATAACGATATTAATTGCTCACAGGTTATTGTCGTAATCATGTTTCTAAAATTAAAATCTGCTTTGAGACTGAATACGTGTGCACAGTATGTGGTTAGAGTATGTAAGTAAACTGTTCTGCCAAAACTGGGTCCAATTTGATGGATCTTTAAAGTCATCCATGACATCATTACTGCAAAATAACATGGATATGGAGCTTCTCCTGGAAGTGCGCTACCTTCTCAATACATGCTTTGAAGCTCCAGTACCTAGCATAACATGACTAGCTTTCCAGTTTTGACGTTTCTCATTATTCTCTTTCGGTTTCCCAATTTTGACACTTGGTTGGTCATTTTGATTCTGGATTTTCTGCCTGGTTTTGGATCACTGCTTTGTTTGCCAATTTGCTTCATAAGGTTTTAACCCTGCACTCATCACAACTTGCAGCTTACCAAAGTCTGACGCTATAATATCCATCAGCAAGGTCAACCATCTCAGCCAAAATAACTGATTCAATAATTACTTGACCATGTATACTCTGACTTTTTATGATGTTTTCATACACACTCATCTTATTGTAGGGACCTCCTGGTGTTGTAGGGGAAGATGGTAGAAAGGGGAATGTAGGTCAACCAGGACCTCGGGGGCCAGTTGGACCAAAAGGACGCCGTGGTTCTGAAGGAAATCCTGGAGCTCCTGGACCAAAAGGAGATGTCGTAAGTCACACAGACAGACATCAGTTATTTACATGATGTGAGCAATTTGAACAATGGTCATGTATACATGTGTGCCTGCACTCACATATAGTCCATGTTATAAACTATTGAATTCACATCTAATCATGGAAGCTTGAGTGTAACTTTAAAAAATGCTTGATTTGAAAAAGAGGTACAAATATGGATCATTATCAGTCAGAGGTGTGTTGTGTTTGTGTATAATGTTGTATTTGTATGTTTTGCTTGTATCAGGGCACAAATGGAGTAAATGGAAATCCTGGATTTAATGGAATACATGTGAGTGCATTGTAAAAAAAAAAAAAACAGCCTATGTTCCCTTTAATTCCATTGATTACACTGTATATGAATGAAATGTCATAAAACATAGACTTGAAAGTACATTGTTTGCCCAGTGTTGTGTTTTGCCCCTGCTTTTGCACTTGTGACACTGGTTTTACTGTGACTGATTTCATCTCAAGGGTGAGCCCGGACCTGTTGGCCTTCCCGGTCTTCCAGGAATTGATGGCTGTAAAGGACTCCGAGGAGATCCAGGAATCAGTGGCTGTCGTGGACTAAGTGGTGGACCCGGACCACGAGTAAGAAAACAGATTTCCTTTGGCACACAGCACCCTGTTTAACCAATCTGTTTTCTTGACTTCTTAGCTGAAATACAATTAACCCCAGTTATTCAATCAGAGAATTTCAGATGAATCTGAAATGTCTCATTACTTCCAGTGTATGGTTTGTACATGATACATAGGCAGCTTCTGCACCTACTATATGTCGTGCTCAATCCCTGTAAAAATCAAATACTCTAACAAACAGGATACAGAAACCAGTGCGTAGAAAATACATAGACAGCGCAACATGTGTGTGTTTTTAGTCGTTAAAGGAAAACTCCACCCTGAAACATGTTAAATATTGAAATATTTGTGTGTTTAGTGATTCAGGTGCTAGTTGGTGATGTACAGTATATTCGTTATTAACATAAATCTTTAAAAGTTTAGTTCTGTACTGATGTCACAGGGTGACGTTGCTAGCACAGTTACAATGAAATTATGCGTCATGATATATCGTGCAACGATAAATCACGAGACAAATTTATGACGATGAAATAAAAAATGAATGGTGATTATTATCAGGCTGCATAATCACAGTTTGTCCTAGATGTAATTGTGTTGTTAAGACAGCAGAGGGCACAGTAGCATACAATATCAGGAATGCATATGACTTCACCCGAGGTGGAAGTAACGCAGCTCTAATACCACAAACCCACACACAAATAAAACAGACCTAAAATGTGAAAGAGCTGCTGTGTGATTGGCTGTACAAATAGATTTAACAAGAAATCAGAGCTCTCTTTTTACAGACTGATAAAAGAGAAAGAAAAGTGAAGCAAATGGAGGAAGAACAAATGTTCATAAATGTTTATTTAAAAAGGCCTATTTGTTGTAAACCCTTTTCATTTTTAATAAAAGGAATAGTTTCATTAATAGGTGATTATATTTTACTCCAACCTTTACAAGTGTGGGTACATAATGTTGGTTATTAAGAAAATGAAACGAGTTTTTTTTTTTTTTTTTTAATTTAAAAAAAGGAAAATCGAATGGTGAACCCAATATTGTGAATCAGATCGAATTGAATCGTGAATTTGGTGACTCATTACATGTCTCCTAAACATCATATTAAAGAGAAATCCAGGATAGAAGTAGTGGAGAGCTGGGCAGACTAAAGGACTAAAGTGCTGCTGCATTGCTTTCTTTAGGTAGAGATGAAGTGAGGACTAAATCCCATTGCACCACTATCAGACTGAGATATTCAAAATATCAAAAAATATTTAAAAATCCCTCAAAAGAAGTGAAGGTTCTGCCTCGATTCACAGTGACACTACACACGGTATGTGGCTTTGCTTTATTCTGCAGGGTTGTCAAGGACCAAAGGGACCCAAAGGAGATTGTGCATACAAGCACATCATGAATCCTGGTCTATGTGTGAGTGAAACGTAAATCCTAAGCTGTGCTAAAAGCTTTCTGGTTTGGGTCTTTATGAATAGTCATATTGTTCCTGATTGCTGTTTGACAGGGATGTGATGGACCGCCTGGTGATCCTGGACCTCGAGTAAGTGGTCAGCAAATTATTTGGTTCTAGTGCAACACTGCATAGTGTTTTTAAGACAACTAGTCCATAATTAATTATTAATTCTCATTATTATGTGGTAATGAAAAGGCAAAAGTGTTCAGTGCTATAGCATTGATTGTATTCAGAGTTGAGTTATGGAGCTATCATGAAGAATTAAGAGCAAAACTGAGCATAGTATTCAGATCTCAGGCTCAGGAGAGACGTTGCTTATTCTAAGGGCCTTTTTTTTTTTTTTTAACCAATACAATTATGAAGTACATTTGGTCAGCTTATTCTTCAAACCATGGCTGCACATTCTTTACAGGAGAGCACATTCAACTGACAAAAACAATGGCATTATTTTATGATTTTGACAAATCAAATTACTGAATTATAAGCTGTGTGTTGTGTGTACATGGTACAAAAAAAAAATTAAATGCAGAATTATAGGATGTGCTGGATCAAGTGTAATTTTATACACTGCTGATAATGAGGCTGGAAACCAGATTGTTAAAATAATTCAAATTTTTATATTATGTTAATGTTGTATTGTATTTCACCTGAAGACAAAAAAATCTCCCACACAGTTTCTTTCTTCAGTGCACATTTTCTGGGGTTAAAGAAAGTGATCTAGACGCTATTGTAAAACAACATATTGGAGACTTTTTTCTTTCAATCTGGCAACCTTGGTAGTATGAACAACATGCAGCTAGTTTTCATAAAGTGCCCAGAAAATTGAAAGAAGCAGCTGCATAACCCGACTCTGAATACGAGTAATTTTCCCTGCATAAAATTTCAATGTAACTTTTAAACTTAAGTCACCAGCTCTGAACTGTGTGTGTGTGTGTGTGTGTATCTGTGACCTAGGGACCTCCTGGACCTTGTGGGCCACAAGGTGCACAGGGGAAGCCTGGAGGACCTGGTTTACTGGTAAGCCTAACTCCCTGTTTATTTTTCCTCTAATAATTTTAATAGTGAATTCAAATTCTTTGTGCATTTCCTACATGTCCTACACAAAAGTAGTTTTCAGTATATTTTGCAGTATGCTGTGCAATAAAGGACAATAAAAGTACGTACTTGTGATGTAGTGTACTGGGAAGACTTAAAGAGCTAGTGGAGCCGGAGGAAAAAAATGCCACTTAGGTTTCTTACTAGATTCTCCAAAGTTGTTGATTCTCCGACGTTTGAAATTTTACAGGTTTAACGTTTTTAAGATTCTGTTTAATCTTCCGCATTATCACATTAAATGTTAGTATTAAAAATGGATTTGGAGCTTCATCTGCTAGTGAGATGAAACTGCTAAGTGTTTCGAAAAAGGTAGATAATTTAATGGTTAACGTTAAAAGAAGACAGATCTGTGGCATAGTGTCATGTTCTTCTTCTTCTCTCTATCTGTCCCTTTCTGTCTCTTACTCTTTTCAGGGTGGAAATGGTGTTCCAGGTGCACGAGGTCCTCCAGTAAGTTATATTCACATCCTCCACTTTTATCTTAATAATAAATCATTCATTAGTAATGTGTAATTAATTCACTGCACTTACCATCACTGTTTTCCTCATAGGGAGACCCAGGAAAGCCCATTCCTGGTCCAAGTGGAGATGAGGTGGGTTTGGAGTTTTTGCGCACATATGTTGGAGATGAGATCTGTGTGTGTTTGTGTTATGCGTGTGATGGGCAGAGGGGTTGTGTAAATGTCTCTTTTCAATTTTAAAGGGAGATCCAGGGCCAGAAGGCCCACCAGGCCCCTTTGAGCTAATTGAGCCATCAGAAGAATATTTTTCCAAAGGAGCCAAGGTAAGATATTTAGTTAAATCAGGACACCTGTGTATCTTATTATACACATATTGCATGACCATTTGTTTGAATGTCTGAGCAAAATGGTAGCAAAGCAGTTTTTGGTAGTGAAGCATTCTCATGGGCTTATTTCCTAGCAGAATACTAATTTCAAATTAATCATGACCTCACATACGAAGCTGCACCATTATCACTTTCCTTATGATCTTATCCAAAGTAACTTACAATTAAGACAGGCTACAACTGGGCATTTGAGGGTTCAGGCCATGGCTTAAAGGCCAAGCAGTGACAGCTTGGTGGAATTTGAGCTTATGACCTCCGGATGCTTTAACCAATGTGCAGCCACTCCACTGCACATTGCAAGACAAGATCTTGCTTGTCATCTGAGCATTTTTGAGTGCTCTAGATGGCCTAATAGTCCTCCACTTAGTAGTAGAACTGTGGTTACATACCATACCGTGATGTACTGGTCTACTCCCTTAAGTCCTGGACCGCTAGGACGGTTTCCTTCCAGAGTTAGTGGAGACTATATGGAAAAAGATGCCTAGTAACCAGTGTTCAAGTATGCCTGTGCAGTCAATTTACTTCACTGTGCAACCCACTTCACTCAGTGGGCTAACCTGTCTAGGTAGTGGAAGCTCTTCATGATGCTCTCCAAAGGAAGTAAACATCTGGTCAGTGATCTGCAAGCTGGTGGTCACTTCCATAGAGTGTTTGAGAGTTCATCATCAACACCGGGTGGCTTGGACAGGCACTCATCTGCAAACACAGATAAATTGATGGATTTATTAATAAGCTACAATGGGGGAAGCCATGAGCTAATGGATAGAGAAGCAGCTTTGGGACCAAAAGGTTGCTGGTTTGATTCTCTAGAACAGCAGGAATGGCTGAAGTGCCCTTGAGCAAGGCACCTAACCCCCAACTGGTCCCCAGGCTGCTCTGGGTATGTTGTACATCGCTCTGGATAAGAGTGTCTGCTAAATGCCTGTAATGTAATTTAATGGCAGTACCTTTGGTCGGAATGCTGGCTTTGGTAATACCATGATGTTTGAATTCCAGTTCAGTATGCAAACTTACCTGATTTAATTTGTCTTAAGTGAAAGCCACTTCATATGTGTGTCTTATACTAGTACGTATGGTAAGTTGCCCCAAGTCCAGGTCTTACTGCGAGACCATTGTTTTACACTGGGGTCAGAGACCCTCCACACCTTTAAGGAATGTCCTTACTCGTTCATGCACTCCCAGTAACAAACTGTCAGTCCGTCTCTGGTATATATGCGGGAACTCTAAAACATTCTTCACAGCCCAAAATAAAGGGTTACCAGATGACATTGAGCAAACTTTCCATGTGCTAGCAAAGAACACAATCATAGTATTGTCTGTCCTCAGTAGTACATGTGATCCTTTTAGTGATTAATGGAAATGTTGCAGCTCAAGCCATACAGCTTCAATATGCTGATACTGAGGCTCATTCTTCCATCTTCCTGTCAGATGTTTGTCCTTGTCACTTGGTGCTGAGACTGTGCATAGCAGACAACTGTGCACAGCAGACAACTGTCCAGACAGGGAAGTACGAATTGACTCTGGTGTTGCAAGGGCTCTATGAAGACTTGCACACAATTCTTGAGCGCTTCGGTTGCTCCAGCCAACCCAAAAGAAATGACTTGGTAACTCTATCACTCCATTTTTGTAAAAGTAGGGAAATTGCATGTATTCCTCATCAACTGTAATGGGGCAGATTTCTTCTCCTCACTTCTAATTTCAAAGAAATTGCCCAGGCACACCATGTACAATATCGACTGTCTGTGTCTCTAGCATTAACTGCACTTCCACAGTCAATATAGTCAATTGGCTTGTTTCTTGCACCTCTGTGGGGTGATCTCTGTGGGCTGGGGTGTTCAGCAGTGGTCAAATGAGAAAATGTGGACAGCGTGCTCAGTAGCCAGTGATCTGAGATCAATTCTTTAATTGCAGAGGGGTAAATCAGCCCATTTCTTGACCACATAGCTTCAAAGCTGTCACTTTATTTGAATTGTGCTTTGGCAGTCTTTGCCCTGACTTTAACCTCCTTTTTGTTCTGGTCCTCTACTTTAGAACCAGTGCTGAATCCTGCCTAACTCTTTACATCTGCTCTTGTGGTCTTTGAAACTCATTTCTTCGAAAATGTAGCATACTTTGATCATGTTTCTCGCAAGGACAAGCGATCATCCAGTGCATCCTGAACCTGTGTGTCAAAGATCTCCCCAGACACCAGAGGTGTTTTCACCAGCATTTAATCAAGCCAGACCGCTCTTCTCATTTGTGTTTACAGACCCAATGAGTTCTGATGCCCCTTTGGTATGGATACCACATCTTGGAGCACTGTCTATAAGATTATTTTTCCCATTAAATCTCCCATCATTAGCATTTTCTCCTCGAGTTCAAAGAGCAAATGCACCATGGTGTTAGCAATACACCTCTTCTATATTTGGGTGGTGTCCAGTGCAGGTTTGATAGCAATGCTTTGTTCACTTGTACCACTCTCTGCTTCCTCTCTGCTTTGAGCCTCTGTAATTTTAGCACTGATTTCAGTTCTATGGTTCGTTATTTGCCATTGCAGCCATTGTCTGCGCTCTTATCACAGATTGCCTGCCCTCTTCAATGTGTTCAAGAGCTAATTATGAAACCAGCCCACTGTTGAATAGCCCTGCATCTCCTCGGAGTCCTTTACAGCCATCAATTCCTGGAAGACTGAAAGGGCCAACAGGTCCAGGATCACCCTTGAGATGAAATCAGTCACAGTAAAACCGGTGTCACAAGTGCAAAAACGGGCAAAATACAACACTGAGCAAATAATGTATATTCAAGTCTGTATAGTCACTATATAGGGCTGATACACCACAAAATGGGTCAGGCAATTAAATCTGTTGGATTAAGTTGGATTGAAGGATCTAACTTCATCATTAAGCTTAGAAAACTGCAGATCCTGAAAGTACATCATGGTCTTGTCACGCCACGCAGTTGTACCAAGCTGTATTGAGCTCTGCACTGTTGCATTAGTACTAAAAGAAGAAGAGGGGTAAATCAGCCCATTTCTTGACCACATAGCCTCAAAGCTTCAAATATACTTTATTTATAACACGTACACTTAAGCACAGTGAAATTCCTCTCTGCGTTTAATCCATCTGAAGCAGTGAATACACAAATGAGCAATGAGCACACACATACCCAGAGCAGTGGGCAGCCACACTACAGCGTCCAGGGAGCAGCTGGGGGTTAGTTACCTTGCTCAAGGGCACTTCAGCCCAAGGCCGCCCCATGTTAACCAAACTGCATGTCTTTGGACTGTGGGGGAAACCCACGCAAACACGTGGAGAACATGCAAACTCCACACAGAAAGGCCACTGGGATCGAACCGAGAACCTTCTTGCTATGAGGCAACAGTGCTAACCACTACACCACCGTGCACTGACCCCTGACTGAACTCAGCGCCACTGAATAGCTTTGGGATGAACTGGAACCTCAACATCAGAGCCTGACCTCACTAATGCTGAACTGAATGAACACGCATCCCGACAGCCACGCCCTAAAATCTAGTGGAAAGCCTTTACGGAAGAGAAGAGTGGAGCTTATTATAGTAGCAAAGGGGTGCACAAACATTTAGCTATATAGTGTATAGTTGGTATAAGTTAAACTTATTACAAATGCCATCAAAAAATGCCAGTGTAGATGATCTAGCATCTTTAAATGATCTCACAACTCTCCTGTTCCTCTCCAGCAAAAGTACTTCGACTCAGGCGACTACAACATGGCGAAGGCGAAGATCAAGAACAAGCAGCTCCCCTCGGCGCAGACGGAGAAGGCGGAAATCACCGGCGATCACATTCCCACTCCTCAGGATCTGCCGCAGAGGAAAACCTCGCTGGTGGCCAGCAAGCTGGCGGGCTGATCATCTCCTCTTCTCCACCAACAGCTCGCTCTCCTCCCTCATGTTTCCCTCACTAACACACCACCCCTTGGGGTTTTTTTTTTTTTTCTTTTCTGTTCATCTTTTACACTCACTTTTTACCTCCGATGTATAATATACACTGAAAATAGAGGCGTCCAGGTGCCAGCGTTGGATTATGGGTAGTGAGGGATGTATTAAAAAAAAGTGTATGAAGATTTCTATATGTGCTGTAGGAGTAGTAAACAGAACGTGTACATATTTGCTTGTGAGGAACAAGGCAGCAGGTTTTTAGAAAGGTTTTATGTTCTAATCGCGCCATTCCTGAAGATTACGCATTCCTGCAGTAGTGCGCTTGAATGATTCACGATTGAATATGACCTATGATAATGTTCTTGAGCTGTTTCCCTGTTAACGTTTGAGCTTTATGCACCTGATCGGACCACACTGCTGACGCTAGTCACGTTAGACACACGTGGCTGCCGTTGACTCGTTGCCTCTGACCTAAAGAAAGGCTTTAATCATGTTACGGTTGTAAAGCAGCAATCGTGAACCTGAAGGCTGACGTGATGCTAACTTTCGCTCTATGAGCTTCTCACTGAGGGTCTTCTCGTCAGGGTTTTGAAATGAAACACTACAACATCTGGGCATGTGTGTGTCCACTGCAGTCACTTATGTGCCATTCGATTTGTAAATAAAATAGTTTTGCAAACCTGTGCCTTTTTTTTCCATCCTTCATATTGCTGTTGTTTGTACAGAATAGTAGTAATTTTATACCGTTGGATTCGGATTGGTCAGAAGGTGGTGCAACGACAAATCACAGGTTTATAGTAATGCAATGGGTCTAATGTTATCGTTGCTGTAGCACCAGTGAATTCACAAGGACTTGTATAGCAAACACGACTTAAACAGATTAATGAACGTGTGGAATTGATCTGTAAGGAGAAATGTGTTGACGGAAGTATCAGCGCTTTGTAACATTCTGAGGTGAAGAGAAAGAGTGGAAAAATCAGCTGGTGTCGGAAAGATCAAGGTTAAAATCAGAAGTTCACGTTGCCTATAATGGAACAAAACTCTCCTACACCGATTCCGAAGAGCTGCTTGGGGTTGTAATCGACAGCAATCTCCTCTGGAAGCATGCCTGTGAAGGTTCTCAGTCATCCAGGTCATCGTAAATGGTAGGTACTAAAGAAGGCAACTGGACTTGCTTGAAATCCTTGAAG
>JAODOF010000008.1:41880489-41890976 GCA_027576175.1 Sciades proops | reverse complement strand
ACCCTCCAAAAATCCATTTTAATTCCAGCTTGTAATGCGACAAAATAGGACAAACACCAAGGGGGATGAATACTTTTACAAGACACTGTAAAACTCTGAAGAGGTTCACTGCAAAAAACTGGAAACGCACCTGCAGCACACCCAAAGTTTCAGATTCATCATTCATATAAATTTATACTATCCTCTGCCCTCTCCACATACACACAAACATCTCCTCCACAAACGTGTCTATTTTTTGTTCATGATCTCATACGCATATAAATAGAGCTACGATTGTCACATGGTTTCTCTATGATGGGCTCTCCAACACTCACTCGAATTCAGAACACAATTCCAAGAGAATGTCCCGTGGGAACTGAAAACGGCTCAACAGCGAGTCATCGTGAGCTAAAAATTCCTTGCGGTCCATAAAAACACGGTCCCTTCATAGTCTGCTATTGGCAATGTCCTCGAAATGTGCCAACGCAACCATCATTACTTGTTCTGCAGCATCACTGAACTACTTTTGACAATGTAAAGTAGTGATAGGTGTGGCTGAGCAAAAATATAAAGGCAACTCATGTATTTTCCAGTATCACTTCTCAAAGCCATGACCTTACTATTTAAAAGAAAATCGCTATTCTTGGTGTGATACTTTAAGCGTGGAAAACACTGCAGTCCAGGCTGTTCAAAAAGTCAGGAACTGATGAAAAGCATTGTGGGTTGTTTTGTTTGTTTTTTTCCCCCGAATATGGTTCAGTTTTTACTTATAAACTTATTACTTACCATAGAAATAATCAAATCAGATACCAGTAAAGGGTTATAGATTATGCATGATGGTACACTTTTGTTTTTATTTGTTTACACAAAGTTTACTTTTGAGAAATCCTGGTGAATAAAAACTGGCATGTGGACTTCTTGAAGACTGTTTTGACCATGAAGGTTTGAGAAGCCCTGCTCCAAATAAAGCAATTCATTATTTTCCCCCAAGAATTAAGTTAAACAAACATCTGAGCAGAACACGGGGAAAGAACTGACCTTTGCTAGTTTCGATACCTGGTTATGAGATAGTGTACAGTGGAGATGCAGGTTTACAATGAAGCTACAAAAACATCCAACCATTATTCGTAACCGCTTATCCTGTACAGGGTCGCGGGCACGCTGGAGCCTATCCCAGCTGACTATGAACGAGAGGCGGGGTACACCCTGGACAAGTTGCCATATCATCGCAGGGCTGACACAGAGAGACAAACAACCATTCACACTCTCATTCACACCTACGGTCAATTTAGAGCCACCCATTAGTCTAACCTGCATGTCTTTGGACTGTCGGGGAAAACGGAGCACCCAGATGAAACCGACGCAGACATGGGGAGAACATGCAAACTCCACACAGAAAGGCCCTTGTCGGCCATTGGGCTCAAACCCAGAACCTTCTTGCTGTGAGGCGACAGTGCTAAGCACTAGACCACCATGCTGCCCTGAGTAATAAATAAATAATGAATGAATATACATAAAGGTCCAAGTCCTCAGGCTATCCCTGATAGCTGGCCAGCTAGGTAACTGCTAGTAAACTAGCTTGTGCTTGTTAAGGATATACATGAGCTGGATTTCAATATCCGAGTAGATAAACAAGTCAAAATCTACCACAACAACGAGAACTATTACTCATAACTAACGTTAGCCAAGTTTGCCAGCTAGCTACCTTAATATGCAATTACTGTGGATAAAAGCTCTGAATAATAGCAGGTTTCACAGCTTTGTATCCATTTAATGACATGACAGACTGAGAAAGTCTGTTAAGGATTGTTTAGTTTTTTTTTTCTTTTAAGTTCATGAGTACTTGTGCGGTGATGGCGAGTAAACTATTCCTCAGTAAGAGCTCTCACCAACCCAATGCCCTTCCCTGCTGCCTTAAAAGTCCATATTTTGGGAGCGACTCTCTCCTGGGATACCAGCTGCAGGGCAAGACCCCTGAATCATATTACCATTCATGTGTGCTGAGCCCGATCCATTAGGAAACGCCATGCCACTCCTTCAGCCTCTGGATTTGTGCCAGAATAGTGTAAATGACCAATCCCATACCCTTCATGACTGCATTTCCCAGAGTTCACTAAAGACAGAACAAGCAGTGAGGACTAAGCTAAATATTAGAGAGGAGAAAGGATAATAAATTGTCCGTTTTTGGTCAAACGTGACAATTATACAGGATTTAACAGAAAAATGTATTCAAAACATTTTGGAGGTTATGGATCTGATCTAGCTCAAAGAAAAGGTTTAAAAACCAGGATTTAATGTCCTCAGTCCACAGTAGGTGCAACACTACTGTGACTAAAACACACAGTTTGAAACTATGTCGTGTGTGTAATTCATTAGCTAATTTCAGGGTGGCCATGCATGGCGCTGTTTCAGCAGGACTGTAAGTGAAAACACACAGTAACTACCAGAAACAACCATCACCAGGCATACTGCAAAACTGAACCAAAACATATCTGTATCTCACAGCAGCGGCTGATAAGAGAACACACACCCAGCTCAATCCCTTGACCTTTGGTCTGACCGATATATGACTTAATATTTCCAGGTTAACACGCCTGTAAACCTCACACTCCAGTAAATAGTTAACAGAGTATCCAAGTATCTCAGTACAAGACCTACGTGGCAAAATGAGGGACAGAAAGCCAGATAGAAAAGGGGTGGAATAGGAAAGAGAGAGAAAGAAAAATAGAGATGGAGTAACAGACAAAGGAGTACAGAGGAAGAGAAGCCAGCTGGGAGGATATCCACATCAACTGTTTGAAGCTGAATGTACTGGGGGGGGAAAGACAATATTTACACTTTGGGAAAAAGAAAAGAAGATATGGAAAAGGTTTTAAAGATTAAAATATCATCAAATGTCGCTAATGAAGTCCTTGCCATGTTCTTCTGTGCTGGTGAGAATATGCCGACAGGCCGGGAATGGTTTGCCAACTTGGTTATGGGAATGTGGGAAGCCGAGGCACCATATCAGTAAAATATGAATGGAATGAAATGCTTGGAATTGCCAGAATTATGATAAATCTTGACAGGCTGGGTTTAATAAACCAGTTAATATCGCTTTCCACATTCTACACTGAACAAGCCATGGGAGAAGTCATGGCCTAATGGTTAGAGAAGCAGCTTTGGGACCAAAAGGTTGCTGGTTTGATTCCCTAGACCAGCAAGAATGGCTGAAGTGCCCTTGAGCAAGGCCCCTGCTCCCCAGGCTGCTCTGCGTCTACTAAATGCCATTAATGCGACATAATGTAACAAGCATTTCACAACTAAATAAACCTCAGTACTCTAATACACTGAACATGATCCAGTAAATGAAATTGGTTGAATCTAAAAAGACCAAACTACAGAAACAGATTCTTGTCCAAATGACTTATGAGAAGCCATAGAGCGTAAGCAAAATGCTCCAGCTCCTTGCTTCTGTCTGCAAAATTGTTTAGTGCGGAGCTAGCAAAAAACTTGGAATGATTCTCTCCCCTTCCATTAGTGACGTTACACTCATTGTTTTATTACAGGTGTGGTTCTCACCAGAAGAGAGACTTCTTGTTCAGAATTTCCTGGAGCTGTCTCTGGCTGCTCTGCTCCAGTCGGGAGAACTCGTACTGAGGACTGAACTCGGCAGGTGGAGGGGTGCTAAAACTCACCTCAAACGAGGATGTTGGGAAGTCCACCTGCACAAGTGAAAGGGGGGAGGGGATGGAGGTTAGGAAGATTCATATTGTTTGCATTGAAGAGAGACATAAGGAGACACGTTTTATAAATCAGTAAACTGATGTAAAATTATTTCACAACATAAAAATAAAGACACAGTACCAGTCAAAAATTTGGACACACCTTCTAATTCAATGTTTTTTTCTTGACTGTTATTAATTAGACACTTCATGTCTTAAAGTAATGATGGACTGTTGTTTCTATTTACTTAGTCGAGCAGTTTTTGATATAATATGGATTACTAAAGTTGTGGAATAGGGCTATTTAAAGTGCTAGTCTTATGAAAATGACACCACCCCTGGAAATTATACCTTATAAAACTGGACATGTTAAATAGTTTACTGTCGAAATTGTATTCAAATATGAGACCGGGAACATGCTCTATTTAGCCAGTAAAGTTTGGCTCTCTGAGTCCACCATTACATGAATGCGTTCCTGGTAAGTTATTGTTAATTCAAAGGAAGCGATGTCATATGCACAACGCTTGAAAGTTCGCGGCATTTCTGGCTTTGTCCGCTTTGCAAAGTGTAACACGTTTTTAATGATTCCAAAACAAAATTAAAACCAAAGCATGCCTCCTACGAGGTGTGTCATTCAAGGCTGTTCAAGTGTAGCCGATAAAAAAGCGGAATTTTGATCCATTATAGCCCAAAATCAGCAGGACACTTACGGAATGAACGGGTTCGATTTGTACACAGAGGACGGCTGTATGTCTGCTCCGTACATTTTGAAAAAGATAAATTTGTGAGGCAGATACACATAGAAGGATTTGAGCGACGTCGGGGACGTGGAGCAGTTCCTACGATCTGGAAACAAAAATCGGAAGCGCCATCCCAAAGAGCTCACCGCACAGTAAGTGTCAAGCTTGTGTTAGGCACTTTGAGTGCTGAAGCCAGCAGAAGTGGGTGACGCGCTGTTCCATATGCATTATGTGCAGCGAGCATGCAGCAGCCAGGAATTTGTTAGAGTTCACCTCCAAAACTACATTTTATATAAAACTACAACCTTTTCTGGTTCTAACAGTACCAATAGGCCATTTGTAGGAATTGGTCACGTGTCAATTTTCCCCATAGCAACAAGCCCATGGTGGGCAAGCTAACTTGACATTCCCTGACAACCATAAGAGTTTGACTGGCGATGCGAAGCAACCCATTTCTATAATAGCTGTTTTTACCTTTTCTACTGTCTTTTTTGACCCAAATTTTTGTGCGTACGTGGAAAAAGTTTGTGGTTTTAACTTCTGTCATAAGTTAAAGCGAATCTTTGGCCGTAAAAGAGAATTTTTTGGACTCAAGTTGGTCTCCGCCGAAAGAAATTCACATGTGAAATGGCGGATTTCTCAGGTATGTTTATAACTTATAATTTCCCCTTTTCTACCTTTATCATTCGCTTAATGTGTGAAGATTCTTGAAAATAAATACAGATACATAAATACAGATATATCCACCATTTCGCATGCATATTTCTTTCGGCGGCGACCAACTTGAGTCCAAAAAATTCTCTTTTACGGCCAATGATTCGCTTTAACTTACGACAGAAGTTAAAACCACGAACTTTTTCCAAGTTCACATGAAAATTCAGGTCAAAAAAGACAGTAGAAAAGGTAAAAACAGCTATTATAGCAATGGATTGCTTCGCATCGCCAGTCAAACTCTTATGGTTGTCAAGGAATGTCAAGTTAGCACACCCACCACAGGTTTGTTGCTATGGGGAAAACTGACACGTGATCAATTCCTGCAAATGGCCTATTAGCCTAACCTGCATGCCTTTGGACTGTAGGGGAAACTGGAGCACCCGGAGGAAACCCAGACAGACACGGGGAGAACATGCAAACTCCACACAGAAAGGCCCTCGTCGGTTACTGGGCTCGAACCCAGAACCTTCTTGCTGTGAGGTGACAGCGCTAACCACTACTTTCTGTAATATTTCTCATTAAAGATTATGGACTTATTCTACTAGCAGATAATTTTTCTTCTTCTTCGACATGAATGACATGCATCAGTGTTGGAAATGTCTAGAAATTGGCGGAATAGTCTTTTATTGGTTGAATGGTCGTCATGTTCTCAATATATTAGATGAATGTGCAGATATTCGCTTGAGATCGAGGGTTGCTGAGGGTCATGCTTTGATGCTCTGGAGATTGATTTGATCTGTGCGTTTCTTTGGATGGGACCTCTTTCTGCTTGAGTGACCCTGTTATGGGTGTGTGTGTGTTTGTGTGTGTGCGTGGACATTACTTCCGCCTGTAACCTTGGACAAGTGACACTGACAGTTAAACTAGATCAAAGACCTGTCAGACCATTCCTCTCTCTCTTACTTCCTCTGTGTGTGTGTGTGTGTGTGTGACAGAGAGAGAGAGAAAAAGTCTCATTTTGTGTATACTTCTGTAGTTTAGTCCACACACACACACATGCTTCAACACCCTGTACACTGAATTATCTAAAGTTAATTTGAACAAATTTCTTTTCAAGACGTCCCATGTGCCACTGTGTATTACTGTGTTACTCTCTCTCTCTCTGTGCATGTTCTGTAAATGTATGTAGATGAATAACTCGAATATAAAAAGTGTTCAAGCTTCGTTTGTGCACTTTCGCTGGAAAGGTTGAAGATTAAAATAGACAGAGTCCCTCTGATGATCTCATGGGGGTGGAATGATTATCCACAGCTCTATTGAGGTTGATAAATGGCTGGATTAGAGGGAAAGGGAGTGTGCGTGTGTGTGTGTGTGTGTGTGTGAGGGATATTGAATGGGGACGATTTGGAGAAACGTCTTGTATTGGACTTGATGAAAACTACACACACACACACACAAATTCCATGCTCAGCATATACAGCAAGAATCTCACAGCAGTGGTGGCGATGTCAGCGAGTTCATTAGTGAGTGTAAGCTGAGAGCTGAATGCGACTCACACTTCTAGCTCCAGGCCACGCAAACCTGGGAAACCCGTCACATGGACAAAATCTGGACATTTTCTCCTAAAACTGCAACAGATTTACTTACCTGAACTGATATATTTTCTTTTTTTGCTTCAGGAATAAAGCTCGCACTGCTATCCAGCAACTTGATCAAAGCATGACATTCCTAAAGCAAGGTTATAAAGTCAAGAAAACATTTCCATGTTTTGGGGAAATATATTTATTTTATTTCAATGCTGATGGATTCTGATTTCCGCCATACATGAGAAAATATGATGTTGAGTCGATCGCACGATTACAAACCTTGTAAATGTGTGTTTTCTTCTCACATTAATATCACCCGGCTGTGATTTTACGCCTCTCACCTGTGAGTTAACATTTCACAGAATTATGTATCAGACTTTGTCTCTCAGTTATTTATTAACCTCACACAAGTGTGACTTAGTGAAAAAAAAAAAACAGCACTCCGTAAACAAGCGATAAAACTTTCCTGAAGTATTGTCTTCTGTGTTAAAGGCACAGAAAACATAGAAAAGTCACAATTTTGAGATCAACCTGCATAAAGTTTTCTTCATACGTGATCCAAACAATTAAAAAAAAAAACTTTTTGAAATAAGCAGGAGGGAAAAATGTTGTTACTCCAAAACAGATTTTTTTCAAAGTGTCTGTAAGGCCTCTAAACCCCACTTTTTTCCTTCTACAAAGCAACAATCATTATGTTGACTGACCATGTGTTTTCGAACCATAGCTGATCCAAAAAGCCATAAATTGATGGAAAATCAATAAGATCAGCCGATTTTCACAGAATCTGCCGAGACTGAAGCGGAAGATCCCGAAGGGGTGCGTGACGTCACATGTGTAACAATCCAGGTATCAGTTTTGTTCCCGTGTGCAGCAGTGGTTAGACCGGTCTCGATATGGAATCACGTTTTGGAGAGAATTCTGACAGTGATTGGGATTCTTATATGTCGGATGAAGGGGCTGATGATTGTCAAGGATATCTTTTCGAGCCTCCAAGACGAGAAACCGCCAGTTTACGACAGTCTTCCTCTGTAGCGTGCGAGAGATGTGTAGAACGCAGTGGTTACCTTTCATCATGTTTTCCTGAACAAAACTGAAAACAAATCGAGTTGCAATATTGCAATCTGAGAGCATTTAACACGTTTCAGTTCATAATTAATGATTGTGCGTGCATTTTTTATTTTTATTTTTCCTGTTAAAGTGCATCAGATATGATGAGATCGGATGTCATGAGCGTGTAAATGTCGCTCATAATCCTGCACCTGGTGCACCGTGTACGTGTGTGAGAGATAATAAGGGAAATGACGAACTGTCCACATGTCCGATCAAATGTCATTTATTAAATAAATGGGTTTCTTTTTGCTCCAGTAATTCCCATGTGGTCGTTCTGATGGTGATGAACACTTGATGAATCAGATTTATTATTAGTCGGAGACACAAAATCTACCCGCTTCGTTTGTACAAACCTCACCCACCCACTGCCGCTTTAGATTAGTGTCATTTCCCAGAAATTCGTGAACTGAATGTCCTGTTGTATCAGGATTTGAACATCCAAACTCAACGCAGCACTTTCACATCGTTATTTTTGTAAGATTCCAACAACAATATCCAATTTCAGTGAGTAAACAAGTACGGAGTCAGATGAACCGAAATGACCCAGATAACCGGGGTTCCACACGTGACGTCATGCGAGATTATCCCGGAGGCAAGGCTGCCTTTTTCCGGTATCCGGACACTGCGATTTATCGATAGTTTTGTGCTTAATGATAAAATAACAAAATTATTATTATTTTCCACGTGCTTTATTAATTCATTTTGGTCGTTACTAATGATATTCATTTTAAAGCATTACAATAAGGCATTATATTCACTTTAAATATAAATAAAAGCGGCTGTCTGCGATGGCCTTTCAATTTTCCAGTGCTGATCCAGAGAAAGGCAGCACCTTGGGCTCCAAAGACCTCCAAAAACGAGTGAGACACAGCTGTGGAAAGGTACACAGATGAGGCATATAAAAAGATCCCCAAGAGCACCGTTTCATCCATCATTCAGAAGTGAGAAGTCCATGGCACCACCCACAGTGTGCCAACATCTGGGCATCCATCAAAACATGTACAGGAAAGCAGGCATTTGGTCTGAGATCCCAGGAACCAAATCGCAACTCTAAAAGACCTACAGGATGTTATGGCCAAAAGAGGAAACTGGACATCACGCACCAAGAAAATGAAGAAAGCTACTGGATTTCTCAAAAAAGGTCCATCTGGAGTCCTGTATGAAGTTTGCACAAACTTCACCTGGCAGAAGGTTTTGTGGTCAGATGAAACCATTGGAGAACTTTTTGGCATGAATGCCAACACCAAAACTACACCATTCTGACTGTGAAGCATGGTGGTGGCAGCATAACAGTAGGGATGCAACGGACTGGAGATGATGTCAAGATTGAGAAGAAAATGGGTGGAGCTAAGTATTTCCCTGAGTATTTTGGCGAAGAAGCTGATAAATTCTGAAAAAAGCTCAGAAATTCATCTTCCAACAGGACAAGGACCCCAAGCAGAAGGTTAAAGCTACTACTGAGTGGCTTGCTAGGAACATGGTGGATGTTCTGGAGTTGCCAAGTCAAAGCCCTGATCTAAATCCAATGGAAAATCTCTGGAATGGCTTGAAGGTTGCTGTGAAACTTCTCCTTGCTTGAACAGTTCTGCAAAGAGGCCTTGGGGAAGATCTCGAAATCCAATCTGGGTGAGAGCTACCTGAAAAGAGCTCGAGGTGCTGCCAGACGTGCTGCTACCTCGGTTCTGTATCGTTTGGATCAAATCCATGAATCCGAAAGAACAAAACGTAAAAATTTTAAAGCGCGAATATTTATTTTCCTCATTCTAATACACGAGAAAGTTTCTATGGTAACATCTTACACAGGTACTACAGATGTTGAGAAGACGACATTTGTAAATATTTTTGAAGGACATATCTGAAGTGTTGGTGCTTCGTAGAAGTCAGAGGTGAAGCCGTTCCAACACGAGACTCCATGTGACCGTAAACAGATATAAAAAGCACGACGTGTCATTGTTTAATAAACAACAAATGTAATCGCGTGGTGACAAATAACTGTGGTATCAGAGAAACCTTCTGTTCGAAGAATAATCTACTTAGAAGGCGTCACTGTAACTCCGCTTCACATCGCATTATTTTCCTATAAGAGAACACTCCTCAGTGTTCTATTCCTTAAAATATATAAAATACGGGGACTGACTGGGGTTTATAAAGAAAAACAAACATGAAACGTTGAAGGATAGAAGACTACGACGGACAAGACACTGAAACGGAAGAGAAAGAGAAAAAAATAAAGAAGAGAAAATAAGAGCAAACCACGACTCAACCTCAGAACATCCTCACAGCTGTCTGCTCCGTGAAAACAACATACCTCTCATTCAAGCGTAACACACACGGCTACAGCGTCACTGCAAAACAATCTCCGCTCACATTAGCATATAATCCTGACCTAAAGTGTCGTCATAAACACTAGGAGAGTATTTCACTGATTCAACCTGCTCACCTGAACTCACTACAAACAAATATTTTTGTGGCTTTTATGAATTTCACAAATTATTAGATAAAAACAGACATTAAAGCTGTACCGCCTTTTAGATTTTTCAAGTGTAGGTCATAAAAAGAATTTCCCCCGACACCCGATTATTTTTGTTTAGTGGACCGAAAGCGACTGAATTCGAATCACGGACTCCCAATTTCATTAGTTTTTTTTTTTTAAATAGAACAATTAATGAATTTATCTCCACGTGGCCCTAAATTCTCCGCTATTTTTTCCTGCT
>JAODOF010000008.1:41198894-41210160 GCA_027576175.1 Sciades proops | reverse complement strand
TCCTCCCCCAAACTTTCCCCCGGGTTCACCGCGACCCTGCGGCACGGCTGCGAGCTACCAAACCCTGCGACCCATGCATGTCCAAAACACGGCGGGTTGCGAGTGAGGCTTTAGGTAAAGGACGTTCATGAAGCTGTGAGGTGGCAGCGTGAGTCGCTGCCCCACCATGCTGCCCCAGTTTGATCTCAGGTGACTGTGTGTGATTTCACATGTTCTCCCAGCTTCCTCAGGGTTCTTTGGTCTTCTCCACCCTTCCAAAAAACATGCATGCGAGTGTGTGAATGTGTGTGTACATGTTGCTCTGTGATGGACTGGCTTCCCTTCCAAGGTGTATTCAATCCTGACCAGGATGAAGATTAGAGGAGTTCATGAAAGCGTCTGGAAGCTCACAAGATCCGTTATGAGCCTACATTGCAAAAGAGACCTTATTTTGACATCTATAATGATAAACTTGAAGGTTCCTGGTGTGGCCTGATCAGTGCAATGTCAAAACCCGACTATGCTGTGTCTGCTCGCATGGCTGAGATGATTAACTTGGTGTTTCACTGATCCCTGCGGTTCACTCATGCATGCCTCATCTGACCTTTCCTCTTGACGGTTTCTCTCCATCCTCCCGTCAGCAAGCCGGGCTGGACCACAGCCACCTTTTGAGTCCTTAATGTGAGGAAATAATAATGTGCGATTATCCCCTCCAACTTGGAGGGGGAGGGAATCTTTGCCGAATCAGGAGTCAACATGTTCAATCAAAAAAGTCCAGGTTTCTCCACGATCTTCTAAAATTCAAAAATTGTGTTTAAAATGGCTGCCATTAGATCCCTGTGGCTGATTATATGATCTGATGTACAGTATAACAACCTGCATCATAAAACCTGGTCGTAACGCAAGTAGTGCGGCTCAACGTTCTGTGCTTGGGACATGCTGACGTATTGTGAGGTTAAATCTCTCGCATGTCGGGGGAATGAGATAAAAATCGATCACCTTAGAGAGTTCTTAAGTTTTAATTTTTTCCAAAGAGTGCAGGGACCCTTGTTTAAGATCCATAACTCCTTCACTACTGACTGTAATTTGTTTCATTTGAACTGAAATCTGACACGTAAAGGATGTGTAGCTTGTTTCAGCAACTTCCATTGTGAAAGTTTAATGGGTAAAGAGGATTTTAAAACCACCACTGATTTGATTAAACCGAAACTGGGCATTATTTCATCATGTCACAATAAAAAATACAAGACAAGAATTAATGCACAACTGGATAAACCTACTTTGGAGCTTCCTGGTGCTAAAAGCATGACTCATGCTGTATTGCTTTATGTTCTATTAATTAACTATGAGCTAAGTAAGTTGTACTTTAGATTATTCCATAATAGTGACACGCTTCACTAAACCATTGCTCATCCTAATGGGAGTATGTTAATTATTATTTTTCACTAATGCGCTCCTTTAGCCCTTGCGTTCCCAGCCCCGGAGTCTGCCGCTGCTTTGGAGACGGACGTTTCGCGAAGCAACGCTCAACTGGGATACAAAGATAAAATTGGGTTAGAATTGGGGGAGAAATAATGAATAAGTCCATTGAGGATTCAGGAAATCATGTCAGCATCAACAACCCGGCAGACATCATCGTAATTATTGGCTACTTTGTGGTCGTCATTGGAGTTGGAATTTGGGTTTGTGCTTTGACGGTGTAGTTTTCATACGAAAATCATTTTAATAAATCTAAAAACTCTATGAATCTTAAATGGCATATTTGCTCTTGGTTCTCAGTCAATGTTTCGGACTAATCGTGGCACAGTGGGAGGCTACTTCCTCGCAGGGCGTACCATGGTGTGGTGGCCAGTAAGTCAGTCATTGTTTCTCTTCTTTTTTTTTTTAAATCACTGATTCTTCAGCTCAAGTCATGGGGATCTGCTTCAGCATGTGAGTGAAGATTTTCGTTGATGTGTTGTGGGGGGGAACCCCAGTGGAACAGTGAGTCCACGTCGTTGGTGCTGAGAATCGTGTACTCAATTATCATCTTTGGTTCAAAGTCAATCTTTTAAGTCTTCACGATTCTGCTCTAATCTAATATTCCAGGTCGGAGCTTCTCTGTTTGCCAGCAACATCGGAAGCGGCCATTTTGTTGGCCTCGCAGGAACTGGTGCTGCCAGTGGGATTGCTGTCGGAGGTTTTGAATGGAACGTAAGTTGAAGCAGGAATTTACTCCAGATGCGTGCGGTTTTGCCTTTCCGTTATTCCAGCAGCAATATGACGTTTGTTCGTCTTAAATCTTTCAAGGCACTCAGTGTGGTTCATTCTGAGGTGGTTAATACTGTCGCACTCGAGTCTTTCCCTTCACACACAAATCTCCAGGTTCTCCAAAACTCATAGCCAGACCTTGTACCTGTATTTGATCGTTTTGTTGTTTAGACAAAGCTGACGCCAGTGCTGTACTGTGACCATTTCTGAGCTGAAGGTCAACGAGAACAATGAACCACAAGCAGCGAAAACTCCCAACTTCATTTAGGAGTTCAAGATCAATAAGCCTGAACCGAGAGGGTTGCATTTGATTTGGAAAAATACAAGGCTAATTTACAAACACTAAAAACGTAGAATCATTTGTAGAAATGGCGTGGTGGATGTGTTTCCTTTTGCTCCATCTAATTTATTACTAACGTTCATAATGCTACATTCGTGGCACCTTGGAAGTGCAAGTTGTAATAAACTCATTTCCCACTTTGAGATGTTCAAAATGTGAAGTAAAAAACAAAACAAAACCATGAACGCTTCCATGAATGTCTTTGTTTGCTCGGTCAGAGCACGTAAAGCTCAAAAAGCAATTGAACTGCACTTTTTCAGTTACAGACCTGAGTGACAGTTGGTTCTGTTCCACCGTAGTGACCTTCAGACATCCTGGACTAAACTTGCAGTACAAACAGCAGCAGCAAGTTGCTTAGCGACAAATGAGCCAGCTAACATTAGTGATGTGAATAAGAACGATTTTGTTGATTAGCTTCTTAAAAGTAGCAATTCGTGTGGTTACTGTTCGAGATTTAATCAGGGATTGTGTCTGTATATTAATTGATCAAAAGCTAACACTGATGTAAACTAATTTAAAGGAGGACTGAAGGCATTTTTAAACTTGCTTTATTTCTTAATTAACGTGTTATTCAGTTACGTTTTCGGTTTAAGTAACCTTATATCGTGACTCGTATTGGCAACTAATTGCAATTAAATATTATACTTATCGGCCTGTTCGGTTTTTCGCCGTGTTGAATTTAGTTCATTTGGTCCACGACAGGCGTCACTTATCTGCGTGATCGTCACGAGACTTGCGCGAGACTTCGAAACGTGAAGTGTCAGCCAGGTGTTGGTGCTGCCATTCTGAAAACTGTTTTCCAAACTAAGTATTGCACAAAAACAAGTTTGAAATGACGATTACTGCCTACTTTTTTCAAACTTTCCTGAAAACAAACTTCCGGCTTGATTACGTCAGCATTCGAAAGAGGGCACGCACGTCTTTTGACAATGTTGACAGACGTCGGTCACTTTGATTTCCGCTGTAAGTTTTACTTTCGTCCTACGATGTCTCACCGAATCTCGTTTACGGCCATTGCTTTGACGTATGGACTGATATTACATAGCGTATTTCAAAACACTCATAACTTGCTATAGCAGCGACAAAATAGCTATCAAAAATGCATTCCGATATTTAATAAAATGAGAGAGAATTTTGATGATAAATTTGCCTTCAGTTCTCCTTTAACAGTAGAGAAGTGGGACTTTACAGTGTTCAGTGTATGTTGTTGCATAAACTGCGAAGGAACCGGTCGTTATGAAGACGACCTCAAGTTGACGAGTTGGAATTAAGTTGAGAGAGTGTTTTTGTAGTCAAGGAGTTACAAGTAGCAACTTCAGCTCGAACACAGCATTAATGCGACTTGACTGATGCTGAAGTCCAAATTCCAGCCATTTTTCCATTCTGCAAAGAATCTCAAGTATCCTTCAATAGCGTGAACATAACTGGGGGTTTTTTCCTCACTTTAGTTTCCCTTTTTGCATACTTTGTGTAACCCAGAAACTTAAAATAGTTTGACAGCACACTGGTCCCATGATCATGTTCTTTTGTTGAGGTGGCAGAAGTCGGTCACTTTAGCCGCCTTTGGAGCTCTCTTTCTAGTTAACCTGACGCCTCAGGTGCTGCTACAGAGCTCGTTACTTTACAATCATTTTCCTGGATCAGAGACGTCATTTCTTCAAGTTTTGGGGCGAATTTATAAATGAATGAACGTATTTCTTTTTAAGATATGGTGAACCTCTAGAACCTCTTCATATATGTTGTGAAATTTAATTTGTATACAGACAAATGCACATTGTTGATTAAAGAAAATATTAAAATGTCTCTTCAGCCGTTTTTCTTCATTCAAATTTTGCTCACAATATTCAGAGAATTGAAGTAAATCGAATCATGTGGGTCGAATTGAATTGTGACCCGAGTGTATCGTTACACCCCGAATGACCAGAGACGATACTGTTGGTTAAGTACCCGTTGTGTATTTCGGCCCTGCTCTGATCTGCTCTTCTTTCAGGCTTTATTCATCGTGCTGCTGCTGGGATGGCTGTTCGTTCCAGTGTATTTGACAGCTGGAGTAAGTTCCTTTTTATCCTGAATGAACTCGTTTGTTTGAGAGTGTCTGGGATCTGTGTGACTGAACGCTGATGGTGTAAACGTGCTTGGAGAAATATTCTGGATCTCGTTTCTTTAAAAGGTGATCACTATGCCACAATACCTGAAGAAGCGATTTGGTGGGACGAGAATTAGTTTGTACCTCTCAGTCATTTCGCTTTTCCTCTACATCTTCACGAAGATCTCTGTAAGTACAAATGCACATCAAAATGTTGGAGATTCTCAGAAAACAATTGATAACTAGGATATCTACAGTTGTGCAAAAATATTTAAATGTTTAAATTCGGAGTTGACTTGTTTGGTTTATGCTTCTTCCATCAACATGTTGGTCTTTGTTCAGTTTCCTCCATCACCCACAATGCTATCTGACTACTGAAGAGTGGGAATATAACTAAAGAGTGATGCAGCAGGGCTTTAGTTCTTTCGTCCATCCAGTTCTCTCACTTTCTCGTCTGTACGCAAACAGATCAGCTTCCGACGTTTTTTACATTAAAGCGAATATCACCAACAGCATCACAGCTGACTCTCTGTTGTAACAACCACAATAATGGAGGGGAAAAAAAAAAAACTCTCTCTCCACACTGACCTTTGACTCTGTTGTATTTTCACTATTTTGTGACCCACTCTGGTCTTTGTTCAGGTGGATATGTTCTCTGGAGCAGTGTTCATACAGCAAGCCCTCGGATGGAACATCTACATTGCAGTCATTGCTTTACTTTCCATAACGGCGCTCTATACTGTGACAGGTGAAACTCATTCACACTCGCACAGAAAGCAGAAGTGGAAAGACGACACCGAAAAGATTTGAAGTTCAAAATGCAGCTCCATCTGCGGAAAATCATAACCACATATGCACTGCGGTCTACAAGATTAGCACTTTTATTCCTTTAAAAAAAAAAAAACACACAAACAAACTGCCAGGAGATAGATATCCATGATAAGAGGGTTTTGAAATCTTTTCTGACAAACTTCTTGAAATCACCGCTCAAGTCTTGGAAAGAGTACAAAACACACTGACTTCAATAAAGTTACAGCTTCTTGAGTAATTATTTACTTGAGAAACAATAAAAGTGCTGATGATGGAAGTTACTTGAACAAGAGTAAATGAGTCATTTGGTTTAAAAAAAAAATAAAAAATCTACTTGAGTAATCACTTTACAAATGACTATGTCTACAGTTGATAGTTAAACCAAAAATATTCTAAAAATCAGGAATGCGTATTGAACAGCGAGCTCGGCTGAAGTAAACAGTGCCACCATGCTATGCTTTATGTCACAGATCACACTTTTCCCCATTCTGATGTTTGATGTGAACATTAACTGCAGCTCTTGACCCGTGTCTGTGGCATTGTGATCCGCGCCCTGTGCTGGCTGATTTAGCTGAACTAGCGAAGATGCCTCTTGCACGTGATCCTGAGTGTTACTGATGGACTGTAGTAGCACTTGGATATATTCACCACAAAATGTTTAAATAATATTGCCCGGGTTTGAGTGGTCTATCTCGTCTTTGACTCGTTCAACATCATGTTAGCTGAATGGAATATCTCTGATAGACCACGAAAAAAAGCCAGCCAATATTATTATACATACACACTTCACATCAGCATTCTCAAAGGCCGATGCTAGTTTACCCGCGACTCAGTGCTGTTAGTGCGACAGTCCAGTTACCTTCTAGCTGGCATCACAGTAGCGTTAGCCAAGATCGACAGTAGCTTACCCGTAACTCGGTGCTGTTAGCACGGCAGTCCAGTTACCTTCCAGCCGGCATCGCAGTAGCGTTAGCCAAGACCGATGCTAGCTTATCCGTGACTCAGTGCTGTTAGGGAAGGCCGATGCTAGCTTACCCGCGACTCGGTGCTGTTAGCGCGGCAGTCCAGTTACCTTCCAGCTGGCATCACGGTAGTGTTAGCAAAGGCTGACGCTAGCTTACCCACAACTCGGTGCTGTTAGCGAAGGCCGACGCTAGCTTACCTGCGACTTGGTGCTGTTAGCACGACAGTCCAGTTACGTTCCAGTCAGCGTCGTGGTAGCGTTAGCAAAGGCCGATGCTAGCTTACCCGCGACTCTGGACTGTTGCGCGAACAGCACAGTTACCTTCTAGCTGGTGTAATGCTAACGAAGTCAAGCTGAGTATTATTATTATTTTCCCTGTGTAATTTACTTAGTTACTCTTAAAATCAACATCCCCAACGACACACAACTGGGCGATCTGGCAGCCAAAATTCTCTCAAAATCTTCCGCTTTTAAGAAAACCTGGCGGCCATTTTTGTTTACAAACTGTCATTCGCTAGTGCAGAAGTTTTACATCTCCAACGTCTCTCTTTTCCAGTTTTTCGATGTCCGTTGGTATGTTTTTCTCTTGTAAATGTGTAAAGAATATATAATGAACTTTTGGTAGCCTTTCAGGTGTTCAGCGCGTCTTTAGTTTATTTATTTAGTACTTAAACTTGGCACTGGATTAGCGTCGTCTTCTCTCTTTTCCGGCTGACAAAGAAATGATTGTGGGCATGCGCAGCAGAAGCATTTTGTCACTGGATCTTCGCATGAGCCGTGTTGTCTTGACAACGTGCAATACTGTAACAATATTGCACTCGTATTCTCCATTAGCGAGAGTGGCATAATACGTGGAGGATAAGCGATATGATATTGCATGCCATCAATAAACTCGCTCGGAGGGAATACAATACGTTTTTATTCCATGGAAAATGTGTCCTGTATGTGCAATAATATACCATATACACTGAACAAGCTGTAGTAAGCTAGGTTATAAAAGTGTTATCTTTGCATTTTATAGGTGGTTTGGCAGCTCTGATGTACACGGACACGGTCCAGACCTTTGTGATCATCGCTGGAGCCTTTGTCCTCATGGGATTCTGTGGGTGTTCATGGAATTCTACAGTATCATATTACATGCAAACCCCCAAATCAAGCCAGACCAACACGGGACCAAAAAAGCAAAGCGATCCTGAACTTCAATTCCTCAAACTTTTGGT
Source organism: Sciades proops (assembly GCA_027576175.1). Taxonomy (NCBI): domain Eukaryota; kingdom Metazoa; phylum Chordata; class Actinopteri; order Siluriformes; family Ariidae; genus Sciades; species Sciades proops. The sequence goes on along the minus strand of JAODOF010000008.1, from coordinate 41,202,511 downwards.
TTTTCTCTGTTCTCTCTTCAACAGCCTTTTATGAGGTCGGCGGATACAGTGCTTTACTAAAGAACTATGGTTCAGCGCTACCATCAATCAGCTTGGCCCCAGACTTCCAGCGCCTGAATATCTCCCCACACTGTTATACACCACGTGAGGACGCCTTCCACCTGCTGAGGGATCCTGTGAGTGGAGACCTGCCATGGCCTGGGGTGTTATTTGGCATTGCTATTATTGGAGGATGGTACTGGTGCACTGACCAGGTGAGCCATGCCAACGTTACTTTATTCATGAAATGGCTGTAAATATGAAACACGTGCCCTGACGAAAACCAAACCTGACTGGGTAGTAAACGCATTACATTTTGCACGTTTTAACCCATTGACCAACCACTTGGGTTGGTTATCTCAGATCCACAATGTTCATGTATGTTCTCTAACAAAGTTTGGGCCCTTCCAGGAACGGTTTTATTATCCCCCGCTGGCTGAAAGGCCCGAAGGAGGATTATGTTGTGGCGATGTCCATCTATCTGTCCTTCCCAGGAAGGGTGCTCACCTTCTGAAATCAACTCCTCTCACAATATTTGGAGGAATTTCACGAAACTTGACAGGATTCTTTGTTATATGTCCGCAATACGCCCGTTGTAATTTCGTTCAATTCAGTCGCATTTTACCAGAGTTATGGCCTTATAACAGATCTAGTTGCCAGCGGGGGATATTGTGCTCTCAGAGCACTTTTATTTATATTGAGATCATATGACATTTTAATTGCGCACATTTAATGATGTGACATCTGATGGCAACACATGGGACCAGAACTCATTTCCATCTGATTTTCACATCAACAGCGCTGAAAAATACTGATGATGCATTCACAACATTCAATGTGCTTCAGTATTAACTCCAATATTATGGGCTGTTTTCTGCGAGTTATGACGTAATTCCAAATTTGCATCATTACAAAAGATGAAAACATCTAAAAGGGATTGAATACACCAAGTACATTTAGAATAGATTTAGTGACGCGAACAAAACTTTATAAAAAGATAAAGCTCCTGCAGAAAAATGGCCAGATTTAAGGCATTTTGTCACAATATCGAATTGGCCTCAATTCTTCCATCATTTTATTTGTCTTTAATCTATGGATTTGTTTGACTGTGTTCCTTCAAGTCATTAATATGAAATAATGGATTTTAGAAAAATTCATGATTCAACGGGGGCCGAATTGAAAAATATTTAAACTTGACTTCTGGAAATCGTACCAATTATACAATCTAAATGATTTTACGACCATGTAAATACTTCTGTGAACAAATGAAGATTAATAGTCGGAGTCTTCTAGATTTCTCTCATTTTGTGGTGTAGGTCATTGTTCAGCGCTGTCTGGCTGGCCGCAGTCTGACTCATGTCAAGGCGGGATGTATCTTGTGCGGCTACCTGAAACTGCTGCCCATGTTCCTCATGGTGTTCCCAGGCATGATCAGCAGAATCCTTTACCCTGGTAAATGACATCGTAATTCGACTAAATCCTTTGATGTGGCCACTTTTGTTTATCGTAAAATTTTAAAATGTGTGTGCGGCTCATCTCAGAAAAGGTCAACATGTGTTATTAGATGAGGTCGGGTGTGTGGTGCCAAGCGAATGTAAGAGAGTGTGTGGGACAGAAGTTGGCTGCTCTAACATCGCTTACCCCAAACTGGTGGTTTCCGTCATGCCCAATGGTGAGAGAGATGAAGTTTTGTTTCTATTGCTCATTCAACACTGCCATGATAATGGTCTCACCATTCTGTCTTGCTTGCACCCGTGTTGCATCATATTCATATGAAAAAAAGGCATTTGTCTTATTTGCAGCACAAAATGCAAATCTAAAGCACAAGCATTATAACTTGCAGGCTGCTGGCTCTCAACCACTGGTTTGTAATTGTTCTGGTGGAAATCACAATCACAGATCATCCGAATTACCTTTATTGATGGGTTCTTGAAGTTACTGGTCATTTTGAATTGGTTTAAGCCAACGCTCAAAGACAAGTAGGACGAAATAATGTCGATAATGTGTTTGGCAGAAATTAAGAATAAAAAGCTTGATGGTGCGAAACAAGCAGAGTTTTCTTATTTAAATAAGTCTACTAAGAATAAAAACGCGAGCAAAACTTGCCTCTGCTGTCAATCACATCAACACGAGCCAATTACGCACATCTGTGAGCTCATGTATGTGGAAGAGGGTAGACCACTTGCTTGACTGGTCCACTGAATGAGTGGGTTTAAACCAAACTCAAAAACAAGTAAGGCGAGAAATAATCTACAAGTTCACTCCTTGTTAATAATTCGTATGCCTCAAATACCCTCAAAATACTACAAATGGGAAGGAAGAAACCGTATTTCAGATATTTGACCTTGACCCCATTTGGATCAATTCCAAAATCCAGTCATGAGGCACAGACAACCCAAAAACGTAACGCCTAGTGGTGGGAGCATACATGTTGGCATGCTGTTCAAGAAGAGGCTTTTTGGTGTCTTAACCTTCTGTGCGGTTTATTGTTATGACTTTCATGTATTTTTTTGAGATTTACTTTTTTTTTGCCATACCTCTCTTCAGGTTTGAGGGGTTTGATGCTTGCTGTCATGCTTGCAGCACTCATGAGCTCTTTAGCCTCCATCTTCAATAGCAGCAGCACCTTGTTCACCATGGACATATGGACACGCATCAGGCCTCAGGCCCGAGACAGGGAGCTCATGATCGTCAGCAGGTTCAGATCACACTGACTCTTTTGGATTTATTCTACATTGATTGACAATCCATGTTCGATATATACACAAACTTGAAGCTTATATAAAACAGCCATATGTTAGAGTTGCAGTCCGTCACTGTTTATATTCCTCATCATTGTTGTGGGGTTATATTTTGATGTCTTGCTGAGGGGTTGAGGTTCATCTCTCGTACTGCACAAATGTGAATAACATCAGCAGTAGTAATTGTTTTTCATCTGTCCTTTTTGTTTCTTGAACAGGATATGGGTGCTCTGCATTGTTGCAATCAGCATTTCCTGGATCCCTGTGGTCCAGGCTGCCCAGAGTGGCCAGTTATTCGACTATATCCAATCAGTAACGAGTTACCTAGCCCCACCTATCGCAGCTGTCTTCTGTCTGGCCATTTTTGTGAAGAGAGTTAATGAGCCGGTAATTATCATTTATATCTTCAGTAGACAGTGAAAGGTCACTTCTTCACAAAGTTTTATAGCTGATCACCTTTATCCTATGACGCAACATTTCCAGCCTGATGAGTATGGCCTCATACAGAATGCCCCCCCTTCCCCATCTCTACAAAACACAAGGGCTCAGTGAATGGTTTGATGAGAATCATATTCTATGGTCTTTGCAGGTCACATGACCTCATCCTAACTGAACACTCAAGTTTGAAGCCCAATACTAAATAGTTCAGGATGTCGTAGTGTCCCAAATCCGGGAGCTGGTTGGCCAAACACTAAGTAGAGTAAATACATTTGTGGGTAAATTAAGAAGAACAAGGCTTTATTTTTGTCACATTACTCCTCTAGGCGGCACGGTGGTGTAGTGGTTAGCGCTGTCGCCTCACAGCAAGAAGGTCCGGGTTCGAGCCCCGTGGCTGGC
>JAODOF010000008.1:40627775-40637844 GCA_027576175.1 Sciades proops | reverse complement strand
TCTTAATCAACTAATTATGTGACTTATGAAGTGAATTGGTTGGACCAGCTCTTATTTAGGGGTTTCATACGAAAGGGGATGAATACCTACGCACACTCCAGATTTCTGTTTTTTCATCTTAATTATTGTTTGTGTCACAATAGAAAAATTATTTTCACCTTTCTAGTGGTAGGCATGCTGTGAAAATCCAATGGTGCCAACCTCCCAAAAGTCCATTTTAATTCCAGCTTGTAATGCAACAAAACAGGACAAACACCAAGGGGGAGGAATGTTTTTTTATATATTATAATGGTTCCACGTATACCTTGCTTTCAAGGATTGCTGTGGTGGTGAGGACAGGATGATGGTGAAGTGGGAGGTTGGCACTGTGGTTGGCAGTAGAGCTGGTGCTGTTGTGGCTGCTGCTGGTGGATGTGCTGGCAGTGTGGGTGACCAGATCCTCACATGTGTGGCTTTTGAGAGATTCTTTTTTCACTGAGAACTCAGAGGATGTTCCCGGAACCAGAGGGTCAGATTGGGTAGAATTGAGAGTCCCCTCAGAAACACTGTACCTCATGGTATCTATAAAAGAGGGAGGTGGAATCAATAAAGAGACAAGGAGTTTTACAACAAACAGCCACGGTATCTGTTGTGGGAAAGAATGTCCCGGAGATGGAAAAGCTGGGTGTAGCAATTTCTTTTAAAAAGCATGCTTAAGAAATGGCCCAAAGAAAACATTCTGAAAATTGAGAGAGAGCCCATGCTGTTATTTATTCCTGACTAATGAAAGGAACAAATAATCTAAATACATCATCATGAAAAGAAAGTGTACAGTTAAAAGTTTAGAAAAATGTTGCCTGGACCTTTTTCAATCTTCAACCGTCCAGTTTTAGTGAACCTGCGCCCACTGTAACCTTAGATTCCTGTTCCTGGCTGACAGCAGTGGAAACCGATGTGGTTTATTGCCGTTTAACCCATTTACCTCAACGTTTGCGTCACGCCTTCTCACGCTCAAGCACCTCGTGAGCTGTGCGCGCTCTTGGGATGATGAATCATTGCACACACCTGTGACTGATTTCAAGCGCCATCAGCACACGCTTATAAGGACGTTGTCTACATATACACTTCGCTAAGTATTGTATCTGTATTTCTGGTCACTATGTTTGTTCCTAGCTATGTTTAATGACTCTGTTTTCTTTGTTCTCATTTTGTTACTCCAAGCTTGCCTCAGATTTGTAAATCGTATGCTTGTAAAGAAAACACTTCCCTGCAATTAAGGCCCGGTCCTACAATACCGATAACTAACTACAACCATAAATAAATTGGTCCCCTGCAGTTTATATGGTTGGTGGTCACACCAGACCAATAACTATACCTATAGCCCAGGCCTGGGTTTATCCGTATTGGTGAGATTTGCTTCTGGAGCAATTTTTCCAGGCCTGGACCTGATCCGATAAAACATCTGACCAATCAGGTAATCGTTTACATGTGATGCTGTCTGAGCGTGTGCCATTTTCCCCGGGCATCTTTCTATATCCTTGTTGCATCATGAAGTCACGGAATACAGATTCATGGAAAATAAAAAATATAATACAAAGCACGGATCTTTGATTCATGGTTATATATGTGATTTTCCATGAAATATCAATAGTGAATTAATAAAGTAAACATATAAATACAGGTAAGATATTTTAATTATGAACTTTGGCAGTCCAAACATTGAATTCTTTTTAGACTTCATTTTTTATCCATAATGCATCATCCGTATTAAATTGGTAACCAATCTGTAATATACAGAAACATCCGTGACCAATCCATAAATTATTAGCATCCGTATTAAAATCCTTTCATAACCACTCCGTATTTTGTATCCTTTTTTATTATATTTCCGTAGTCCGTGACCTATGCGTATTTTATCAACCACCAGAGTATGTACATTGGTTGTTTTGAAGTCCAAGCTTTACAGTATGACCCGGAATAATGTGTTACTATTTGGAAAAAACTTCCATGACTGTTCCTAAGTTGCATGCATTTATTTCCCTGAGTGGCAGGACCAAGCGATATTGTAGTCGGGATTACAGTTGTGGCGTGACTGCTCCAGACTGGAACTAAATTTAGGCAGAGGGATAGTCAGAGTTGTAGTTATAGGTGTAGTTATTGGTGTTGTGGGACCGGGCCCTTAGTCTGTCTCATCACTGCTTTCCTGACAGCGTGGTTTGTTCTGTGGCTTGAGATGCTTTTCAACTCACCATGGTTGTAAAGAGTGATGACTCGAGTCATCTCATTTGGTACCAATAACCATGCCGTGGTTAAAGCAAATGAGATCACATTCTTTCCTCATTCTGATGTAATCATTAACTGAAGCTCTTGACTCGTATCTGCATGATTGTATGCACTGTACTGCTGTCATATGACTGATTGATTGGATAATTTCATGAATAAGCAGAGGTACATGCATTTCTATTAAAAGTAGAAAAGGAGTGTATATGTACATGTATGCATAAATTATTATCTTGACCAGGCTTCACTGATGCTAGGTTACTGTTCAGAACGACCCTTACACTGCCTGCCCCCCCCCAAAAAGAAGGCACACTGTAAAACTCCATTAGACCAGGTTCAGTTTGGATTACAACACGCATTCGCCCTGGTATTGTTTCCAAGAAGTTGACGGTTCAATGCTAACCTTCCAGGTTTTAAAAATGCTTAACCCAATTCCACCAATTTCATTAGTTGTTTTCTTTTCTCGAAGCAGGACAATTATTTGCCCCTTCTGAAGCACAGTAACATTTTCCATGACCACAGGAATATCTCTTCCGACATGGTTGTTTGAAGAAATGAAAAGCTATTCACTGCATCTGTTAGGGTTAAAAGCATTATTGCCAGCCAGGCTTGTAGTACTTGAGTCTGACTCGTGCCCAAATTTTAAGGATTCATGACTTGACTTGCGCACTGATGACTTGGACTCGTGCATTAACTACATTCAGACTCGCAAATTGGAGATGAGGACTTGGATTTTTTTCTTTATTTTTTGTAACATGCCATAATAATTTGGTATAAGATATTTATATCTACATTCATTTTTACACTAATTTCATGCAAGAGAATGCACATTCACCTGTTCATACATCATGTTCAGGAACAAACTAATGGCGCTAAAATGCTTTTAGAGAACGCCCGTAGGATTGTCCGCTTTGCTTATACAGACTTCTCATGCAGTGGGGAAAAAAAAAAAAAAAAAAAAATGCACTGCTATGTGTTCCATATGTAGAAGAACTATCAAGGAGACGACGGGGACAACCTCGAACTTCAATCGTCATTTGGTAAGACTCCACCCAGAGAAGGAAGTGACACGCTATGTTCATTGCTCTGTTGATAGCGGGGCTTGCTGAGTGATGAACTAGCTAGTGTTAACCCTCTCTCATGTTATTTGCCCTGTTGATAGTGGGTGGGGCTTGTTGAGTGATGAACAAGCTTTTTTATCTGTAGCCTAATAACTAAAATGGGGCAGTCGAGCAGTAACGTTAGTCTAACACAGTAGCAGATTTGGTTTCACATAAAGGTATCGACCGCCACCGTCAAATGGTGCAATTGGAGTCTTGTTCTCGGACTCGACTTAAAATTTTCTTTAATGACTTGGACTTGACTCGGACTTGAACACTGGGGACTTGAGACTGGACTTGGAACCGAGGTTTAGTCACTGGACTACAACACTGCTATCAATATACTGTACTATACACTAAAATAATATAAATAATAAAATACAACTTTCATGTTTTTTTTAATATTGACTGAATTTACTCTTATTATTTGTTGACTTGCTGTAGCTAATATTAGCTGAGTGGTTAATATTAGTTGGCTAGCTATTAGCTAACTAGCATTAACCAAAACACCAACTTGCAGTTTGTTAATGATGGCTCACTTAGCTCGCATATCATTGGTGAGCTATGAAACATTAATATTAAGTAATTTTGTGAAGGCTATAGAGTTGTTTCAATTTTTGAATAAATTGCACTTATCAGCTTGCACTTTTTCCTGAAGAAGATAAAGCAGGCACTCTTGGGCAGCTTCTGTAGCACTGCATTTATGTGGCCAGACCTGTAGTGTTGACACCAGTAAATCACTGGAGTGAAACTCTGTGACCTGGAGGAAATTTACACTTGCTGCTGCTACCAGAAGGCTGTCCACATCCTAATGGACTCGGGTCACCCTGGACACTGCCCTTTCATCCTCTTTCCATTTGGAGAACACTACAAGTACAGCACATCCACACCTTCATGGCAGGACTGGGCAACTTCTTCCCCAAAGCTGTTACTAAACCATCTGCAAATGTCCCTCATTCACAACAAAGCGACTCTCTGAAGTAAAGGTAACTTGGACCCGTTGTCAATGTCCACATGACATTCCACACAAACCTTGCATCATGGCCATTTGCACTGACCCAAACTCTGGTAACATGCATGATATTGAATATATTTTAAGTATAAGATGAAGCCTTTATTGTCGGATATCCATGACGGTACAGTGAAATGCTTTCCATTGTACATTTCAGCTTGTTAGGAATTTCAGAGCACAGTGTCAGTCAGAATACAGTCCCCTGGAGCAGATCGGGTCAAGGGTCTTGCTCAAGGCCCAACAGGGGGCCTTCTTCTTCTTCAAGGCCCAACAGTGGCTACCACTGCCCATATAAAGAAGTTGACCCCAATGTCCTCTTACAACAATTGCACTAATACTGTTCAAATACACTATGGCCAAATGTTTGACCCCCTGACCATCACAACCATGTGTGCTTGTTGAACATCCCTCTTTGCACTCTTCTGGGAAAACTTTCCACTAGATTTTGGGATGTGGCTGTGCTTATTAGTGAGATCAGACACTGATGTTGGGATATTGAAGAGGTCTGGGGTGCAGTTGGTGTTCCAGTTCATCCCAAAGGTGTTGAGTGGGATTGGGGTTGAAGTTGAGGTCAGGACTCACTCAAGTTCTTCCATGCCAACCTTCACACACCATGTCTTCATGGAGCTCACTTTGCGTACAGCAGTATTATCATGCTGGAACAGGTTTGGGCCTCTTGGTTCCAGTGAAAGGAGAATAGAAAAAGCTTCAGCAAACAGACATTTCAGACAATGGTGTGATTCCAACTTTGTAGCAACGGTTTGAGGAACAACCACATATGGGTGTGATGTGATGGTCAGGTGTCCGCAAAGTTCTAGCCGTGTGTGTGTGTGTGTGTGTGTGTATATTGTTTTTCCAGCCATCAGGTGTCCAGTTTTGGTGAACCTGTGCCCATGGTAGTATCAGATTCTTCTTCTTGGCTAACAGCTTGGAAAGCTTTCCACGTGGTGTTCCGACTGTTGTAGCTCATCCGTGTTGAGGTTTGAAGTGTCCTGAGGTGCTTTTCTGTTGTGAAAAGTGGATCTGTTCCTGTAGCCTTCCTTCCAGCTCAAATCAGGGAAGTGGTCAGACTCTCATCAACAAGGCATTTCTACCTGCAGATCTGCTGCTCTCTGGATTTTTTTTTTGCACAACTCTATAATAGAATTAAGCTGTTTATCTCTACTTTACATAGCACATGAGTCAACTCACTGGCTTGTTACCAAGGCCTTCATGACTTGGATTTGTGTTGGACAGAAAAATAAAGAAATAACTAACTTGTGACTCAGTGTAATTGCCAGTGACCTTTGTGTTACTGATGAACGTGCAGTATAATGTGTAACCAGTCAGTGTTTATTTATTTGTTTTTAATCTCTTCTCCATTGCTAATAACTGCTATTCCTATTCAGTATCTAGTTGTACAACATTCCTCATCACTTAAGTTTTGTTTGTCTGTCGTCATGCGAACCTTGTTTTAAAGGAGCAAACTGTTAAATGAACACACTAGTCATTCTGCTGTATTGCTGTATTACCATTGCTGTGGATAAGCAATGGTAGCAGAAACAAGATTTGAATAACAAAATATCTCCAGTTGAGTCCTAAAATAAGTGACTTTTTTTTTTGTTTCCATATACGGTAGATATTCAAATTTCCTGTTAAAGCAAATGTTTGTCCATTGAAAGTACATCTTACTTTATCTTGGCTTTTTTTTCCCTCTTCCTGAAGAAATATCAGGACTTCTCTGAGTAACTTTAGATTATATTCAATACATCACAGTTAAACAGGCAGAAAGAGCAAAGCGTTATAAATAACATAAGTTTTGCAATGTGTTTCTGTGAATCTGCTGTCGTATCTGTAAACCTGTCCCACTTAATGCATTTGTGAAGCCACAGTGACACACAATCACATGATGTGAACACGGAAGTCCACGCCACAGTGAGTCGGAGGCCTGTTTAAGCCTCTCTCAAAAACAGCAAGCAATGTGATGTGTGGTTAGTATTTAGGGAAATGTTTTGAGGAAATGCTCCATGCTAACATGTGACATTAATACAGGTACGATCATTAACTGTTAGGTTAGAGCCAGTGTTGGGCTTTTTTTGACCTTCAGCATAGTAAAAGTAAAAGCTGGTGTGTTGAGAGCTATTGTAAAGATTATCATTATTATGTTTGCTGAAGTTATATTTTTCTAAAAAAAGAAAACCTGTGATAGAAGAAGCACCAAGTTTAGAACATATTTCCACATACACAGTGGAATTTTGAAATAACTGAACTTGAGAAAGACCTTGCCTAAAGCTCAATGTTCTCCCTAATTAACTTCCTATAAATTCCCACTTCTCTTTTTCTTCACTAGTGATGAACTTTCCACATGAGGATGCTTTGTGCTGACCACATCAATACAAACACTTCCATTTGTACTAAACATTTCCTGCTTACTTCAAAAATACATACCCTATGGGTACATGTGGCTACTGCTTATAAATAAAATAGTTTTCTGATCCCATGTCCATGCAATAAATATAGCATATATACATGTTATCAATGATACTCTCCTCATCTCTTGCAAGCATCACCAAGCTGTGAGCAGCATCAGGGCTTGTAGTATTTTGGTTCCCAATTTTGTTTACTGTGTTTTTTTGTTCAAAATACAGTGCTGTGAACTAGATCTATTTTCAAAATAGTAAGAAAGCACTTGTTCATGAATTGCCTTAGAAGCATTATTTAATACTAATGAGCACATTTGTTTCACAAGTGTACTGTAAAGACTCAAAAAATAAAATAAAAAAATCAAGTGAATAGCAGAAGTTTGATATCGGCTTCTCAATCTATCTGCCAAAAAGCTAAAAAAAACTTCCAAAACCTTTCATTTGACCTTTCAGAAGGACCAAACAAAAGCTGTGATAATCAAAAGGTAAATTTTCTTAAAATAAACACCACTTGCTTGATATCGAATCAGTAGCCTCGGCGAACCACGAGCTGAATTTCGTTTATCTTTTTATCTGCCGATTATCTTCCAATACTACGAAGTTATAACGCGGTTTCTCTTATTTTGTTTCTGGTTCTGATTAATTCTGAAGTTTATCAAGAAGTAGAACGGGTAATTGAACTTGATCAGGATAACTGCTGATTGGTTACGAAGTTTTGCTATTGTTACACTCATTCTTACAACACGACGACATCGTGGCTACTGCCTTGCTTCGCCTCTATGAGGCAGTAGCCACCAAAGCTTACTTAAATATAAATTGCACATAAACAGTGTGCAGCTATTAAATAATAACAACTGAGCTGATATTATGTTAATATAAATTATAACATTCCAGCTAATAGTATTCAACACATTCTAAGGAGGTTAAGTGCTATTATTCTATCCACATTCACTGGATATGATCAATTGCATGCTCTGATTGGCTACTGTACTACTAGGATATCAGTTCATATACCATGAGTAGAGAAAAACAAAATGGTGGCGCGTGTTGCTGAAACAACCGAGGATGAAATAAAAACTCTACTCGAAAACAAAACCACAAAAAATAAAAAAGCAACAAAATATGGAATAAAAATATTTGATGGGAAGAACATATCTTTTTTTTAAGAATTATTATTATTATTATCATCACATTTTTCACAAATTGCTCCTGTCATTTCGCCGGTTTGTTTACATTCTAAGAGGAAATGATTTTGTCGGACGTTTTGTATAAAGTTTTTATTTATCGAATTTGCAAAAAATAAAAATGCCCCGTTTCCCCAAATCCAGTGAATGTGGATAGAATAAAACAGTTATTCCACTCAAACTTGTCGTACATGGATTATAGTATTCAACACATTCTAAGGAGGTTAAGTGCTAATATTCCAAAAACCAACGTTCCTGCAATGTTCGAAGGATGGTTTCACAATGTTATCACACAACCTTCCTACATAGACAAAAACGTTACGGAATTATTATAAAAAAGCTTTATGGACACTATTATTTTTTTAAAATGCTGCCAAAAGTAACTAAAAGCATAATGTTCATAAATTATTCTCCTCTCCTAGAATTTTTAGCTGAAATGACACTGTTAGCTGTTATGAAACATTCAGTCTGGTATGAGAACCTAATAAGTGCATCTGACAGACTTAGATGTGCTGTAATAAATAAATAAATAAACACACACACACACACACACACACACACACACACACACACACACACACACACACACACAAAGAGAGAGAGAGAGAGTGAGAGAGAGAGAAATAGCTTATCCAGAAGGACGTAACTGGATAAAGTCAGTTTCACTCCGATTACAGCTGTTATATAAAATCAGCATCTGAAAATAACCATGCTTGGTCCAGACTGTGCTGAGCAGACATGCTGCTTAAAAGTATACTGTACATGCAAGAAATGACCAGGATTTGCCCTTTGAAATGAGATAATATTACAGAGCAGAAGCCTTTCCCAGTCCCACTGACACCACACACCAACCTGTGGTCAAAACACTCACACTCGCTGTCAGGACATGAGGGGATGAGCATGTAGGGATAATAAAAGAGTGACAAGAGGGCTTGGCTAGCAGGGACACAAATCTTGGCTGTGGATTGCAAACCTGTTTCTGGCTCTGTTGTCACTCAAACAGTGAGACGATGAACTGAAGCTCCTACAAGACACATACTGCCAGTCGAGAACCTAAACTACAGGACAGGTGGCGCTCACACAATCACATTAATCTACCCAAAGACAAACAGGACTTTCAGTATTTCACAACAATGAATTGTTCTTTTAGACTGGAATTTAACTGACGTAAAAGCAACAGTAACAAAAAAAAACCTGTTTAGAAAAAAACCCTGTTTATCTTGAACAGGTTTTAAAAATGTGAAATGCAGAATTGGGTGGCACGATGGTGCAGTGGTTAGCACTGTCACCTCGCAGCCAGAAGAGTCCAGGTTCAAACATGCTGTTCAAATGGGGTCTTTCTGTGTGGAGTTTGCATGTTCTCCCCGTGCCTGCGTGCGTTTCTTCCACCAATTCAAAGACATGCAGCTTAGGTCAACTGGCTACTCTAAATTGCACGTGAGTGTAAAAGGCTGTTTGTGTCTCAGTTACCCCTTTTCGACCAACAGGAAAAGGGTTCCGTTCTTGTTCACGCAACAAATCTTGAACCGTTCACAGCATTTCAACTAAAAATAAATTGGTTCGAAACCTGAAAAGTTGGTTCCCACCTGGATCCAAAGTATAGCTGTTTTTTCCAGCACGATGACAACCGTGATAATATCATCAGTGGGCATGTCATTAGTTTGGAGAGGAAGCAGAGAGCAGCGATCGAGAACGCAATGGAAAAGGAAACATCTTCTGAAAAAAATGGACCGAAATCAAATATCTGCAATAACAGAACAAAAGCTCACAGGTAATCAATGCGCATCACTATCTTCATACTACTGTTTACTCCTGTTGTGAATTGTGCAACACTCTCCGTTCATGACACATCCTTGATTACAACGGTTCCTCTCAAAACTGGTGAAAATGTGGGCCAGTTCGCTTACTGGCACTAAGGTTCAAAGAATCCTGAACAGAACTGGTTCAAGAGCCCAATCCCTGTTGGTTGAAAAGGGGTATGTGTTAAACCTGCAATGAATAAAGATAGTAGAATAAGGGTAGTATCTCACTGGGTTGCGACAGCCTGCGACTAGTTGGAGACACAACAATTGCGATAAAATATGCGAATTAGCGACAATTTTCACTTGGAAT
>JAODOF010000008.1:39304339-39314656 GCA_027576175.1 Sciades proops | reverse complement strand
AGATAGATAGTCTTCAAGTAATTGTTGGGGCCAACCACTTTCTTTTCCCACGCTTTAGTGACAGATGAAGACCAGAAGCCATTGGGAACATCTGCACTTGATCCCAGTGAAATATTCTAAATTTAAAGGCAAAACATCAAGCTTTTGCTAAGATACTGCCTCACTTCCTGTTTTCAGTAGACCACCCAAGTTGCAAAAGAATTCAAGTCTTCTTTAATTTAAGTTTAGATTTTGTTCCTAAATTGATGAGAGAAGTTTGATGTCAATGCTTAAAAGCATTACTGAGATATACTCTCACTTTCTTTTTGGTGAAATAGCCATCAAAATTATTTTGCAGTTTATGGACAAAATGTTACAAACATATTAACATTTTCAGAAACTACATTTTTTTAATGGTTTTATTTTTTTATTTTTATATATATTTTTTATTGACCTCACAATGCTCTGATACCTATTTTGTGAAGATTGGACAAAAGAAGATCTTACTTTCAAAATGACCAACATTTTTTTTTTTGGCAAATCACAAATTTGTTACGTGCATCTTCCAGAGAATTTGTAAATTATAGTGCATACTCTAGACAAAATTTATTTGCATTCTTTAAACAAGGCCTATTTCTCATCTGCAAAGTTTGGTGAAAATTCTTAAGATTGTTGCTATTTTCTCACTTCTTGTTTATGTCGAGAGGTTAAAAAGTTAATAGCAAATTGACAAATCTATAAATTATAGTGCGACCTAAGGGTGAAATCATACAAAACTTCTTGGAGACCCCAAGGATGAGGTCCTTCAGTGATCCATCCAGTTTGGTCAGAATATGTCACAAGGTTGCTGAGATATGTCCTCTCTTCCTGTTCTCTATATTTAAAAAAAATCGGTGAAGCAATTTTTTCTTTTCAGTCTTGTCTCATGATGCTGCATGCCAAATTTACTTAGGATTGGACAAACTTTGGATAAGAAGAAGGGAAACAATTGTGAAATTCATCCATCCATTATCTATACTGTCTATTCATCATGGTCATGGGCGAAGCTGGAACCAATCCCAGGTGACTTTGGGCAAGAGATGGGGTTCACTCTGGGAAGATTACCAATCTATCACAGGGCTACACAGAGACAAACAATGATCTTGATCATATTTACATCTACTGGCAATTTAGAGTAGCCAGTTGACCTAATACACGTCTTTGGACTGTGGGAGGAAACCGGAGAACTGGGAAAAAACCTACACAGGTAGGTGGAGAACATGTAAAGTTCACACAGGAAAAACCTGGGTCAACCAGCAAGTTTGAACCCAGAAGCTTCTTGCTGTGAGGTGACAGTGCTAACCAGTGCACCATTGTGCCACCCCCCTGTTCAATCCAGGAAATTCAAAATGGCGGAAAATGAAATATGGCAGAATCTAACATCATGCTATCCACTGAACTTGTCTTGACCCAAAGAATCAGCAGAAACTGGAATCATATTTCTACAACATTCCGTTGTGGAGTTCTTACTGTTAAGATATGTCCAAATTTGCTGTATTGGTGCTGCTAGAGAGCTTGAGTGGCATACACCAAAATTTCTGTGAAGGCACCTGGGACTGTTCTCTGTTGCTGTGCAAAAATTCATAAAAGCTTACAATCATTCTATAGGCTGCCATACACTCTGATATGGAATGATAACAAGAAGAAGAAATAAATTGAAGCAGGCTCTTATCAGATTATAATCACAAGTTTGTGAGCTAAAAGCTGAATTGGCTATATTACAAATTGTCTCCATGAATCCCTTGACATACAATCTAAATTATTTAGTCCTACGGTAAGTTGCCACTTCTGTCTGGAACACATCTGCCTGGAAGAATATACAGGCTCTGTGACTGGGTACATAGAGAAGTGCATTGAAGATGTTACTGTTGAAAATACCATAACCATGCCTCCAACCAGAAGCCGTGGCTGACGACTGAGGTCCATGAGGTCCATGCCCTGCTCAGGGCAAGAGACGCAGCCTTCAAGTTGGGAGAGAAAGGGTCTCTCAGGTCAGCAAGGTATGAGCTTACCAAGGCCATCAGGAAAGCAAAATGCCAGTATGCACAGAAGATTAACAACCACTTTTGTGATACTAAGGATGCATGTGGCAGGGCAGCCAAGCCCTAACGGACTATAAAATCGCACCGTATTCTTACAACAGTGACACTCACCTCCCTGACATGTGAAATTAATTATATGCTCTATTCTATGTTTGAATTATATGTTTGAAGTTCTGAACAACACACAAGCATGCAAGTCCACCCCTGAGGAGCAGGTGCTCTGCCTGGCCCCAGCTGACTTGAGGAGGATGCTATCCAAAGTCAACCCATGCAAAGCTGCAGGCCCAGTCAACATACCAGGGAGAATGCTCAGGGACTGTGTTGACCAACTGGTAGGTGTCCTCACAGACACCTTTAACATTTTCCTAAGCCAGGCTGTGATCCCTGTGAGCTTCAAAAAGAGTACCATCATCCCAGAGCCAAATAAGTCAACATTAATGTGTCTCACTGATTACTCCCCAGTAGCACTGACTCCCATCATGATGAAATGCTTCAAGTGTCTGGTCAAAAGACACATTCAGTCCACTCTCCCAACTTCACTGGAACCCCTGCAATTTGCATACTACCTTAATTGCTCTACTGATTTCCTACAGCTTTAATGCCCTATAGCTTTAATGCTTATTGAGTGCAAAATTCATGCAAATATGATCTAACTCCGTTTTATCACATCTGGACACAAAGGACACATATGTTAGAATACTGTTCATCAACTTCAGCTCATCATTGAATACAGTGCTCCCCCAGCAGCTGGTGAGGAAAAACTCTGTGCTGGGCCTTGATACTCCACTCTGCAACTGGATTCTAGACTTCTTGACAGAGAGACCACAGTCAGTGCACATCGGCAAAAGAACATCAGGCACCATCACGCTGACCACAGGTGCCCCCCAAGGCTGCATGCTCAGCCCACTGCTGTTCATGTGACTCACCCACAACTGCACAGCCAAGTCAGAACCCAACCTTATTGTCAAGTTCACTGATAACATGACAGTAGTGTCAAGTTTATTTGTATAGTGCTTTTAACAACAGACATTGTTGCAAAGCAGCTTTACAGAAAATTAAAATTAATTAAAGACTTGAAATATGAGCTCATTTTAATCCTTAATTTATCCCCAATGGGCAAGCCCATGGCAACGGTGGCAAGGAAACACTCCTTCAGATGACACAAGGAAGAAACCTTGAGAGGAACCAGACTCAAAAGGGAACCCATCTTCATTTGGGTGATCACAGATAGCATGATTATAAATAATTTGCTACTATAATAGTGTCCTATATAGTCACAAAGTACGTATAACTGTGTAAGCAGGAAAATCATTATAGTTTTAACATGAAGTCGGTTTTGTTGGAGTTATAAACTGTTCATTGGTGGAAACGAGTGCAAAACTGTTCGTGACAACTGCAGTCCTAAAGTTATCATGAAAGTTGTAGTCCTCAGCCATAGATACATTACTGTAAGTGTCCAGAGTCATCTTCCAAGTGCGACTAATGGTAGTAGTGGGCCTCATCAGCAACAACAATGAAACACCATACAGAGAGGAGGTGGAACAACTGGTGAGCTGGTGTCACAACAGCAATTTGTCTCTTAATGTAGACAAAACAAAAGAGATTGTTGATTTCCAAAGAGGATTGGCTGACCACCCTCCTTTGCTCATCAGTGGCTCTGTAGTAGAGAGAGTCAGAAGCACCAATGTTTTTGAGGTGCACATTTCTGACGACCTCACCTGGTCCATCAACACCAACTCCACTGTGAAGAAGGCACAACAACATCATTACTTCCTGTGGAGACAGACGAGAACAAGTCTTCCACCACCCATTCTCACCACCTTCTACAAAGGAACTGTGGAGAGCATCCTAGCCAGCTGCATTATTGTGTGGTTTGGGAACTGCAAAACACTGTAATGCAAGACCCTACAATGCATAGTGAGGACAGCTGAGAAGAGTATAGGCGTCTCTCTCCCCTCCATTAAAGACATCTTCCAGGCACACTGTATACACAGAGTCTCTGCCATTGTAGATGATCCTTCTCACCCCTCCCAGAGACTGTTTGACCCTCTGCCATCCAGCAAGAGGTTCCACATCATCAGGACCCACACTGCAATATGTTGCAACAGCTTCTTCACCCAAGCTTACCCTGAACATCTTGGTGCCACCCAACACCTCACTTCCATAACAGCCTGCCTCCCCATCCCACACCACACACACATAATAAATGACATGTACTCCGTCACTCAAGAAAGGGACAATGAACACTCTGGACATAAACTATACAATGGGCATTTAATACACAACTGCACACAGTCACTTTAAACTGTGCACTAGCACTTTATTCTCACCTCTCTACCTCATCACATTACCTTGCTCCCTCTTCACACTCATCACACTTGCCTTCAGCAATTCATTTTATGTTATGATGTGTCATGTTATGTCAGGTTGTGGTATTTTATGTTACATTAGGCTTAGTTATATTGTGCTATGACATGCATGCCAACTCAGTTATGTTAGGTTGTGTATGATAGGTTATTTTATGTTGTCTTATGCCATCTTATGGGAGGTTGTGTTATGTTGTGTGATGCAATGTTTGCACAGCTCTTTACCAGCTCTTGCAGTATTTAATGTTTACTGTTTGTTGTGATCCTTGTTGTTTGCTCTGTCTATGCACCTTGGTCCATTGATAATGACATTTCATTTTTCTGTATACTGTGTATGTGGAAAAATAACAATAAAGTCGAGTTGAGTTGAGTTGAGTTTACAGCAGTCCTTCACCAGACTAAGCTCAAGCTACTGTGTTTGTTGATGATGGTAAGGTATCGCCTGATGAGTGACTCTAGCTAGTAAATCTCTACAAGTCCTCTCTTAACTTGACTGATGCCCAAATACTCCTTGTATTCCCTTGTTTCTTTGCAAAATAACCAAGAAAATGGTTCTTGGCACTGTGCTCAAATTTATGTTATATATTTATAAATATTATATATTTATTGAATTAGCCATGTACTGCTTGAGGATGGGAAATATACAAAAGGGTTATGTACATAGGCAAACAGAGCCTGGAATGTCCAGGTGCTGAACAAATCGCTTTATATGTGGACAGCCTTGGTGACAAATTTTCAGTGGCAAAGCGACGGGCAACAAGTGAATCACTTCCTGTGTGTATGCCACTTAAGTCTACGTTTGAGATATGCTGTTTCAATTACTTATTATCTGTCTTCACTGCCCTAACTGTAATGCTATTCCCATACCAATCTCACAACACAATGATAATCCCCCTACAGAGAGTTCTTCAGTGCCACCAATGGGGCAGTAGTCCAATCTCAGAAGTGGTAATAATTGGGAGGGGAAAAGAAACAAATAATCCAGCAGGAAACTTCAGGAGAGGGAGGACATTTCACAGAGGCAATCCTCCCTCCAGAAACTAAATATGCCTTACCCAGTTATTGAACCTCCACATGACCAGCACATTTTTGGCCATGTTGTAGAACACCCATTCATCAGAGAAACACAAAGGCTCAGTCCTGGGTTTCTCCATCCAATCAAATTGCCTATAGGTGTTACATAGTTAACTACTTGCTTTATGGGCAAGTGTTTCAACCACCACTTTGTCATTATCCATTCTCTCTTTGCCCCACTAATATTAGGAATGGACCTTATGTGACATGCTTCAGTCAGCATTAATGTTCCATCCAGAACTGTAATACTAGCTGATGAGCATCCAATGCTTGATGAAGATGAGTATGACATCTGTACAGTGAATGAGTTTGACAGTGATGGTCTAATGTGGCTTGAGGTCCCATTAATGTCCCTAAGTGGCAAAGTGGACTGTGCTGTCTGGAGACTGAAGAAAAAAGGCAGCTGTTGAACCTTTTGTAAAAATTTGGAAATCTGATGGTCACCTAGGCCATACTTCCCTTATTGAGCATGTCATTCATTGACACAGCTGCTAAACCTGTCTCATTCTGCCTCTGTAATGCACCTGCAACATTTCAAAAGCTCATGACCACTGGACTGGCAGTTCTAATTTACAAGCACTGTCCTGCATACCTAGATGACATTGTTGTGGTATCACCTGCCTGAAGTCTTGACCAGGCTGAAGTCAGCTGGTCTTACCCCCAATTGCCAATTCTGCCTCAGTAAGCTCACTTTCCTTGGCTAGTATGTCAATCCTTCAGGCATCCTACCAGACCTGAACAAAGTGAGACTGTTGTTGACTTTGACATGCCCAACAATATGAGGCAGGTGATACAGTTTTGGGCCTGACTGATGAATATGTCTGTCATGCTGAGCTTCTCTTCACACTCACAAGAAAGGATGCAACATTCATGTGTGATGAAAAATGGCAGTATGAAAAAATGTTGTTTCCTGCAGTTTGTCAGCTCACAAAGTCAAGTTGTTTTTCAATGGCCTTTTGTAGAGCTAGGGTTTTATTTTGTTGAGCTCACTACAGTAGTCGTAGAATATCAGTGACATTCATTAGTCAATGCTTGCACTACAATGTATGCTGGAGTTTAATGACAAAGTAGGTAATTCTGGCAATATGTGGTCCAAAGATCTGCCCTCACTTCCAAAATCTGGCAACACTGGAGCCAAGGTACTTAGATATGTTTCAGCATTATTCTACTAAGCTCCACTCTTCTGGGAAGGCTTTCCACTAGATTTTGGAGTGTCAACCCAAAGGTGTTCAGTGGGGTTGAGTTCAGTCAGGGCTCAGTGCAGGACACTCGAGTTCTTCACTCCAACCTTCACACACCACGACTTTATGGAGCTCGCTTTGTGTACAGGAGCATCGTCATCATCAGGCTGGAACAGGAACAGGTTTGGGTCTCTTTGTTCCACTGAAAGGAAATCATCACGCTACAACATAGAGACATTCTCTACAACTGTGTGCTTCTAATTTGTAATAGTTTTAATTAAACAAATTTCTTAAACTGTGGTTTTTAAATTGTGGCACTGTTGTGATTCGTGGTCAACAAAAAAACTTGATATGTATTGTTTATCATGAAAACAACCACAAATATCACAAGCTTCTGTCTCGTCTTGAGACTTTTGTAGCGAATGTGATGTGTCTGATTGTCTGATTGTTTCTCTCCCTCCTCTCAGGGCCATGATGTGACCACCAAGGAGAACATTTCATCTCAGTCCACCTGTAGAAAGAGAACAGAACGACAGCTCCAGTCTTTGCCTGTGAATTTGACCTGATATCTCTGAGAATGGAGGGACACAACAACGCTCGACTGAACTGTCCTCAGAGAAAACTTCTGTTTCTGATTTGCTTGTCTTTGATCCTCTTGTCTGCATGTTCCTGTCAGACCCTTCATGTCTTCCAGTCTGAAAGGCCTGAATGGAGTCTGAGTCATCTGGCTGTCCACCAATTGAGTGGTGCGGTATACGTGGGTGGAGTCAACCGGGTGTACAAGCTCTCGTCCGATCTGGCGCTACTGGTCACGCACAACACCGGGCCGGAGCTGGACAACCAGGTGTGTTATCCTCCGCTGATCATGCAACCGTGTTCCGAGCCTCTTGCCAGAACTGACAACGTCAACAAGCTCCTGCTTGTGGACGACCTGCACAACCGTCTGCTGGCGTGCGGGAGCCTGTACCAGGGCGTGTGCAAGATCCTGAGACTGGATGATCTGTTCATCTTGGCTGAACCATCGCATAAAAAGGAGCACTACTTCTCCAGCGTGAACCAGACCGGCGGCATGAGCGGCGTGATCGTGAGCCGAGATCGAGGACGAGACCGCGACAGAGATGCCACTCTGTACATCGGCACGTCCGTAGGCGGCAAACAGGACTACTTCCCGACCATCTCAAGCCGCAAGCTGCCTAAAGACCCCGAATCGGCAGCCATGTTGGACTATGAGCTTCACACCGACTTTGTTTCATCTCTAGTCAAGATTCCGTCTGATACGTTAGCTCTGGTTACGCACTTTGACATCGACTATGTGTACGGTTTCTCAAGTGGCAGCTTTGTGTACTTCCTGACTGTGCAGCCGGAGACGGAGACTCCCGGAGAGCTCTTTTACACGTCGCGTGTGGTTCGGCTCTGTAAAGGCGACGATAAGTTCCACTCGTACGTCTCTCTGCCGGTGGGCTGCGTGAAGAACAGAGTGGAGTACCGTCTACTCCAGGCAGCGTTTCTGGCTAAAGCCGGGACTGTCATGGCCACTGCACTGAACATCACCGAACGAGACGATGTGCTCTTTGCTGTCTTCTCAAAAGGACAGAAACAGTACCGGAGGCCGTCGGATGACTCTACGCTCTGCATTTTCACCATCCGGGATATTAACGCACGGATCAAAGAGAGGCTGAGGTCGTGCTATCAGGGGGAAGGAAACCTGGAGCTGCACTGGCTTCTGGGGAAAGACGTTCAGTGCACAAAAGCGGTACGTATTTCCATATCGTTGGGAAAAAAAATATTGAAACACGCACAATGTTTCCTTTCCTGACAAAATATCATTGAGTTTCTGGCATGTTCAGCAGGGAGACAAACTGTCAGAGGAAGTCAATAAACTTTTTTAAAAATTGTACCAACATTACGCTAGCGATGCAGCTTTCCCTGCTCGTCACTGTGCCTTCATCACTGAGGCGTCCAGGTTTGTTTTCACACAAAAACAAGTCAGTAGTTGGTTGTTCTGGTTTCTGATTGGCTGGCAGGTGCATTACTTTTTTAATTTCATCATAACACAAACCTCGATCTGGTCAAACATTCGCACAAAAAAATAGCAAACCAGTTAAATCAATGCAACGGATAAACAGATGAGCACTTCCTGTTCTCTTGCCTTGTGGTCCAGGAACCTCAGTTTAATTCCATCCCAGCTGAAATACTGCTGAGGGCTTCAGCTCTGTGTTCACGGTGTGTGTGTGTGTCTGTGTGTCTACCTGTCTGTGTGTCTGTCTGTCTGTCTAACTTGCTGGCATTTAGAGTCATATACCATCATGTACAGCACAACAACATTCTCGCACTCCACAATGTAGAGAAATGGAGCTCAATTCTGCGTGTGCAGTGACATTTCCGCAGCGCTCGGTTCCTGAATGTCCAGCTCACTCGAGCGTCCAGACATGTCAGATCAGACCTTTTTATCCGTCCATGATTGGACATGCCAAACCCCAAAACAGTCAGTGTGAGGTCAGTGAGAGGCGAACAGTACAAACAGAATTCATTCCTTCGCTCTTTCTTCAACATTTCACATGGTTCCTTCAAACACTCGAACACTGTGACATTAAATAATCATCGTCTGTCTTTTACATCCATAGCAGTGACCAGTGAACGAGTGCTCAGGGAAAAACTTCACATTCTTCTTTTTATTCTTCATCATCATGGTGGTGATCAGCATCATCTTTTTTTGATCCGTAATTCTTTTTACTCCTTTTTGGTTCTTCTTCACCTTTTCATTCTATCCTGTTCTATCATTTTTTTCTTTCTCTTCTTTTTTTCTTTCTCTCATTTCTTTTGTTTGTCTTCTAATTGTTAGTTTTCTTATTCTTTCATAATTTTCATCATCATGGGAATGTCTTCATCTTTCATCACTCAATGTTTAAAACCCAGATTTCATTTTCATTTTGTTCTTCTTTATTTTCTTTTTTCCTCCGTTTTTCTTTTTCTTTTTATATTTCTTATTTCTGATTCTTTCTTTACCTTACCTGATTTCTCATCCCAATTTTTTTCTGCTTTTTTCTTTATTTATTGTTTTGTTACTCGTCACTACTCAGTGTCACCTTCACATCTCTTCTTTTTCTTCTTCTAATGGTTTATCTTTTTAGCATCTTTTTTTCTCCTTCACTTTCTTTTTCTTGTTTTCTTTCATTTGCTTTTTGCTTTTCTGTTCTTATTATGTTTTATTTTCAGTTACCTTGCTGTGTCCTGAATCACATTCACTTTATTTACGAAATTTTAAACTTTTTTTAGTAGTAATATTTAAATTTCTTGAACAGTGTTTGTTCTCTCTCTCTCTCTCTCTCTCTCTCTCCTCAGCCGGTGCCTATCGGAGATGGTTTCTGTGGTTTGGACATTAATCAGCCTCTCGGTGGTTCGGAGCTCGTCTCGGGTCTCGCTGTTTACACGGAGACATCAGAACGTCTCACCGCTGTGTCTGCGTACGTGTATGACGGCTACAGTGTGGCGTTCCTCGGCACCCGATCCGGAAACATCCGTAAGGTCAGGAGAATGTCAACAACCTGGATTTATGTGTGTGTGTAATTCCAGAACATAGCTGACCCAGAACTAGCAAAACATGGCCATGAAAAGCCATTAGTGGATTTTTTTGCT
>JAODOF010000008.1:39263999-39274175 GCA_027576175.1 Sciades proops | reverse complement strand
CACACACACACACACACAAGATCAAACAGTAAATAGTAATAATAAAATACAGTATATACAATATATACACCCCCTCCCTGGGCCAACACAGAGCCCCAAAGATGTCCTCTGTGACCAGCTTGACCTCCCCCTCTCCTTGATGAGGTCATGCCCACTGCTTCTGAACCTCCAACCCAACCCGGAAGCCGTGGCTTACTGGCTGCATCATCAACTCACCCACAAGCCCTCATCTTCCAAGCACCCCTGTGTGGATAGAGGGATGGCCAGTGCAAGCTCTCCTCAACTCCAGCAGCATCATCACACTGGTTTGACCCTCAGTCTTGTTTGAGGCTTTGGGGTACTACAGCACTGTCGAGGTCACCTAGGTGCATGGGGACGCACTAGAGGTGGCCATCACCCAAATCTGGATTCAAAATGAGTGAGATGAATGGAAGCTAACCACTGGTGTCATTCCTGACCTCCCTGTCCCTCTCCCCCTGGGCCAATTGGCCTGGGTTTCCCAAGGAGCTGCCTGCTTCCAGAAGGATGTGCAGATGATAAGCACCTCAAAGGCTCATGGACTGCACCATGCCACTCTAAGTTGTGTGCCTGGCTGGGGAGCATGGGGACGCTGATGCCTGCACTGCCGAAGGTGAGTCAAACACCACCTCTCATCCACGCTCTCATTTATAAGTAGATGACTTGAGAAAGGAACTTCGGGCAGGACCAGAAACAGGACGAGCGACTAAAGAATTGTGGGGGGCAGGTGCGTGTTGTGGAAGGCAAAGACCAATAGCCAGGTAAGCTTCCTTCCTGGGCCTTCTCTACCACCACACAGAGCAGCAAGGCCAGCCCACGGACCTGCTTTTAGTCCCTTGCTCAAAAGTGGACCTTGTGACACACCTAGCCCACTCCCACCCTTTGGGGAGCTACCTAGTATGCCAAAAGATGAATGCTGAAGTGAGGAATGTCTGCCAATGCTGCCTCCATGTCCGTGCACTGCCCCAAGGAAGCTTGCACCTGCCCCGCTCATGCCTCTGCCCATTATCGGCATCCCCTTTGAGAGTGGGCATGGATCTGGTAGGTCCCCTTCCCAAGTCTGCCCAGGGCCACGAGCACATACTCATCATCATAGACTACACCACCTGATACCCCAAAGCAGTCTCCCTTCAGAAGGCTACATCCAAAAATGTTGCCAGGGAACTGGTTCTGCTGTTCTCTCTCTGTCCAAACTAATGACAGATGTGTGCCGGCTGTTGCAGGTTAAACAGATCCACACTTTAACCTACCACCCTCAGACTGATGGGCTGGTTGAGAGGTTCAACCAGACCCTGAAGAGGTCTAGTTAGTAGTAGACAGGTAGTAGATGAAGATGGCCAGGGACCTTCTTCTCCCATATGTACTGTCTGCAATCAGGGAGACTCCACATACGTTGACAGGCTTTATGTCCTTCGCGCTCCTGTTTGGGATAAGGCCCAGGGCCTCCTGGATGTAGTAAAGGAGGCCTGGGAAGAGCAGCCCTCACCCTTCTGAACCACCATCAAGCATGTAAAGGAAAGGCCGGATTGCATTGACAGGGTGGCTCCCATCGTCCACCAGCATAAGCTTACTGCCTAGGCTGAACAGAGCTCACTCTATAACCGCTCAGCCCAGCCCAGCAACCACATCCTTCTGCTAATCCCCACCACCAGCTGCAAGTTCCTCACGCAGTGGTAGGGCCCCTTCCCCATGACTGAGCATGTTGGGCCCGTTAACTACCACCTGCAACAGCCAGGTAAGAGAAAAGATACACAAATCTACCACATGAATCTGTTGAAATGTTGGATCAAGCCTCTCCCACTGCTCTCAGCCCAAACTATTGTCTCCTCAGAACCACCAGGGCACACCCTGGTCCAACAAGGTGAGGACCTGTCCGGTCAACAGTGCCAAGAGCTGAGAGAGCTACTAGACCAGTTCAGGGATGTCTTCTCATCAGAACAAGATTGGACCCACCTGATGCAACACATCAAAACTCCCCCTGGGGTAGTAATTCACCAGTCCCCCTATCATGTCCTGGAGGCCTGCCATCATGCAATCAAGCAAGAAGTAGCTTGAATGCTGCAGGACAGAATCATTGAGAAGTCCACCAGCCCCTGGTCAGGCCCCATTGTAGCAGGAAGTCTGAGACTCTGCAATGACTTCAGGAAGCTCAACGCAGTCTTAGACTTTGCCAGCTACCCCCTGCCCAGGGTAGATGACTTAGTTGACTAGCTAGGGAGGGCCTGCTTTGTTTCCATTCTTGACCTCACCAAGGGGTATTGGCAGGTGGCTCTGATATCCCAAGCCTGGTTGAAGACTGCCTTTACCACCTTGTCGGGCCACCGGCAATACTGGGTCCTCCGTTCAGCATCCATGGGGCACCAGCAACATTCCAGCACCTCATGTTGCACTCTCACTGAGAATTTGCAGTGGCCTACCTGGACAATGTCATCATCCACTTATCTACCTGGGCTAATCACTTGCACCATCTCAAAGCTGTCCTGGGGGAGCTGAGGAAGGTTGGGCTCATGGCCAATCCTCGGAAGTGTCATCTAGGGTTGACTGAAGCACAGCACCTGGGTTACTGCATCAGTCAGGGGTTACTCAAGCCACAGGAGAAGAAGATTGAGACAGTCCAGAACTACCCCGGCCCACCACCAAAAGACAGGTACATGCATTCTTGGGGCTGGCCAGATACTATTGCACATTCGTGCCTAACTTCTCCTTTGTAGCATCTCCCCTCTCTGACCTAACCAGGAAAGGAGAGCCAGACAAGGTGTAGTGAACCAGCAGGACAGAGCAGGCATTCCCCCAAAGAAAGCAGTCACCATTGTCACCATTGTCAACCGTCCTCCAAAACTCGGACTTTGACCTGCCATTCATCATCCAGACGGATGCTTCGGAGACAGGCCTGGGTGCCATACTCTCTCAGGTCATCAATGGTGAAGAGCATCCCATGCTATATACCAGCTGCAAGAAGAACTATGCAGCTGTAGAACTCAAGCAAACCTCTGCCCAAGCACTGCATCGCTCTTCACTCTACTGCCCCTGTGGTACTGAAAAAATAGCGACACTTCAGCACCACTGGTTTGGACTGCCAAAAGCAGTGTGGCACAGGTCAGGGCCCGCTGATTACACATGGGTGGAGAGGCTTAAACAGCACCTCAATCTATCCTCCTCAAGCAGACAGGGAAGTATAAAGAGGCACCACCACAAACAGAATTTAGTTGGGTTCTCTTTGTAGGTGTTAACTGATTCTCCCTCCTCTCTCTGCAGAGGCCACTTGGCCAATACCAAAGACAATGAGGAGGACAACCGAGATCACAGCATTCTTGCCGGTGATCGCCACAGCTCCCGCTTCCAGTGGTGGATCGACGAAAAACCCAGATGCAGCCAGCCCCAGCCTGCGCCCCTGCATTAGGCTGGCTCTGGCCCTCTGGCACCTGCACTGACTGCACCACTCTCACCCCTTTCACTTCCCCTACCATTTTTAATAATTAAAAGAGCACTTATTCTTCCACAAGACCCTGGGTTGTATGTCTGTTCTCCACCGCAGGCGCAAGTGCCACATTATCTCACACACACTTTATGTACAGGTACATGAATGTCATGGCAATACTGAGTTTTCAACAATTTCTTTGAACTGTTATTTTTCTGTGGCAGAATAATTATACAACATGTATTTTTAACTGCAAAAAAAGAGAATTTGTAAAATAGTACAGAAGCTGACATACACTCACCTTTTGTTTTAAAAGAGAAATTGCATTGTGCGCAATGATAGGGACGAACATCAGAGTGTGTGCGGATATGTTTGCGCAACATGCTTGGCTTTTTACAGCGGATCCCACACTCCTCACAGATGTATTTACCCCTTCCACGCCCCCTTACATACACATATTCCTCATTCGATTTGTAACTGTTAAAAGAAGATAATATACAACATGAGAATTCCTACTCAATTTTGTACTTAATATGTTTGAAGCAACAGCTGAGAAGTTAGGCTAGGGACACAAACCCTCCATCAAAGATCTTCACCCGTCGAGGTTCTGCTTTGGAAGAGTCTAACTCATGGCTTGACTGACTCTCTGGTTTTGCCTTGCCACAGTTCTCATTTAACAAAGTGCTTCGTTGGGCCAACACCTGAAAATATTTCAACAAAGAACAAAACAAAACAAAAAATAAATAAAATACGATGTAAAATACACTTTACAACTGTACGGTTAAAAAGGCAATTTGTAAGTGAATTGATATAATATGGAAAAACAAACCTTTGGCAAAACATCTTTCAGTTTGCCAGAGTACGTCAGTATGTCGGATTTTAAGCTTGTTGTTATAGCTTGGGTATACAGTATTTTCTTGGATATCTGTTTGGAGTCAAAAAGAGACATGACCACTTTGGTGGGAAGACCTAGTGGATTTGGGTTTTTGGACTTGACTGTCCAGGTAGAGTAGGCTGAGATTCTCTGATCTGTCTGCTCAATGTGGAGAGGTTTCCTTTTCAACAGAAAACACCAAGTAAATGTTGTAGCTGTTTTCAGACTTGGAAAAGATAGACGATGGCTGTCTCGTGTGTTCACAACTGAAACAGAGGCAGCTAATTTTATTTGCCCAGGATATGTTTGAGGCCTCAAATGAGGTTTAGCTGGAAACCATTGATTCTCTTCAGGCTTTTCTTGTGATTTCACTGTTGTGTTTCCAGGTCCAAAGTGGCTTTGCATCCCTGGAGAGGAATGTGTGTCAGATCCTGGTACTGTCTGCATAGTTGTGGTAGGTGTCCTGCTCTCCATTTCTTGTTCAACAACATCACACTTTGTGTGGCAAATTTCTATCTGATTATCTTTTTCAGGTTCTCTGCATTCTGGTAGTTGCTCAGGGGCATCTGTTTCTATTGGACTGTCTACTGGTTCAGTGGTGCAAACCTGCCGAACAAGCATTAACTTCCGCTGTCTGGTCAACTCTGACATTTTTGAGTTCAAGTAACTAAGTGATCGACCATCTGTAAGACATGCAGCACTATGGTCATCCTTAGCCCGTTTCTGTGTCTTCTCCATGGCTATGTCCAGACTGTTGGCAGGAGAAAGCATACGTTTACTTGAGGCAGTGGGCTCTTGTTGTGGACAAAGGCTTACTGATACCAGTTTCTGAGTGCAGTGTAAAGAACCAGGAGATGATGTACTTTGGATTTCACCAATATGGTTTTTTCTAATGGCTGGGATAACAGTCTTCATTTGGAAGCCAACTGACCCAGGTGACCTTCCATTTTGCCGGTCTGATCCAATTTTTGCATTTGTATTCACTTCAGTAAGGTTTACTTTGGAATCCACTGTTGATGTAGGTAGTGTATGTTCATTAGTGATGAGAATCTGTGGAACAGTAGTAGGTTCTGAAAAAGACTGAGAAGCTGGGCCAACTTCAGGATCAATGGGCAAAACAACAGAGACCCCTCTATTAGAGACACTCTGCTGACTTGGTTGAGTTTCAGAAACATTTTGTATTCCATCGTTGAATGTTGAAACTTTAATCTCATTTGCAATTGGTATTGTAATAACAGGTAAGGTAATTTGCGCACCCTGCACACTAGTGAAAGAGTGTGCGTTACCTGTTTTCAAAACTGGATACTGCAACTGGTACTTGGGTACAAAGTTCTTGATATGATCTGCATCAACAGGCTTCTCAATATCTGCTTCATCATGCACAACATGCACCAGAGACTCCTGGCATTTGTCAAACTTTGAGGTCTGGTGCCATGGGTGGGGGAGACCATGAATTTGGGGTTGTTGGGTTTGGCTACCAAGGTTGATACTTTGAACTATTTTCACATGCTTCTTCAGGGGTGATTCCCCAGAATGAAGCAGAACAGGCTTATTAACATTTAATGATCTATGTTGGGACACTGAAAAAATGTTTGCAGAGGGGCCTCTCTGGAGTGAAACTGTTGGTTTCCCTTTGGGTTGTTGTGTTTCTGGTCCAATCTTCAAAGACATCTGACGTACAAGGGGCCCTCTTCTTCTTTCAATAAGAGGTACTTGGGGAGTTGGAGTACTCTGTGTATTTTTTGGCAATGTAGTTACCATTGGTGATGTGGACCTGCTGGGAGATATGGTACTGCAGTCAAATGATTTGCTACGGTAATCACAAGAAATTTCTACAGATTGTTGAGTACAGCTAATTTGCTCTGAGGCAGCACGTCTCATCATTCCTGGTACTCCTAGAGTGTTGCTTACTACAGGAAGCCCTTGAACCTCTGGTGGTTTCCTAACACCTTCCACCCTGGATGGACTGTCTGATCTTGGAGGATCATCTCTGTCAAATGAGGCTGAAATACTGGAGCACCTTGACAAGCTACTGTCTCGGCTAAGGCTACGTGAGAGACTTGACTCAAAGCTAGATTCCCCCGAGGAGTGTTCCATTTGAGCCAACCTTATCCGCTTCTTTTTTGGCGGGAGTTTTTCAGTTGGAAGTTTAGACAAACTCTCACTTCTCTGAGGCCAGTTGAATGTGTCTGAA
Organism: Sciades proops; assembly: GCA_027576175.1. Classification (NCBI taxonomy): domain Eukaryota; kingdom Metazoa; phylum Chordata; class Actinopteri; order Siluriformes; family Ariidae; genus Sciades; species Sciades proops. The sequence goes on along the minus strand of JAODOF010000008.1, from coordinate 39,267,671 downwards.
GGCTTTTCTGTTGACTCAGTCAGTTGGGATTCATGCTCTCTGTCTGGTTCTTCTGTTACAAGAATTTCAGGAACTTGAATGTTATTCTGCCGCACCAACCTAGACTGGGTAGATGGACAACTGTCACTAGTAACTGATGAAGTTTGCTTCTCAACTTCATTTATTCCCTGATTAGGACATTTGGGTGTTGACATTTTTTCATGATAACTTTGCAAAGAAGAACTAATTGTACTTTCAACATGCCTTTTTACTGAGTTGTTTGCATCCTTTTCCACAGAATCAACTGGAGAGGATCGGTCAATAGACTCTGACATTTCAAAGGAATTTGGTCGGCTGAGAGAGTTAGTGTGCCTAATGACCGAAGTGCCACTTCCTTGTCTCTGAGGTTCTGCTCTTTCTTTACTGCATGTGCTGATATGGATCTCTCGTATTGGAGACAATCTTGCTTCTTCAGTGCCTCTTGCAATGAGTTGAATTTGACCTACAGAAGGAGGGTTAGAAGTGGGTGTGTGTTGTGTATAGGAATTTCCTGAAAAACCCATGGACAGCTGGCAGGAATCAAAACTTTTTGAACTTGGAGGTGGAGTTTCAGTTGGAGACTGGTCTTCATCATCCCCAACACTTTTCATTTTACGTCTTTTTCTTATCATTGGCTGATCCACAATGCTTGGAATAATGGCATTTCTGCTTAAAACAGGTTGTTGTGTTCCACGTGCAAAAACATCTGGCTCAACATCTCTTACTGGCACGGTTTTGTTTTTCGGACCATGCAATTCAGAGCAATAAAATTTTTTGTGATTTTCAAAGTTTTCTAATTTTCGATACCGGTTACGACAAGTTTCACATTCATATGTTGTCCCTTTGCTTGGTTGAGACTTTCGAGTTCTTTCAGGTGCATGATCAAATGATTTACTTCGAGTCTCATGGGTAATGCTTGAGCCATAATGACTCTCATCCATAGAATGAACAGAAAGAAGAACATGACCCTCATTTGTGGAAAAATCTTCAACTGCTATCTGCCTGACTAAGGTTCGATGTACAGCTTGATTTGGAGTGGAAGGTGCTGGAGAGAAGACCTCATCATTTAGTGAACTAAATTTGTCATCAAAAGACTGGCATATCCTTAGACGATGGGGCTGAGGGGTAGCATTGGGGAGGACAGCTGAGTGGCCAGGTGTTGTAGGCACCGAATTACTTCTTGTAATTGGTAAACAATCCATAGTTGGATATTGAGGTGGCACAGAAAGAAGAAATATTGGTTTGGATTTATCAGTAGGCGTAAAGGGAGACTTTGGTATGTCAGAATTGGAATTTGACCTTCTTACTACTGGTTTTAGATCAAACTGAAAAGAATCTTTAAATATGTATGATTTGGGGGAGTCTATACTACCTCTTCTGGACAGAGATGTACGCCTTGGTTTGACACTATCAAGTTGCTTGTCATCCACAACAGCCTCATTGTCTGATATTAATTTTGTGATGCGCTCTTCTAAAGAAAGTGCTTTTGTCTCCAATGGAGGACGCATCTGTCCTGGCAAAACTGGAGGCTTTTCACTGGTTGCTACATGCATGACAGTGGCTACTATAGGGGAAGATAAAACTTGTGGATTTTTCAGATCACTTTCTGTTGGAGGTGTTATCTTGACAAAGGGGCTTGGGGGGCTCACAGCTTGATCTGCACTTTCAGATCTTGAAAAGTAACCAGAATCAGTACTTCCTAGACTTCGGGGGCTAAGCAGGCATTTGCCCTGAGGCTGCTGAGAATGGTCAGTTGCTTGCTGTCTCTGAAGTTGTGCATGTCCACTCCCTGATGGAGACTTGTACTGCTGACTGTCATCCTCACTTATGAAGTCTGGTAAAGGACTTGTGCAATCCACCTCTTTCAGTGATGACAGTACAGTTATGCTGGACCTTAGACTTGCTGTCTGGAAATCCCTTTGCCTCTGGGCTGTCGCTTGGTCTGGATTGGAATCTGTAACTCTTGGACTGTCTGCTCGCAAGGGTGAAACATTGACAGGGTAAACAACGACTTTAGGCAGAGCAGCAGGTACTTTGGGCTCACAGCCCTTTTGACTGGACAAAGGTTTCATATTTTCATACATCACAGAGTGGTCTGCATTCCCTTGACTGCCTGGCACTATGCCTGAACTGTGCAAGCTGCTCTCAGATAAAGCAGTCAAGATGCTCAGTGAAGAGTCTGGGTCCAAATCAGCTGTATTCACCTCCTCATCACTCTCACCACTTTCCTCTACATCTGAATTGGTACCAAGACCTTTGTCAGATTCTTGGGATAAAGACCCACTTCCAGAATCCTTTGAAATAAGCCCCAACTTGATGGCATGGGCATGAGACTTTTTATGCTTGTAAAGGTTGCTCTTTGTTTTGAATGAGAAGCCACATGTCACACAAGGATATGGTCTCTCTCCAGTGTGGGATCGTATGTGCTTCAGCAATACGCTAGGCTTTGCACATGCTCTGTTGCAGTACTCACAAACATACTTCCCTTGCTTTTTTGTTTTTTGCTCCTTAGTTGAGACATCACACATTTGATTCATGCCAAAATTAACAACTGTTGCGACCTGAACGGGGTTAAAGCCTGGTGTGACTGGAACTTGGATGGGGTTGGGAACAGTGGCAGAGAGAGACTGGCATGTCTGTACTATAGGTGGCTGACTTTGAGGCAGGCCACTGGATCCTGAGGGAACAGGAGCATAAGTCAAATTAAACGATGGACCTGCACTGTAGCTCTTCTGAAGGCCTGGCTTGTCATGCTGACAATCAAGTGCTTTATTTAGGTGCTGCTGTGAGGAGTGATGTTCAGCAGATCGGACTCCAGTCAATGCACTATTGCAGAATGGTGGTTTAGCTGTAGTATATGACTGCATTACTGCAGGCTGATGCGACTGTGGACCAAAATTAACTGAGGGCATAGCAATGGCAGCATCTGACTGGGGAACAGGAAGTGAGGTGGCTTTCCCAAGTTGCCCAATTGGATTGCAATTCTTCTTCTCTGTTAAAGTGCTGAAGTCTGGCTCCATGGCTTTAAGCAGAACCTCAAGAGGAGCAGCTGTGTGTGAGGCAGATGTGCCTTTGTTGCTGACTTTTTCACTCCAGCTTTTAGCTAACATGGACTGTACAACACAAGTCTTATCTGCACCCTTCTGGTGAACAAGAGCCTCTGACTGTAAGGTAGTCAAATCTTTGTTCTCCACTTTTACTGCCTTGTCTGCCAGTGTCTCCTGCTTATCATCTTCAGAATCTTGGACTGATTTGGAAGTACTGTGTGCTGGGCTCTTGGAGAATAATCTGGCAGGTGTGGCTTCCTTGGATAAAGCACTATCTGTAGGTGAAACAGATTTTTTGGTTTGTGGCAACTTCTTGATTGGAGACTTGGGTATTTTCTTCAACTGGTTTTCAGCCACGACCTTTTTCCTTTTTAGTCCTTTGATGCTATCAGAACTTCTGCCAGTAATTTCATTTCTGCCTGTTGAAGAAACAAACAAAAAAGTTAAGAGGGGCTCTTTGCTACCTGTACTTGTGGAACTTGCAAATGCTTGATACACTATATGGCCAAAAGTATGTGCACCCCTGACCCACAAACCTACAGTGGGGCAAAAAAGTATTTAGTCAGCCACCAATTGTGCAAGTTCTCCCACTTAAAAAGATGAGAGA
>JAODOF010000008.1:39207268-39217767 GCA_027576175.1 Sciades proops | reverse complement strand
TACAGTTGTGGAATAGGGCTATTTACTGTATTTTTATTATTTACTATTTGATCTCAAACACATTAAGAAGGCAAGAAATTGCACTAATTCACTTTTGACGAGGCATACCTGTTAATTGCAAAGCATTCCAGGTGATGACCTCATGAAGCTGGTTAAGATAATACCAGTAGTGTACAAAGCATCATCAAGATGAAACATATTTTGTTTTTCTTCAACACTTTTTTTGTTTACCACCTAATTTCATATATGTTCCATGTGTTATTTCATAGTTTTGATGTTTTCAGTAAAGTTCTACAATGTAGAAAATAGTCAAATCCGCTTGGGTTCTAACTTAGAAGTTTATTTGTCTTGCAATCTCACATGCTCGGATGACCTCATTATAACCCTAAACAGGCGTGATTAATTCTGTGTCTCTTCTGCACAGATTACTCGTCTGAAAACATGCGCACACATTCACGCCGTGTATATATCTGAGCACATCTGTGTTGAATAAAGGCTTCTACTCTGGTACGCAGGTCGCTGTGGGGAGGGAGGCTCTCCACTCAAATCCAAGTCTAATTTTCAGCATGACACCCCGGGATATCGCTTTACTGGGCTGGAGTGGCTCGGTGTGGCCCACAGGTTGATATATGAGTGCATTCCGGGCCAGAGCAGGTGAGAGCGGAGGATTAAGATGACGAGCCGCGCAAGGCCGCCGCTGCTGCGCTCTGCGCATGCTCCAAGGTGCGCGCAACACTGCGGAGCGACTGGACGCTGGGGAATGTTTCATAATAATAATAATAATAATAACATGCGTCCAAATCAAAGGTTTACTACCGTGCTATATAGGTATGTGTAGCTAGCAAGTTTTTCGCAATAATTAAGACATCACCTGTTATTTTGTACGCGGTTTAAAATACTCTAGTGCAGTTTGCTACTTTTTTTTTTGCACAGCTGTTATTTAGAACGCGCCTTCATAAATATACGGAAAACAGTCGGTTTCTCTTTAAAGAGATTTCTTGGAGTTGTTTTGGAAACACAGTGGTCTAGTTCATAGTGAATTATTTAATTCGTGTCTACTCTGTCAATTCAGTAGGCGAGGCCTACACTCAGAAATAACCCAGGGGTACCATACTGTACTGTTCCTTATCGCAGCGGTGGTACCATCAAGGGCACAGCTTTTGTACCTGAGTAGCTTAGGCAGAGGCGATTCTAGAGTCTGTTGTGGCCCCTAGCAAAAATTTCCAGGGGGCCCTTCTGACCAGTGTTCATCACCAATATGTTATAAATGACACCAACGAAAAATGCATGAAACCAAAGTTTTTTAAATTCCAAATGTGAAAATACAATGGTAAAGAACAATAAAAACAATAAAAAACAAAAGCAATAAGCCCTCGGGCCCCGACTCTTAGGGGGCCCCTGGGCCAGGGGGCCCCAAGCAGTTGCCTGCCTTGCCTGTTCACAAGCTGCGCGTCTGAATATTGTTCAGGCTTGGTCAGCTGACCAGTCATAACCGAAACTGAAACTATTATTGCTGTTATTATGAAGTGCATTTGCACAGCTTACCAAACTTTTTTTTGTGTGATTAAATTGTATTGTTCGGTCAGGAAAAATGACTTTACTGACACTTTATTCTGTTTAACTCTGATGTAATCAATCTTTTTAATTACCCCAGAGTTACTTTATACCCCCAACCAGTTGCGCTACCTGTTCATGACCTCTGTGCTGTGATGTTTTACAGAATCTCAGCTCAGATAAGGATCAGATCCTTCATGAGCTGCAGGAGGAGTTCCGGAAGCCAGCGAAATCTTCAGCACTTCATTGCAGGGGGTTTGAGAAATGCTGCTTTATGACACGTAGGAAAAATGAAACATAATCGAATTGTCCATGAAGGCTTACTGTGAATGTTTCGAAAGTTTAGCAGAAGTATGTCAGGGTGATCAAGCTTAGCCTATAATCTTGAAAACATTTCACACTCCAACAATGAAATGCAGGCATTCCTTCATCTACGGAACACAAAGGGGAAATCACGGGGGGACTCCAGCTCAAGACTGCACCCGCAGTCAGAAATTCCATAGCAACAGCCAAAGGAAGAGCTGAGCGTCTTACGCAAGAGAATGAAGCTCTGCCAGAAGACACTCTCTCTTTTTCTCTCTCTCTCTCTCTCTCTCTCACACACACACTTTACTTAACCCTTTGCGCGAATCATCTCCTCTATCCCATCATTATCACTTCCAATCGTTTTATCCATACACCTGGGATTCAGGATCCTCTCCCTCTTCACATGCTCATCACACGGATGTGCATTTTCCCTTTTCGCAATTTCACATGCACTGACATTGCGGACACCTTCTACTGTACGTCTCAGTTCCCTCCGCTGTCTTATATTCCCCCTTCTGCCTGACCAGGCTTTGATTTAATCTTTTCACGGACCTTCACTTACTTGACATCTCGTTCTGTGTCTTATTCCTAGTTTTCCTTTTACCTTTCACAGAAGATTTCTATCACATTCTAGATTGTGCCTGAATGTTTCACTGCTGGTGCAGAACTAGTGAAGAAGTAGTGAAGGGACCCATATGATAACTGCTATCTTTTTGAAGACTGTGAGTGTTTCAAGGGGCATCACTAGTAGCATGTTGATTATACAAGCTTCTGGTGCTGGGGTTTAGCCAGCACTAGTAAACAGCAAGAAATTCTTATAGTGTTTAGCTAGTTACCTTCATTGCTAATAGCCAGGAGCATGGCTGGAAGCATTTTGAGCTTGTTTTCAAGCAAGTGAGCAACGATATCATGTGACCACCATGGGCTGTGTCTCACTTACTTTTAAACAAAACAAGTTGGCATGGGCAAACATGTCGGACTCCGCTCTCCCGCCAGCTAAAAGCCAATGGAAAAGGAAAGGAAAATATGAAAGTGAATCAGTTAGAAAGTGCGCCAGAAAATCAATGGAAACCAAAAGGCTGTCTGTAAGAATTTTCGTGACAGGATACATCGACAGCTGGAATCAACTGAAGGATGAAACAGGCGCGAAATCTGACAAAGAATGTGCACCACTTTTCTTGGATTGGTGAGTCTGAGTATGGAGTTATACACCTAATGTTTTGATCTTACAGAGAAAGAAACGATAACTAAAGCAGTAACAGAGAAAAGATAAATTCATCTTTTGTTTCATGGATCTATTCGCAAATGTCAACCACAAATTACATCCCTGCGACTCAAAACTCTCGAGGTCGATGCAGTGTCACGATGTTTTCTGCATGTCGCCATCTTGGTGTGACGCAGTTCCGTAGTTATGCTAATTAGTTCAAGCTCCTCGCATTCAGCTATTTCCATCGAGCCATACTGTTTACCTTAAGAGGTAGGAAAATGGTTCTAAAATGGAGGAAAACGACCCTCAGCACATCAAAATGATCACATCTTGTCCGCATGATATTGTTCCTGTGGGACAAAGGAAAATACCATGCACAATAAAAAAGTTCAAAAATTTCAGATGACCTTAAGAATATGGTATCCCTCACCTGACCAGATCACGTTTTTCCACATTCCTGTCGACCAGTGTGTCTGGCTCTGCACAACTGAACTCTCAGATGTGCATCTGTCTTTGAGGGGTTCATGCATTGCCAATCTAACATGTTCAGGTTATTGGTTTTGAGCCACTCCAGCGCTACGCATATTAAGCATTCTTCCACCTCTGTAACGTTGCTCATCTTCATCCCCGTCTGACTCATGGTTCATGCTTTCATTATGTCCCATTTAGATTACTGTAATTCACTCTTCATAGGCCTTCCTGCAAAATCTTTACAAAACCTACAGCATATTCAGAACTCTGCAGCTAGAGTTCTAACTCATACCAAATGCTCCACTCACATCACCCCATCCTCTCTCAGCAACACCGGCTACCAGTTCTGTCCCGGATCACATTTAAAATCTTGCTGGTCTCTTTCAGAGCCCTGGATAATCTTGCTCTTATCTACCTTAGGGAACTCCTGACCCCCTACGCTTCCTCTCGCTCACCAAGGTCTTCTAGCAACAACCTACTTGCTGTCCCACGCACCAGACTTTCCACCATGGGGGGGGCAGGTCCTTCAGTGCCATTGCCCCAAACGCTGGAATTCTCTTCCTCAATCTCCCCATGACTGCTCTTCTTTCTCTTACTTTCAAATCTCAGTTGAAGCCTTCTCTCTTCCATGATCTCTTCCTCTCTTACTGATTAGAGTTTTTTTTTTCCCCTTCTGTAAAGCAACCTTGAGATTGTGGAAGGTGCTATAGAAATGTAACTTAATAATAATAATAATAATAATAATAATAATAATAATAATAATAATAGCTTTACCAGAGTCATTTTTTCTGTTAGAAGGTGAAGCTACAGCTTCTAGGATTGCTTTGTATTTGGCTCCATACATCTTCCCCTCTACCCTGTCCAGTTTCCCAGTCCCTCCTGCTGAAAAGCATCCATGCAACACAATGCTACCACCAGCATGCTTCACTGTGGAAAAGGTGTTCTCAGAATGATATCAACAGTGTTGTGTTTCTATCAAATGTAGCCTTTTGTTCCAAGGCCAAAAAGTTCAATTTTGGTCGAACCAGACCAGAGAACTTAAAACACACACACACGTTTCACAGTGGGGTTTAGTAGGTTTTTTGTTCTGTTTTTTTTTCCTAATGGCTTTCTTCTCAGAACTCTTCCATGAAGGCTAAAACAGCTTCCCTTATCTGAGCTGTAGATCATTCCTGCTCTCTCAGGGTCAGTCTTGGCTTCTTTGTTGTTTCTGTTACAAATGTCCCCTTTATCCAGTGACTTTTGGTGGAAAAAGCAGATTCATATTGAGATAATGTGACACTTTCCTTCCACTTAGACTCTCTCTTCACATAATTCAACAAATGGCGTGACTTTCTGATGGCAAGGGATTGCACTAGAACTAATTTAGGAGTTTTACAGAAACTGGGGTTGAATACTTATACAATCACAACTTCATAGTAATGAGTCAGTGAGTCAAAACTTTTGACTGGTACTGTATTTTCTAAATAAAATAAACTATACTTACGACTACGGACACTTCAGACTGATGGGTTGTTTATTTAAAAAATTCCTCACAATTGTATTCAGTATTTTTCTTTCATTTGTCTCCTGTCACACGATTTGGGTGAAAAGACACATCCCAACACACTTGAAAGCAGAGTTAGGGGGACTCGAGTCACATGACTTTACTCGAGTCAGACTTGAGTTACAAATTGGAATCAACTTGCTTGACTAACATTGATAAATGACTCAACTCAACTTTGACTTGGTATTCATGACTTGAGACAAATGACGCGAAAGGACTTTGACTTTTTTTTTTTTTTAATTAAATATTTGCATTTTTCTAGATATTGAGAAGTTACGTTTTGTTTTGGAAGCATGATTGGGTGATTTCTATTGCAAATGTGTGCAAACCTGGAAACCTAGTAGAACACGGCAGACCAGCAGAGGTCAACGTATGAGGCAGCCATCATGGAGGAGGCAAGTCAAAAAATAATAAAATTGGGATTCAAGGATTATGTTGTTGATGGTGGGAGTACGAACAGAACAGCAGTATGCAAGGACTACAGCTCAAACAGTGACACAAGCACCAAAAGATCCAACTTTATCCTTCACAACGTAACCCACAAAGAAATGTACACGAATTGGCTAGAAAGCTATCGTTAAGTTTAAGCCATGTTAGTTTTTGCTTAGAATCGATTATGCGTTATATTGAAAAGACATTGTTCATGTAAAAGACAATCAAGGGACTGAGAGAACCAGTTAAACTAGGTGGGTACGTTACCAGCAATCACGGCTGCGTGCTCATGACTACAGGGTTACAGGTGTATCATTAGTCGATAGAGATGCTCATTAGTACGATTTTCAGCTGGGCAGCTTGAGAGAGGTCAAGAATCTCTTCCTCTTTTCTTTTTTTCTACTGAAACCATTAAGCATCTCAGAGCTGATTCCATCCACACACATGCATGTGTACACACACACGTTCATCTGGACACAAAACCCAAAGCTCAACCAACCCCCTGGAAAAACGTGTTTCTCTTGCCCTCTCTCAGAGAGCAGGTTCTAAAGCAAAGAGATATGAAGATGGAGAGAACACTGGTGTGTGTGTGTGTACATGAGATGATGTTAATAGAGGCAGCAGGTGGAAGCACAAGTCATTAATAAACAATTTAGACAACAGGGTCTTGTGCATATACATAAATCCGACAAGGCCAAAGTCATATTCCAACTGTGTGTCTGTCCACTACGATTCTGAAATGCTGCAGTGGTTTAGTGAATCACAACGCAGAGCACAATGTTCTCGTGTGTTTAATGTGTCACATGAGGGGTCTGAACCGTGAAGGATCTGAAAAAGGGATGAGAAACGATTAATTCATTATGAGCAGAGGGAGGAGCCAAGATTTCTGGGCTCAGCTACAGAAATTCTGCAATGGTCATTGTACCTCTCTAAAACATGTCACTTATCCCCTTTTCTCTGAACTTATTGTGTGCTCTGCCCCAGAGTACTAAAATTATCCTCCTGTCTTCTCTCTTTTGCTCTCAGCATTTTTCCTCTTTCACTACTCCATCTTTCTCCTCACCTACAGCTGGCCACTCGGCCAACACCCCACAAAAAGACACAATCTCTTATCTGCCCCTGCCTTCCCCACCTTCCCTCTTCAGTCTGCCAGTTGGACCTAAGGTACCGCACCTGCACACACACACACACACACACACACACACACACACACACACACACACACAGCTTCCGTTGCCCTAGCAACTGATACATCGGGCATCTCTTGTGCAAACCATTAGACACTGCCGGTTCAGTAGACACACACACACAAACACACACACCACCCCCATGAAAACCACCATTCCAGTCAGAAATAACTCACTCCCAGTGTTTGGGGCTTGGTTTTTAAATTTCATGCATTCCTACAGAACACAGCAGTTGACTGCATAAGCCATTTTTCTGTATTATGTTTTCATCTGTATCCTTTTTTTTTTCCAAAATCAATGCCACTGAAAATGATGACACAATTTAAACCTGCATTCCAGTTATCCTGCTGTTTTTCCTCATTGGAAATGTATTCCATTTTTTTTTTAGTACTACAATGACAACACCACCACCACCACCTCCTCCTCCTCTTCCTCAGATGGTCTGCCTTGCTGAAGCAACTACGACACAGCCAAAAGTGGAATTCCAGCTTGACCATAAAGATCCAACATACACAAACTCAACAAATGTGAACATCTCTGCTGATCAATAAACTCAGGAAGAAAGAATCATCAGAAAGATGTTTGCAGTTATGTACGTCACTGTTCTTTCATTTTGTGGCTCCATGAGTGCTGTAAAACCCCTGCGATTCAGATACACCTCATGATACCTTCCAAACATGCTGATGAGCCTGGCTCGGACATGGGCTATGACAGTGAGAGAGCAGAGCTAAATTATTTAGGTTTGTTGGACGTCATGAGATTAAAATCTCCACAGAAGCACAGATCTGTCAGAATGACAAACAACGCGTGAGCCGACCCTACACAACACATTTAGAAGTGGGTCTCTGCATGTGTATTTACGTATGAGGTGTTTGTCAACTGACGATAAAGAATGTGTGTTACATCTATAGCATGAATTGTGTGAATTATCCTTCAATATAATCACATCCTCCTCCTACAGATCACACCAGCTACAAGTATTTAAGTCACCAGGCATGATACAGAAATAGATTTTTCTGAATCAATGCACAACACGAGCTACAGCACAAGCGTGCGCGTGCACACGCACACACACACACACACACACACAGAGGTCTTTCAGCCTATAGCAGGTGGGTGGTGTTGGTTCGTTATTAGTCACCCTAGTCTGATAAACAGTCAGAGCTTGACAGACATTCAAAATGAAAGTCTGAACAGGGTTCAGGCTCTGTGAGGGGGTGGAAGAAAAAGAGAGAGAGAGAGAGAGAGAGAGAGAGAGAGAGAGAGAACAAAAGAAAGAGGAAAAACAGACAAGATGGGAGGAAGACACAGAGCTTGTGCTCTCTTTATATTTGAGAGTTAACATCTCCAGGAGGAACCAATCTAAAGGAATTAGATGAACCACTTGGGACAGAGAAACACATGACTCAATCTCATTTCATATGGCTCAGAGTATGAAAACAGTTCAATTAAAATATATATCCTCCTTTCAGATTAGTCATGGCACGTCTTACACTAGGCGAAGCTGCTCTTCACAGGAATGTAGCATTGCTGTGGCAGCTCATGGAAACACTTGTGTCTCTGGGTTTTACAATGTTTTTAGTACAGCAATAATTTGGTAGCACTGCTGCACATGAGCAATCCTTCTGTGGACTTCCTTCAAGTCTCACAAGTTGACACACAACAGCACCTCATTTCCTCCTTTTACGATTAAAAAAAAAAAAAAAAAGAGTGCTTTCCGAAATAAAAAGAGAAGGCTTCCCCTCTTCTTTCATATTCTCCAACTGCACGCACGCACGCACGCACACACACTTGCGTTAGAGCTGCAGAGAGTTAAACATACGGGGCTGAACCTGTGACAGTACATCTGTTATAGTTACGGTTGCTAAAACAGAGGGTAATTCCAGCCTTGAGAGAGAGAGAGAGAGAGATTCCCTGTACGTAGACTCCGCTGCCTTTGCACACTAATTGTAAGGTACAGTGAGCGGAAATACTGGTTTGGCGTCACCAGCATGACACAACATGTAAAAATCCGCCAGATCCAGAGTTGATAGTTGACCTTCTCTCCCTCCCTCTGTAATTTTGCACACAATCACAGCCAGGCTCTTATTCACCTCTGCTTTTACATGTGATACATTTCATTAAAAAATTCAAATCAAAACAAAACAAACACCACATTGGAAAACAAGTCTTTATCATAGCTCACATCCCTATAAACAGTGGGGTCTGATGAATTTGAAATTTCAAAATCAAGAAATTAGAAAACAGAATCAAGTAACACTCCTGAAGACTAAAACACAGTATATAAAATATAAACCCTCAAATATCAACTGAAATAGCAGAAAATCAAATTAAATGCCTACAATCTGTTCCAAATGAAAACTGTAATAAATCATAAGGTCAGTATAAAAGCACAGAAAGAGACAACGGCAGACATGTCCATCACAGACAGTGGTCACACCACATGATTTTTTTTTTTGTTTGTTTACTTCTGCCACATGATGTTTTCCAGTTCGCTCCATTTCAACAGACATGGAATTAACCATAAAGCAAAACAGGACTTCATCACACAGATGTGCATCATCACAAACATAATAAAAATACCACCCCAAGTCAGAAAAAGTCGGGACGGTTTGGAAAAATACAAATAAAAAAGAAAGCCGTGACTTCTAAATTTATTTTGACTTGTATTTCATTGCAGACAGAATGAACCCAATATATTTTATGTTTTGTCGATCAACTTCATTTCATTTGTTAAAATACATCCATTAATGCATTTCAGGCCTGTAATACATTCCAAAAAAAAGTTGGGACGGGGCAATTTACCACTAGTAATGAGGTAAAACAATTAAATAAGGATGTAATTTGAAACAGGTGATGTCAACAGGGGACTGTAATCATGATTTGGTACAAAATCAGTATCCAGGAAAGGCTTAGTCTTTGAGGAGCAAAGATGGGCTGAGGATTTCCAGTTTGTCAACAAATGTGTGAGAAAATTATTGAAATGTTTAAAAACAATGTTCCTCAAAGAAAGAGAGGAAGGGATTTGGATATTTCACTCTCTATGGTGCATCATATCATTAAACCATTCAAGGAATCTGGAGGAATTTCGGTGTGTAAAGGGCAAGGGCTCAAGCCTAAGCTGAACACCTGTGATTTCTGATCCCTCAAACAGCACTGCATCAAGAAACAAATTAGTCACCTATAGCTGATATAACCACATGGGCTTGGGATTACTTTGGAAAACCTTTGTCAAACTCTACAATACAGAGTTACATCCACAAACATTAGTTAAAACTTTACTGTGTAAAAAGGAAACCTTATGTTAACTGTGTCCAGAAGCACTGTCAACTTCTCTGGGTTCCGAGGCATCTGGAATGGACCATCACACAGTGGAAACGTGCACTGTGGTCAGATGAATCAATGTTCCAGGCATTTTTTCTAAGAAATGGACACCATGTCCTCCAGACCAAAGACGAAAAGGACCATCCAGACTGTTACTAGCAACAGGTCCAAAAGCCAGGGTGTGTCATGGTATGGGGTTGTGTCAGTGCCCTTGGCAAAGCTAACTTACACTTTTGTGATGGAGCATTAACTCTTATACACCTTAAGACCTGTTTGAGGAAGACTGGGACAAAATCACACCTGAAACACTTCACTTGGTGTCTTCAGTCCCTAAACATCTTTTAAGTGCTGTGAGAAGGAATGGCAACATTATAAAGTGGTAAATGCTTTACTGTCCCAACTTTTTTTTTTTTTTTTAAATGTGTTACAAGAATCAAAAAAGTGTTTATTTTGAAAAAATAAAATTCACAAG
>JAODOF010000008.1:38784946-38796771 GCA_027576175.1 Sciades proops | reverse complement strand
TACCCCGCCTTTCGCCCGTAGTCAGCTGGGATAGGCTCCAGCTTGCCTGCGACCCTGTAGAACAGGATAAAGTGGCTTGAGATAATGAGATGAGATGAGAAATTGATTATCTGTTGACCTAGGCCATCTCTTTTTATTCTATCTATCTATCTATCTATCTATCTATCTATCTATCTATCTATCTATCAGTTTATGTGGCTCTTTGATTCTCTCTCTCTCTCTCTCTCTCTCTCTCTTTGATTAAGACTTTATCACTTAATCGTAATTTCCTGAGTAAATGTCATGGCCACCCCATGCAGGCAGATTACTGGCTGCCCTACAGAATGAAGAGGGGACGGGGCCCCGGCTCTCAAGAGGAACTGTGGGATATTACACAACACAATCAATGCAGGCAAACCCTGGGAGAGACGAGAGAGAGAGAGAGAAGAGAGAGAGAGTCTATGCATAGTGTAATATTACAGGTGTATCATGTATACATTTATGTATATTACCCAGACATTGTTGTTTATGTCTGTTACACAGGCAGTTAGGCTACTTGAGGAACCCACCTCCTGTGGTGATTGAAATGTCAATGAGCAGGCAATTATCTGATAATATGCATTAAAATGGAAGAAGCTGGAACATAGGAGCAGGTGATGCAGACCCTCAGTGTATATATCAGCAGATCAACAAATATTAATTTCTGTCCACTTATTAAGTCATGATGTAACAACCGTATTTCCGGGGCCAAGCCTCATCTTTTCAGCATGCTGCAGTTTTGTGTCCTTTGTTGTTTGAATAGAAATTAATTTTAAAAAATATGCAATTGCCATGATGGAAAACATTTGCTCACTTGTAGGATTTAAAATGTAATATATTCAAAAAGAAAGATTAAAACAAAGAACAAAGATGTAAGAGGGTGAGGCAAACAGCGGTGATCAGTGATTGGTCGTAAACACAAGTACACTGTGAGTCAAGCAAACTGTCAGAGGGTGAAGTATTCTGTCAAGGAAGGTTGGAGACGGATGTATGTGCAGAAGATATTTATTATTAGGAAAAGTGCAATCAGACAGACAATCCAAAATGGTAGGCATATATTGTGAAAGGTAAAACAGGCAACAGGCTGAGTGAGGCACAAACAGATTATCGTAGACAAAAGCAGGGTCAAAAATGAGGAACAGGAAACATGAATCAGAAATCAGGAAAACAAGATATAAACATGGCTCGGTAATGTGTCACAACAACACAATACTTCACAAACTGAGTGTGCATTTAGAGTCCTTATGCATGCTGATTTCACCTTAATCCCGTGCAGGTGTGAGTCATTAGTGGCACGTGCACGTGAATCAGTTTGCTGCACGCACCGTCCAGAGTGTGTCTGAAAGTCAGCCAACACGTGCAGGTATAACACAAACCTGCTTTCTAAACTCGTATAACAGTAGCTGTAATGATAGCTGGAGAACCATATAGAGTTCAAAACTGTCACTAATGTGTGCTGAAAAAGTCACTAAAGGGGTGTCATGACACATGGTTGATAAATAGTTCTGCCGTCTCCTTAGCTGAAGGCAGCTTAGGGAGGGGAACAAAGTGTGCAGCCTTGGAGAAGCGATAGATGACCGTCATGATGCAAGTGTTACCCTTGGAGCTGGGGAAGCCGATGACGAAGTTCACCGCAATGTGGGACCAGGGACAGCGAGGCACAGGTAATGGTCTTAATAGTCCAACTGCAGGTTTGTTGTTCGTCTTGTTTCTGGAGCAGACATCACAGGTCACCACAAAGGTCCTAACATCCCGCTGCATGGTAGGCCACCAGAAACATTACCTGAGGACAGCGAGGGTCCAGGCCACCACAGGATGACTCAAGTACCTGGGAGCGCACACAAAGAGGCACATAAAGGGAGTTGGGTGGGCAGTTACCTGGTCCCAGATCACTAGACAGGGTACTCTAGATGGCAAGTTTCTATGTTGAGCTGTGTGGCAGCCACGAGACAATGAGCAGGGAGAATGGGCTCAACTGTGCCTTGCTGAGGGTCCGGAGAAAACTGCCTGGAGAGAGCATCTGGCTTGACAGATGGCCTGGTCTAAAAAAGAGCACAAAATTACAATAGGAGAAAAACATTGACCATCTGGCTTGGCGCAAGTTGAGGCATTTAGTAAACCTGAGGTATTTGAGATTCTTATGATCTGTCCATATAATGAATAGAATCTCAATCCCTCTCCAACCAATGCCTCCACTCTTCCAGGGCCAGCTTGATAACTAGCTGTTCTCAATCTCCAATGCCATAGTTGTGTTGAGCTGGTGTCAAATGATGAAAAAAGAATGCACAGGGGTGCACCTTATTATCCTTGGCTGACTTCTGAGACAGGATAGCCCCAATGCCTGTGTACGAGGCATCCACTTCAAGGATAAACTGCACGGCAGGGTCAGGGATGATGAGAACAGGCACCATGGAGAATCTACTCTTAAGAGAAGAGAAGGCACTCTCAGCATGGTTAGTCCACAAGAAGGGGCGTTTGGAGGATGTGAGCTCGGTTGGGGGGGCAGCAATGGTGCTATAGTTCCTGATAAACCTCCGATAGAAGTCAGCAAACCCCAAAAGGCACTGCAGTTCCTTACGGAAAGAGTGAATGGGTCACTCAGAGACCACCTTGACCTTGTCGGGGTCCATTTGGACCAACCCAGGGGATATCACAAAGCCCAAGAAGGAAGCAGTGCACTTGTGAAATTCACACTCCTATGCTTTGGTGAAAAGTTGATTCTCTAGGCGCCATTGCAGGACCTGTCTGACATGGACCGCCAATGTGGGGGAGAAGATTAGAATATTGTCGAGGTATATGAAGACAAACTGATTAATAAAATCTCATAAAATGTCAATGAAGAGAGCTTGGAAGACAGAGAGGGCAGTAGTAACCCCAAACAAAAGAACTAAGTATTTGTAGTGGCCAGTAGGAGTGTTGAATGCGGTCTTCCACTCATCTCCTTCCTTTATTCGCATCAGGTCCTAGGTGTTTTGGAGTTCTAACTTAGTGAATAACTGAGCCTCCTGAAGTAATTCAAAAGCAGTGGATATGAGTGGTTGGGGGTAGTGGCTCTTAATAACATTTAGTCCCCGATAGTCAGTGAAGGGCCTGAGGGACTTGTCTTTTTTTCTCCACAAAAAAGGAACCCGGGAAAGATGATGGATGGATAATGTCAGCTGCTAGTGACTCTGAGACGTATTTGTCCATGGCCTCCCACTCCAGGGGGGAAAGAGAATAGATACAACCCCTGGGAGGTGTGGTTCCAGGTAAAAGCTCTATAGCGCAATCGTAGGGCCAATGTGGGGGAAGAGAGGTGGCATGAGGTCTTAATGAAGATGAAATGATCAAGATATTCAGGGGGCACATTGGAGATATCCGTAGTCTCATCAGGGCCCATAACAGGAAGGGTCAAAGGAGTCTGAGCAGAAGACAGACAGGTAGCCAGGCAATGAGTACTCCAGGAGAGGATGGTTCCATCGCTCCAGTTAATGTGGGGGTTGTGGAAGCATAACCAGGGGAGGCCAAGCACAATAGGCTCAAGGGAGTCGTTCATGGCGTAAAACAAAATTGATTCAACATGATTACCTGAAACCTTCAAAGCAACTGGGTCCATGATGTGGGAAATGGGACTGAGTTCAGCCCCGTTCAGAGCTCTGGTCATGCGGGAATGAACTCCTGCAAAGGGATGCACAGTTCTTCAGCCCAGGAAGTCATGATAAAGCTCTGGTCAGCACCAGAATCAATGAGAGCTTGGATAGATTAGGTCTTATCCTGGAATGTGATTTTGACAGTCAATGTTGACCTAGCAGCAAGGGAAGTAAGTGTAGAGATGCCCACCCATATCCCTGCATTTACTGATGGGCAGACCCTTTTACCAGGCAGCGGGAGATAAAATGTCCAGACTGTCCACGGTAAAAACAGGAACTAGTTTCTCAACAGTGTCTCCTCTCCTCTGGGGTTACCTGGGTCCTGCCAAGTTGCATGGGCTCTGATTCAGCAGGGGTGGCACTTTCTGATGGAGGGGTGACAGTCCTACAGCTCCACCTCCAATCCCTTTTCTGATTACCTAGTTGTAGGTGAGCGTCCACCCAACCAACCAGGTCTACCAAGCTATCCAGGCTTTCAGGAAGGTCATGAGATGCAATCTCATCCAAGATGACATGATTAAGCCCACAAAAGAAGGTATAATATAAAGTGCTCGTGTTTCAGTCAACTGCTTCATCAAGAGTCCGGAATTCAATGGCGTAAGCACCTTGCTTCAGTCCCATTAGCTGTCTCGCTGCCTCCCTGCCCTTGGGAAAGTGGTCAAAAAACTTCTGCATCTCCTCAGAGAAGTCCCTAAAGCTCAAAGAGCAGGGTGCCCTGGCATCCCAAACAGTTGTTCTCCACTCTCATGCCTTTCCTGTTAAAAGTGTGATGGCATAAGCAATGTGCAAGCTCTCAGAAAGGAAGGTGGGTGGGTGCCTGAAGCTCCGTAGCTAAGGAGCACTGTGAGAGGAACAAAAGGTACCGTCATATGGCTGTGGGACAGGCAGATGAGGCTCACAGGGGAGGGGGTTCAAGGCAGGAGCAGCCGGTTGACTGGTGCTGGTGCTGGTCGGCCCGTGGTTGAAGCCTGAAAGCTGTCTATCTGGGAGGAGAATCTTTGCAGTCAGTGAAAGAAGACATGCTCTGGCGAACTGCTAAGACCTCTTGCTGACGAGAGCTGAGAACTGAGCCCTGCTTAGCCAATGCAGTTTTGAGAGCATTGTAGTCTGCTGGGTCCATAGTGTGGTGGAAAAGTTCTGTCATAACCTGGAGGCCACAGGTGTGGGTAGGACCTAATGAGCAACTACAAAAGTCACAGATAGAACTGAGGCATACCTGGTAAGCAGGATGGTGAGGAGAATGGGCTGGAAGCATGCACAGCAGCACAGTCTGAAATATCCTGGCTAATTCCTAGGATGGCAGAGCAAACACTGAGTAAGCAGTCACGAATATCCCAGGAGAAATCCGAGCACAGTTGGCAAAATGATAGCCTGGAAAAACAGAGTCCAGAGTCACAGTCACAGTCAGATAATCCCAAAAACAGCAGGCAAAACTCATAATCCAAAACGTAATCCAAGTCAGGAAACCAGAGAAAGGCAGCAGAGAAAAACCAAAAACAAACAAGAACTAGACATAATGTAACTGCAAGTATTTTTCCACATTGTGTAATTCTCCCCTTCATGTTTATATAGTGTGACTAAATGCAAATGCATCACGGGGAGAATGGGGAAAAGCCGGAATTGAGCACAAATATGTGGGTCTGGACTTGGAAGTTCCAGGCTGGATCATGAAAACTGGTCTAAAATCATCACCAAATCTAGTGGCAAAGTTTCTACATTGATAAGGCTGAAGGTGCGTTTGGACCTGTAAATGGCTATTCATGTCAAACACAATATCCTGATTCACAACTCCATATATTTAACCTCAGTTAAAACACTTATTAACTATTTTGAGTCACCAACAAATTTAAAAAAAATTATTTGTCAGAAAAGCTGATTTTCTGTTTACTTGCTTGTGTTTGTAGATGCTGCACAGTTGTGTTTAGCTCCTATGGAGTTATTGGGGGCAGGAATTATGCTGCCCCATTCTCACTCTGAACATTTACAGTGAAAGAGGAACAAACAGGACAGTTAATGACAGAATTGGCAGACTGGAAAAGTTTAAAACACTTAGTGGATGCTATGATCTTATTTTACTGAAATAAT
This sequence comes from Sciades proops, assembly GCA_027576175.1. Classification (NCBI taxonomy): domain Eukaryota; kingdom Metazoa; phylum Chordata; class Actinopteri; order Siluriformes; family Ariidae; genus Sciades; species Sciades proops. Next base: position 38,791,039 of record JAODOF010000008.1, on the reverse strand, counting down.
AAGTGTAATAATTTGAAAATTATTTTAAATAATTTTAAATCTAATAACTTTTACCAAGGTTTAAGTACAGACAGTGTATGTATGATGTACCAAACCATTTCTATTGTAAGATAGATTGCAAAGATTGACAGAGAGAAAGGGGGATTATGGAGTGAATAATGTCTGTACGTCAGTGTGGCAATGAGGGCATGGTCAAGCATCAACTGTGAATGGCGAGGAGTCAGGTTGAACCAGTAGGTAACATGTGATGAGTTACACCTGGGTCTAATTAGCAGCTGTCTATTAGTGTGTCTCTGTGTGTCTTTCAGATAGCCAGTAACCAGAGAAAGAGCTGTGTCACCTCACATGTGTGGTTGCGTGTGATTGTGTGTGAGAGAGTCTGCATGCATTAGAATCACTGAAAAGTGCAAGCTTTAAAAATAAAACACACCTGCATTGTAAGCCTGTCTCCCTGTTTCTTATTGCCCAAACATAGAAAGTTGTCACACTGGTGCTGAAAGCTGGGATTGAGGAACAAATGCCACCATGGAGTCTGAACCAGACAAAGCACTCCTCCAGACCCTCATCAGCAACCTCCAGCACCAAGACCTCATCGTGCTGTCCTTAGATCAGGGGTAGCACTTCTGGGCTTTGCTCAAGGTCTAGTCTGTGGGTACTCCAGATGGTCAAGATGGGGCCGCAGGACGACACAGAAGCCTTTGTCGAACTGTTTGAGTGTGTCATGGAGGCGAGCTCGTGGCCAAACTCCCAGTGGGCAGCTAGCCTATTTCCTTTCTTGTTGGAGCAAGCCCAATTCACAGCTCAGCAGCTCCTGGTCACCAGCATGCTAGAGTACCTAGACCTAAAGTGGGCTATACTGCAGCAGGTTGGCTGCACCCCAGAAGAGCATCGCCAGTGCTTCCGTGCACTGGAATATGGCAAAATCAGTTGCCCATTTGCTTTTGCTCAATAGCTCCAAGACACTTGCCAGTGGTAGTTGCTGACTGGCAAGTGTGATGCTGAGGATGTCGCTGATTGAGTGGCACTGGAGCAGTTTGTCATGCAACTGCCAAGCAAAACATCGATGTGGATCCAGTGTCACCATGCAGCGTCATTAGAAGAGGTGGCCTGGCTGGCAGACGATGACCTGACAGTGTGTCTGGGAGCGAGTGCCTCTGCAACGTCTCTCTCTTGCTCTCTCTCTCTGTCACCCTCTCTCTCCTTGCCCCTCCCCTACCCCAGCCCCACGGAAACAGGTGCCAACTCCCCCGAAACCTGCTTCCCAAACTCGTGTCTCTCCCCGTGCCTCCTCAGCCCCTTATCCTTCTGTGTCTGTTAACCCCCTCTATCTCCACAGGTGGACCCATCCATGTCCACCAAAATCTGGAGCAAGTCCAGGCAGGTCTGTCAGCACAGCAGGAAGGCTGGAATTTCCCGGAATCAGCACTTCCACAAAGAGGCGGGAATTCTGATTCACATTCCTGATACACCATGGGCTTCCCCTGATTGAGTAGGAACATACCATGTCTCTATGAGCATGCATGGGGGTACACATCAGGCTTTGGTGGATTTTGGTTGTAATCAGAACACCAATAAAAGCCTGAATTTTTATTCCATGCATCTCACCATTTAGGTCAGGATAAGACACTAAATTGTCTCATGGCCCACTTCTGTTGGCCACGTCTTTGCACCAATGTCCGCAGGTGGTGTGCAACTTGTTGTGAGTGCCAGCTGGTAAATCCAGCAGCCACTCCAAAAGCACCATTGTGCCCATTACCATTAATTGAGAGCCCCTTTGAAAGAATTGGCATGGATCTTGTGAGACCATTAGACCAATCTGCACAAGGGTATCTGTTTCTATTAGTCATAATGGATTATGCAACGCAGTACCTCGAAGCAGTGCCTCTTTGCAGTATCTCTGCACATAGTGTTGTAGAGGCACTCTTTCACATTAACTCTTGAGTCGGGATTCTGAAAGAAATCCTGACTGAGCAAAGCAATACTTTCATGTCACATACACTACGCAAACTGTACGAATTATTGGGAACTAAGTTGATTTGTATCAGTGTTTACCATCTGCAAATGGATGGGCTGGTCAAACGATTTAATCAAATGGTTAAAAACATGATTTGTAAGTTCATCCACAGGGATGCTAAAAACTGGGGTAAGTGGTTAGACCATCTGTTGTTTGCAGTGTATGAGGTCCCACAAGCCTCCTCCGGACTTTCCCTGTTTGAATTGTTATATGAGTGTAAGCCTCATGGAGTCTTAGATGTCATTAGGGAAAATTGGAAGGAGGGACTTTCTCAAAGCAAAAATGAAATTCAGTATGTTCTTGACCTAAGAGCACTGACTCCATGCACTGAGTCATATAACCTAGGAGAATTTGCTACAGGTGCAAGAATGTCAATCCCGCCTGTACAACAGAGGGACACAGCTAAGGGAATTTGCACTGGGAGATAAAGTGCTCAGTTTACTGCACACATCAAGCTCAAAATTACTTGCAAAGTGGCAAGGTTCCTTTGAGGTCACACGGCAAATTGGGGCAGTCAACTTTGAGGTCAGGTGCATGGATAGGGGCAGCGAGTGTCAAATTTACAACTTCAATCTCCTGAAACTGTGGAGAGAGGAGGTTCCTGTGGCTCTAGCAATGATAGTTCCCGAGAGGGCAGAGCAGGGACTGGAGGTAAGTCCAAAAAGTGCAGCCCAATTCATCCTGGTCCCCTGTGGAGACCACCTCTCACCATCCCAGAGAGTACAGGTTATTAGGTTGCAGGAGGAATACTGTGATGTGTTTTTGCCCCTGCCCAGTCGCACTAACCTCATAGAGCACCACATAGAGACTTCCCCAGGGGTGATGGTGCACAGCTGCCTATATTGGCTCCCTGAACACAAGAAAAATGTGGTTCAGGATGAATTCAAAACAATGCTCAACATGGGGGTAATCAATGAGTCACATTATGACTGGAGGAGCCCAGTGGTCTTAGTTCCCAAGACCGAAGGGTCAGTCCAGTTCTGTGTAGACTATAGAAAATTCAACACTGTGTCTAAATGTGATGCATATCTGATGCCTCACATTAACAAACTGCTCAATCGGTTAGACACGGCTCATTTTTATTCGACACTGGATTTGACAAAGGGATATTGGCAAATCCCCTTAGCTCCATTATCCCATTAAAAAATGGCATTTTCTACTCCATTTGGTTTACACCAATTTATCACCCTTCTGTTTGGGTTGTTTGGGACCCCAGCGATGTTCCAGCATCTCATGGACAAAATTCTTCATCTCCACAGTCCGTATGCCACTGCCTATTTAGACAATATTATTATTTATAGTAATGCTTGGCAGCAGCACTTACAAGATCTCAGGGCTGTCCTGAGGTTGCTGGGCTCACGGAAAACCTGAAGAAGTGTACAATTAGGTGGGTGAAAGTACGGTATCTGGACTTTCACTTGGGTAATTCCATCCATTATCTGTAACCGCTTATCCTGTGCAGGGTCGCAGGCAAGCTGGAACCTATCTCAGGTGACTATGGGAGAAAGGTGGGGTACACCCTGGACAAGTCACCAGATCATCACAGGACTGATACATAGAGACAAATAACCAAATCACACTCATATTCATGGTCAATTTAGAGCCACCAATTAGCCTAACCTTTGGACTGTGGGGGAAACCAAAGCACCCAGAGGAAACCCATGCAGACACGGGGAGAACATGCAAACTCCACATAGAAAGGCCCCCGTCAGCCACTGGGCTTGAACCCAGAACCTTCTTGCTGTGAGGCAACAGTGCTATCCACTACACCACCATGCCACCGTCATGGGTAAGTGTATCCCCAAATTGATAAGACTGCAGCAATTGTGGCCTGCCCAAGACCTAAGACCAAAAAGGGGGTAAGGTAGTTCTTGGGGCTGGCTGGCTATGATAAGTGGTCTGTGTCAAATTTTTTGGCTGTCACCAGCTCTTTGACTGATCTCACTAAAAGGGGGCACCAGAGCTGGTCCTGTGGACAGAGCCATGCAAACCAGATTTTGCTCAGGTTAAAGTGGTTTGGTGTGGGGGCCTACTGTTGCTTTCCCCTGACTTTTCTTTCCCTTTTGTTTTGCAGACCAACATGTCAGACAGAGGGCTTGGGGCAGTTTTGTCCCAGGTGGTGCAGGGGGGAAGGAGCACCTGGTACTGTACATCAGCCATAAGCTCTGCAATGTGAGAGAGTAAGTATAGCACCATCAAGTGTCTAGCCATCAAGTGGGCGTTCCTCACTCTCTGGTACTACCTGCTATGATGCCCTTTCACCCTCTGTTCCACCCATGCCCTGCTCCAGTTGTTCCACCACATGACGGCTGGATCATTCATTGCTATCTAGCTCTTTAGCCCTTTAAGTTTGAGGTGGTTCACAGGCTGGGGGCACAGATGGTGGTGGTGGGTTACCTTTCCTGCTGGGGGTGGGGAGTCAGCTGCATGCTGGATGGCTCCCCAGCCTGAGTCGGGCAGTGGGTATGTGGCAGGGAGGGCGTGGTCAAGCATCAGCTGTGAAAGGCGAGGAGTCAGTTTGAACCGTCAGGTAAAGTCACGAGTTACACCTGTGTCTAGTTACTGGCTGTCTATTAACATCTGTCTCTGTGTCTTTCACATGACATCGCTGTGTCACTCCACGTGTGTAGTTGTGTGTGATTCTGTGTTTGAGAGTGTACGTGCATTAAAATCACTGAAAAGTGTAAGCTTTAAAAATAAAACACACCTGCATTGTATGCCTGTCTCTCCGTTCCTCATTGCCTGAACACAGAAAGTTGTCACAATCAGAAATATGTCTGAAATATTTGCTTCTCTATGAAAATCCTGAGGAAAAGAAGAAACATAGCTTCCTTTTTTGGGTTCATTTCAGGTAGACATTTTGCTGAAAACTGTAAATCCTGATTAATGAAATTTACCTCGAACACAGTTGAAGTTTCATCTAAAAGCCCCTCAAAGTGATCTGCTGGACTGTACACTGGATGACTGACTGTTGTTGACTCTGAACTGCTAATTACAACGTTACTATAAAATTCACTAGAGAGCAGCCTGGAGCACAAGACATGTGTGAGAACCTCTCCACTTCATTTTGTTTGAGAGTAAACACAAATCTCTGGTCATGAGCTGCTGCATTAAAGGATAATATCTTGTAGTACTCTGATAAGCACAAGCAGAAAACCATGAACAGACTTTCTTGTTCAGATATTCTCATTTAAGGGAGCTCTTTGTAGAAAGAGGCAAAACGAGATGAGATTTAAATGTATTAGAGGATGTACTGCACTGTATTTCCCAGACTGCATATACAGGGCAAATTCTGCTCAGCTCTCAGGCTTAAAGAGACGTTTGCAGAAATACAGTAGTGCAGAGACAGGACACACATTTGTCTTGGTGCTTTATAACATTGAGAATATTGCAGATGCCTTGAGTCATATTTATTTGCTGAAGCACTTTTAGTTGCTGAAGTAAGAGAAAATGAAGAAGGAGGGTTTTGGCACAAAGGCCTGAGAGCAGCCAGGTGTAAAAGCCTCATTAACTGAGACCCAATTTTCCTCTGATGAGAGGAATACATGAGCATTTTGACATAATGGGGACATTTAGCTGTTGAACTAAAAGGTACTTATACAACAGGAAATACAGGTGTAGGTAATAGCAATAGATAGCAAGAGTAAGAGTGTTTCTATTCCATTACTGTTTTCAAACATGGATGAAGAGCATTTTATAATAATATAATAAATTAATTACTTTTCCCTTCTCACCTGCAGTATGTGGGTGTGTAATGTTCGAGGTCCCTCTGAATTCAGCAGCTGTTCATTAATATTTATCAGCCAGTTGGTACATGTTTATGGATGATCTTTTTTACTTGTTTGAAAGTAAAGAAACTGAGATATGATTTTAAAAACCGTGAGCATATTTGAAGTTTGTTTTAAATTAAGATAATAATGATAATGCGGGGCGGCACGGTGGTGTAGTGGTTCGTGCTGTCGCCTCACAGCAAGAAGGTCCGGGTTCGAGCCCCGTGGCTGCCGAGGGCCTTTCTGTGTGGAGTTTGCATGTTCTCCCCGTGTCCGCGTGGGTTTCCTCCGGGTGCTCCGGTTTCCCCC